>JAXLNO010001899.1:30534-80534 GCA_038087875.1 Malacoraja senta | reverse complement strand
TTGAAGAAGTTCTCCTCCTCTCTCCAGAGACTGTTCCACAACCAACTCTCTAACTGCCCCATCTCTGTGATCCCCCCTGCCCTCCAAATTCTACGACCACATCCTTACCCCCAAAAAAAGTCTTCTCCCCACCCCCTATCAGTCTGAAGAAGGGTTTCGGCCCGAAACGTTACCTATTTCCTTCGCTCCATAGATGCTGCTGCACCCGCTGAGTTTCAACAGCATTTTTGTGTACCTAAGATTATTAAGGGTTTGGACACGTTGGAGGCAGGAAACATGTTCCCGATGTTGGCGGGAATCCAGAACCAGGGGCCACAGTTTAAGAATAAGGAGTAAGCCATTTAGAACGGAGATGAGGAAAAACTTTTTCACCCAGAGAGTTGTGAATCTGTGGAATTCTCTGCTTCAGAGGGCGGTGGAGGCCGGTTCTCTGGATGCTTTCAAGAGAGAGTTGGATAGAGCTCTTAAAGATAGTGGAGTCAGGGGATATGGGGAGAAGGAAGGAACGGGGTACTGATTGGGGATGATCTGCCATGATCACATTGAATGGTGGTGCTGGCTCGAAGGGCCGAATGGCCTACTCCTGCAACTATTGTCTATTGTCTATTGTCTACCCTCCTCTCTCCTCCACTCCCGACACACTAACAGCAAGTAACAGAGGGACAATTGCAGTGGCAGTTTAGTTTATTGTCACGTGTACGGAGGTCATGTTGTCACTTGCGGGCGGAGCACCAAGGCAAATTCCTTGTATGTGAATACTTGGCCAGTAAACGTATGATAAAACATCATAAGATTGTTAAGGGTTTGGACACGCTAGAGGCAGGAAACATGTTCCCGATGTTGGGGGAGTCCAGAACCAGGGGCCACAGTTTAAGAATAAGGAGTAAGCCATTTAGAACGTAGACGAGGAAACACTTTTTCTCACAGAGAGTGGTGAGTCTGTGGAATTCTCTGCCTCAGAGGGCGGTGGAGGCAGGTTCTATGGATGCTTTCAAGAGAGAGCTAGATAGGGCTGTTAAAAATAGCGGAATCTGGGAATATGGGGAGAAGGCAGGAACGGGGTACTAATTGGGGATGATCAGCCATGATCACATTGAATGGCGGTGCTGGCTCGAAGGGCCGAATGGCCTACTCCTGCACCTATTGTCTATTGTCTAAAGGAAGAGGTGGAGACAGTGGGCTTGTGGGAGAGCTGGGAAGGGGGAGGGGAAGGAGGGAGAAAGCAAGGACTTAATGGCTTCAACACACCTGTGCTTCCCACCTTCACAAACCAGACCTTACATCAAAGCAAATGATTTCGAAGGAGGCACTGCTGAGTGAAAGAGAGGAATCATTTTCAGCTTTATGTCTAAAAGCGAACCAAATCGTGAGAGCAATCGGTCGGGTAGACAGACGCACAGAGTCTCTTGCCCAGAGTAGGGGAATCGAGGACCAGTGGAATTCTCTGCCTCAGGTTCTCTGGATGCTTTCAAGAGAGAGCTAGATAGGGCTCTTAAAAATAGCGGAGTCAGGGGATATGGGGAGAAGGGCCGAATGGCCTACTCCTGCACCTATTGTCTATTGTCTATTGTATTTCGTTGTCACTTGTGGGCGGAGCACCAAGGCAAATTCCTTGTATGTGAATACTTGTCCGATAAACCTATTCATAAAACATCGTTAACTAGTTCTGTTCTTAAACTTCGAAAACTTAAAGTTGAAAACTTCTGCTATTTTTTTGTTTCTCCTCTCAGTCGTCAGCGGGGCGAGTCGGCGAAGCCGCGAGCGGACCGTACGTACGGCCGCCGGCGAGATGGGGACGGCATCTTCGCTGGTGGGCGTCAACGAAGTGATCGAGGACACGGACGGGGGTGGCGGGGAAGCCTGCGAGATCCCGGTGGAGGTCAAGCCCAAGGCCCGGCTACTGCGCAGCTCCTTCCGCCGGGCCCCACGCGTCATCGGCGCCAGCTTCAAGTCCACCGCCTCCGTTGACCTGGAGTACGCCGCAGAGTACGAGCGCCTCAAGAAGGAGTACGACATCTTCCGCGTCAGCAAAAATAACGAAATCTCCTCCATGCAGAAGCGGGAGACCAAACTGGACAAGGAGAATAAGAGGCTACGGGCAGAGCTGCAGGTGAGCCATGCACGGCGCGCTGAGTGAAATGGTTCTTTATCCAGTTTGAAGGAAGGCCTCAACCCGAAATGTCACCCATTCTTTCCCTCCAGAGATGCTGCCTGACCCGCTGAGTTGAAAAAGTTACTTTTATAACTACTAAACCAGGTTCGCTTCTCAATAAACAGACACCACATAAACTGTTTGGTAGACCAGTTCAAAACTTTACTTAACATCAGCCGATGGAAGGGAGCGAGAATTCCAGCTAAGTGACCAATGTAGACACTCGACTGTCCTCGGTCCCCTTCTCTGAACAACAGAATTACATCGCATTATATAGTGTTTCTTTGTCACATTAGCACATTCCACAGACATTAGTCATGGTCAGAGGTACAGGAAAAGGCATCACATCAAAGGCCTTTTGTTTACAGGTTATGATATACTAAAAACATTGGCCATTTGTTTTAGGTCATTTTATCTTCAAAGAGATCACCCTAGCTCTTTCGCTGTTTCCTCTCTGTCACTTGGTCCTTCATAACCATAGGCCATTTGTTTTATGGCATCTTATCTTTCCACTTCCCTGGATCCTCTCTCATCACCTCGCCCCTCCTAAACATAGGCCATTTGGTTTACGACATCTTACTTCAAAGATGTGACTAGCTGTTTCTCTCTTCCTTTATCGCCTCCTCCCCCATAAACATTGGTCATTTGGTTCATGGCATCTTACTTCAAAGATGTGACTAGCTGTTTCTTTCTCTGTCACTTCCTCACTTGGGAGATAATGTTATGGTATTTATTATCGCAATACCCCAAAACCTGAGGCAACTTAACTTGCCTTTCTGTATTATTCTACTGGAGAAAAGCCTGATTTGAGACTAAATATAAGCTGTAAGCTTTTCTTATATTTTTAACATAATTCAGCTTTATCATTCCATCCTTTTATCAAAATCTTGATAATCACTACAGTCCTTGCCGAGTACATACGAAAGACCATAAGCATCTCATCAGGCAAATTATCTCACTGTCTGTAGTCTGGGTATCTTTGCTGCACTTGTCATGTTTGACTCCAATCTTGTTTAAAAGGAGGTGTGTACCATCCTTTAAATGTGGGTTAGTCTGCAAGTTTGCCATTCTGAAGAAAGTCCAGTCCATGTGGGCCACCCCAGAATAAAAGAGGGTCAATAGCTCCACAAACCGTTCACAGTCAATCAAATGTATCCAACGACGATGATCTTCAATCTTCACAGCAGTTTATGTTGTTGATAGCACTTGGTTTTTCCTTTCAACACAATCTCAATTTCTTCTTGTCCCAGCACATGGTCATTTTGTAGCCTTTATGGACTCGTCCCTGTGCTCACAGCTCCTCTAACCTGGGAATGCAGATCTGGCAAGACCTGGATTAATTGCTGTCCATACATAATTAGTTAATTGCCCAGGGCCTGTAGGTGGCTTCCCCCCACTCTCCAGGGTGTGGGCACAGCAGCCTTTCCTGAATCAATAAAAAAGTTGTAAATCCTGTTTCTCTAGCTGCAGTTGAATAACCCCAATCTACTCTGAAGAAGGGCTTCGGCCTGAAATGATGCCTATTTCCTTCGCTCCATAGATGCTGCCTCATCCCATGAGTTTCTCCAGCACTTTTGTCTACCTTTGATTTTCCAGCATCTGCAGTTCCTTCTTAAACACTTCTCTGTGAACTTATTCTTTAATCCGATTATATCTGAAGAGGCTCTCCCCACCTAAATATTAAATTCTCCAAATATGTTCTCTTCCCCAATCTACTTATCTTCTCACCTTTTATCCCTCATTATGAGATCCCTCAAACCCCCTTTTGTAAGCCATAAGACAATTTTACATGTACATTCATTTCCCTTACACAGCACATGCTTCAACACCTTTGTTCGTCTGCAGACCGTAATCTTGCTTCATTTGCATTTTAAAGGACAACCTCTGTTATCACATCAAAACAATCTTTCCCAAAAGAACTCACTCAGAATCAGTAATCAATAATACATTTTCTTTTTCTCTGTAATTTTGACATTTCCAATCTCATTTAACACTTTAATTGGGATGAGTCTCTTTTTGAACTCGGCTCAAAAGATTTATAACAACCAACACATTTTATCATTTGCTCCAACACATTTTATCATTTGAGTATAACTCCACCCCCCATTCATGGCAGTGTCTTAAAGGAACACACCATAACCTGCCTGTTCATTTGCATTTTAAAGGACAAACTGTTCTTAAAGGGACTCACACTTTTGCTCATTGCTTCAAATTTCACACATTCCACATAGAAAAAACATTGTTTTACAAGCAGTACATACACACAAAAAATTGTTTTACCAGCAGTATATAATATTTCATCTTCAAAGACGTCTCTTTGTAATTTACTTTCCCTTTTTCTGACAAGACTTCTGTTTACCAGAATCCTGGTTACCTAACCCTAATTGGACTTTGATCCAGATCATGATTAGTCAGACTCCCCATGACTTTTCAGCCTCCCTATCCTATCCTCATTTCTCCACCGAATTTGTCTTCATCCCCAATTTTTTTATAACATAGTTGCTTGTCAGAAAAAGGATTCCCCCGGGGTAATTTTGTTTTGCAATGCCCCATAGGCTCTTTCCACCATCCCAGATGCCTGTGGGTGATGTACACAGTGAAATTGCTGTCGGATATAAAAATGTGTACATATTTCCTTATTAATAGTGGCAATAAAATGGGGACCATTGTCCAAGCTTATGACAGTAGGTAGGCCAAACCTGGGAATAACTTCCCTTAACACCAATGTTACTGTAGTCTCAGCAGTATTATTAGTGGTCGGTAGAGCTTCAATCCACCTGCTAAATAAATCTAAAATAACTAAGCAATATTTATAACACTGGGCCCTTGGCATTTCAATAAAATCAATCTGTATGCATTCAAACGGTCGTGATGGCATTGGTGTCACCCCTGAGGGTATCCTAATTGGTTTGCCTGGATTATTTAGTTGGCAAATTTTACATTCAGAGGCCTGCTTCAGTGCCTCTTGCCGGATTTTTAGGTGCCACCACGTTTCCTTTATCATCCTTATCATTCCCTCCTTACCAGCATGGGTAAGGGAGTGAATATATGTTAGTAAAACAGGTAAAAATGCATCAGATACACCAACTTGTCCAAGCGGGGTGAGCCGAATCAATGGCACAGCCCTCTTGTTTCCATAGTTGTTTTGGGTTATCAGAGGCGTCCCTCTGTAATGTACATACTTCCCTCATGTTTGGCAGGACCGTTCTATTTGCTAGTATCTGTTTACCAGATGTCACCACGCATTTGGATGCATAGGCTGTTTGTTTGGCTACACTATCGGCAAATGCATTGCCTTTGGTTATAGGGTCCCCAGCACCAGTGTGTGCAGCACATTTAATAATGGCCAGCTGTTCTGGTATCATCAATGCCTTAAGCAAATAACGCACAGAAAGACATTCCCGTGCTCCCAATCCTGGGGAGCTTTGTAAGGTCAGAACTTCAAGGTATAGGGATATTACTGACGGAGCTGCCACAGGTAAGTATGCCATCGCTACTGGTAGGACGTAGGGAGGTGGACATCTCCCAGGATTATCTAACTCCTCATCTTCACTACCAAACAGGGTCGTCGTGCCAGACATGAAGTCTCCTCCAGAGGATTTACCAGTACTGAGGTTATTTTTACTAACCATCACCTGTTTCTCACCTCCTGCCTGTCTCTTAATTATTTTCTCTTGTTCCTCCGCCCACTGGCATTCTAGTTGCAATACTTTCCATCCATTCATAGTGCCATCCTTATTTCTTAACTCTATCCCTCTAACATGCAACTTCGATCTCTACTCTCCTGATGCTTCTTCTCTGCTTCTGCTTTCCACGTTTTAATTCCCTTCTTCCATTTCTTTCCTGTCTTCCTTTCCCATATCAACATCTCTGCTTTTTTAATTGTCTCGACATTCCATGTGCCCCCTACTGGCCAGGCTTCATCCCCCAACCGTTTGCTCAACTTGTAACTTAACATTCTAAATTTCTTATTATACTTAGGATTCAAATAACACATATGTTGGACGGGGGTTCCCCCCTCACTGTTATCCAGAGCATTCCCCATAGATAGATAGAGAGAAAGAGAAAGAGAAAGCAGACTTCTTAATTCCGAATCGTTCCAAATATATCAACCAGGCCGACTCGCTACTCGAGACCCCAGTTTCTCAATTTGGCTGACTGTTTAACTTTGTAATATACAACGCCACTTATTTCTCAATCCGACAACTCCCTGGATGTTTCAATAAGCCAGACGCACACCTCACCTCCCGTATCTCAACCCGACAAAACACGGATGTCTCAACGAGGCCGATAAGCCCTTAGTAGAGAGAAAAGAAAAAAACAAAGAGAGATAGACAGAGAGAGAGAGAGAGAAACCACTCACGTCCTTCTTAACAAGATACACAAGCCCTTCTTAAAAATACAAGCACAAGTCTGTCTTAAAAATACATACACAATCCCCACTAAAAAAACCCTATAAAGCCCAACTGGTCTTACCTTAGTCTGTTGCTAAGAACCTCGGCAGGGAACCTGGATCAACCTCTGATGAAGGATCACAGACGTTCCCGGGAGTTTCTAGGGAGTCGGTCTTACAAGGGGGCCGATAGAGCTCAGTTATCTCCCTTCCAATCCCGGCAACCTCTGCAACCTCTTGCACAGTCAGCCGTTGATGTGGTCCCAGCGAGGCCTGCATAACTACGCCAATGAAAAAGTTACTTTTATAACTACTAAACCAGGTTCGCTTCTCAATAAACAGACACCACATAAACTGTTTGGTAGACCAGTTCAAAACTTTACTTAACATCAGCCGATGGAAGGGAGCGAGAATTCCAGCTAAGTGACCAATGTAGACACTCGACTGTCCTCGGTCCCCTTCTCTGAACAACAGAATTACATCGCATTATATAGTGTTTCTTTGTCACATTAGCACATTCCACAGACATTAGTCATGGTCAGAGGTACAGGAAAAGGCATCACATCAAAGGCCTTTTGTTTACAGGTTATGATATACTAAAAACATTGGCCATTTGTTTTAGGTCATTTTATCTTCAAAGAGATCACCCTAGCTCTTTCGCTGTTTCCTCTCTGTCACTTGGTCCTTCATAACCATAGGCCATTTGTTTTATGGCATCTTATCTTTCCACTTCCCTGGATCCTCTCTCATCACCTCGCCCCTCCTAAACATAGGCCATTTGGTTTACGACATCTTACTTCAAAGATGTGACTAGCTGTTTCTCTCTTCCTTTATCGCCTCCTCCCCCATAAACATTGGTCATTTGGTTCATGGCATCTTACTTCAAAGATGTGACTAGCTGTTTCTTTCTCTGTCACTTCCTCACTTGGGAGATAATGTTATGGTATTTATTATCGCAATACCCCAAAACCTGAGGCAACTTAACTTGCCTTTCTGTATTATTCTACTGGAGAAAAGCCTGATTTGAGACTAAATATAAGCTGTAAGCTTTTCTTATATTTTTAACATAATTCAGCTTTATCAGAGTTACTCCAGCACTCTGTGAAACGTCACCTATCCATGTTCTCCACAGATGCTGCCTGACCCGCTGAATTACTCCAGCACTCTGTGAAACGTCACCTATCCATGTTCTCCACAGATGCTGCCTGACCCGCTGAGTTACTCCAGCACTCTGTGAAACGTCACCTATCCATGTTCTCCACAGATGCTGCCTGACCCGCTGAGTTACTCCAGCACTCTGTGAAACGTCACCTATCCATGTTCTCCACAGATGCTGCCTGACCCGCTGAGTTACTCCAGCACTCTGTGTCTATCTTTGACTCCATTTAAAATCGATTTTCAGCCGTTTCAACCCAGATCCACAGTTTCACCAACCTCTGACTAAAGAAATTCCTCCTCATCTCCTTCCTAAAGGAACGTCCTTTTATTCTGAGGCTGTGACCTCTGGTCCGAGACTCTCCCACTAGTGGAAACATCCTCTCCACACCCACTCTATCCAGGCCTTTCACTATTCGGTAAGTTTCAATGAGGTCCACCCATCATTCTTCTAAACTCCAGCGAGTACAGGCCCAGTGCTGTCAAACGCTCATCATACGTGTACTTGGGTTGTAGAATGACTTCCTTCCTGATTTATGGACTCGATGGTCAGAGGCGGATTCTCATCTCCATTGTTTGGCCCAAAGTGACCAGTGACCCAAAACCCTGACACAACAGGTGGCATTGCAGCGTGGCAACTCTTTGCGTTCGATCACCCAGTACAATCGTCCTACTCAGTTAAATCTCACTTCCACCCATAAATCTAGCACCCTTTCTGGTATAGACACAAAAAGCTGGAGGAACCCAGCGGGACAGGCAGCATCACTGGAGAGAAGGAATGGGTGACATGTCGGGTCGAGACCCTTCTTCAGACTTTGTTTCGGGTCAAGACCCTTCTGCAGTTGGAAAGGTTGCAGAAGAGATTCACCAGGAAGAAGGTTCTCGACCCGAAACGTCACCCATTCCTTCTCGCCAGAGATGCTGCCTGTCCCGTTCAGTTACTCCAGCGTTTTGTGTCTATCTCGGTTTAAACCAGCATCTGCAGTTCCATCCTATTCTAGTATATTCAGAACTGAATCTTTTCATAGTCATACTGTATGTAAGCAGACCCTTCATCCCAACTCATTCATGCTGACCAAGTTCATGTTCATAAGTGAAAGGAGCAGAATTAGGCCATTCGGCCCATCAAGTCTAGAGATGCTGCCTGACCCGCTGAGTTACTCCAGCACTCTGTGAAACGTCACCTATCCATGTTCTCCACAGATGCTGCCTGACCCGCTGAGTTACTCCAGCACTCTGTGAAACGTCACCTATCCATGTTCTCCACAGATGCTGCCTGACCCGCTGAGTTACTCCAGCACTCTGTGAAACGCCACCTATCCATGTTCCCCACAGATGCTGCCTGACCCGCTGAGTTACTCCAGCACTCTGTGAAACGTCACCTATCCATGTTCCCCACAGATGCTGCCTGACCCGCTGAGTTACTCCAGCACGCTGCTTTTTTTGTTGTAAACCAGCATTAGCAGTTGCTTGCATCCATCCACTTCTGATAATTATATCTTTCAGGCTCTCCAGAAAACCTACCAGAAGATACTTCGAGAGAAGGAGAGTGCACTCGAGGCCAAGTACCAGGCCATGGAAAGAGCAGCTACCTTCGAGCACGACAGAGATAAAGTAAAAGGCAGTTCAAGGTGAATACACTGTGTGGAATACGTCAGTGTGGAATACACTGTGCGGCTGGTAGTGCAATCTTCCTTGTAAGGAAAAGTATTTCACCGTGTTCGCAATTATACTCTGGAGTTTAGAAGGATGAGAGGGTATCTTATTGAAACGTATAAGATTATTAAGGGTTTGGACACGCTAGTGGCAGGAAACATGTTCCCGATGTTGGGGGAGTCCAGAACCAGGGGCCACAGTTTAAGAATAAGGGGTAAGCCATTTAGAACGGAGACGAGGAAACACTTTTCCACACAGAGAGTTGTGGAATTCTCTGCCTCGGAGGGCAGTGGAGGCCGGTTCTCTGGATACTTTCAAGAGAGAGCTAGATAGGCTTTTAAAGATAGCAGGGGAGTCTACTCTCTGTGAGAAAAAGTGTTTCCTCATCTCCGTTCTAAATGGCTTACCCCTTATTCTTAAACAGTGTGGCTCCTGGTTCTGGACTCCCCCAACATCGGGAACATGTTTCCTGCCTCTAGCGTGTCCAAACCCTTAATAATCTTATGTGTTTCAATAAGATTCCCTCTCATCCTTCTAAACTCCAGAGTGTACAAGCCCAGCTGCTCTATTCTCTCAGCATATGACAGTCCCGCCATCCCGGGAATTAACCTTGTAAACCTACACTGCACTCCCTCAATAAAGAAAGGTAACTTTGAGGGTATGAAACGTGAATTGGCCAAGATGGCTGGCAATTGATTCTTAAAGGGTTGACGGTGGATATGCAATGGAAGGCATTTAAAGACTGCATGGATGAACTACAACAATTGTTCATCCCAGTTTGGCAAAAGAATAAATCAGGGAAGGTAGTGCATCCGTGGATAACAAGGGAAATCAGGGATAGTATCAAAACAAAAGATGAAGCGTACAAATTAGCCAGAAAAAGCAGCCTACCAGAGGACTGGGAGAAATTCAGAGTCCAGCAGAGGAGGACAAAGGGCTTAATTAGGAAAGGAAAATAGATTATGAAAGAAAACTGGCAGGGAACATAAAAACTGACTGCAAAAGTTTTCATAGATATGTGAAGAGAAAGAGATTAGTTAAAACAAATGTAGGTCCCTTGCAGTCAGAAACAGGTTAATTGATCATGGGGAACAAGGACATGGCAGACCAATTGAATAACTACTTTGGTTCTGTCTTCACTAAGGAAGACATAAATAATCTGCCGGAAATAGCAGGGGACCGCGGGTCAAATGAGATGGAGGAACTCAGTGAAATCCAGGTTAGCCGGGAAGTGGTGTTGGTAAATTGAATGGATTAAATGCCGATAAATCCCCAGGGCCAGATAGGCTGCATCCCAGAGTACTTAAGGAAGTAGCCCCAGAAATAGTGGATGCATAGTGATCATTTTTCAAAACTCCTTAGATTCTGGAGTAGTTGCTGAGGATTGGAGGGTAGCTAATGTAACCCCACTTTTTAAAAAGGGAGGGAGAGAGAAAACGGGGAATTACAGACCAGTTAGTCTATCGTCGGTAGTGGGGAAACTGCTAGAGTCAGTATTAAAGATGGGATAGCAGCACATTTGGAAGTGGTGAAATCATTGGACAAAGTCAGCATGGATTTACGAAAGGTAAATCATGTCTGACGAATCTTATAGAATTTTTAGAGGATGTAACTAGTAGAGTGGATAAGGGAGAACCAGTGGATGTGTTGTATCTGGACTTTCAGAAGGCTTTCGACAAGGTCCCACATAAGAGATTAGTATACAAACTCAAAGCACACGGTATTGGGGGTTCAGTATTGATGTGGATAGAGAACTGGCTGGCAAACAGGAAGCAAAGAGTAGGAGTAAACGGGTCCTTTTCAGAATGGCAGGCAGTGACTAGTGGGGTACCGCAAGGCTCAGTGCTGGGACCCCAGCTATTTACAATCTATATTAAAGATTTGGACGAGGGAATTGAATGCAACATCTCCAAGTTTGCGGTTGACACAAAGCTGGGGGGCAGTGTTAGCTGTGAGGAGGATGCTAGGAGGCTGCAAGGTGACTTGGATAGGCTGGGTGAGTGGGCAAATGCATGGCAGATGCAGTACAATGTGGATAAATGTGAGGTTATCCACTTTGGGGGCAAAAACAGGAAAGTAGACTATTATCTAAATGGTGGCCGATTAGGAAAAGGGGAGATGCAACGAGACCTAGGTGTCATGGTACACCAGTCATTGAAAGTAGGCATGCAGGTGCAGCAGGCAGTGAAAAAAGCGAATGGTATGTTAGCATTCATAGCAAAAGGATTTGAGTATAGGAGCAGGGAGGTTCTACTGCAGTTGTACAGGGTCTTGGTGAGACCACACCTGGAGTATTGCGTACAGTTTTGGTATCCAAATCTGAGGAAACACAGTCTTGCCATAGAGGGAATACAGAGAAGGTTCACCAGACTGATTCCTGGGATGTCAGGACTTTCATATGAAGAAAGACTGGATAGACTCGGCTTATACTCGCTAGAATTTAGAAGATTGAGGGGGGATCTTATAGAAACTTACAAAATTCTTTAGGGGTTGGACAGGCTAGATGCAGAAAGATTGTTCCCGATGTTGGGGAAGTCCAGGACAAGGGGTCACAGTTTAAGGATAAAGGGGAAATCCTTTAGGACCGAGATGAGAAAAACATTTTTCACACAGAGAGTGGTGTATCTCTGGAACTCTCTGCCACAGAAGGTAGTTGAGGCCAGTTCATTGGCTATATTTAAGAGGGAGTTAGATGTGGCCCTTGTGGCTAAAGGGATCAGGGGGTATGGAGAGAAGGCAGGTACAGGATAAGAGGGAGTTAGATGTGGCCCTTGTGGCTAAAGGGATCAGGGGGTATGGAGAGAAGGCAGGTACAGGATACTGAGTTGGATGATCAGCCATGATCATATTGAATGGCGGTGCAGGCTCGAAGGGCCGAATGGCCTACTCCTGCACCTATTTTCTATGTTTCTATGTTTCTAATAGCAAGAATGTCCTTCCTCAAATTTGGAGACCAATACTCCAGGTGTGGTCTCACCAGGGCCTTGTACAACTGCAGAAGGACCTCTTTGCTCCTATAAACCTTACAAGCCCGCACATTTTAGGATTGTGGGAGGATACCGGAGTACCCAGTGGATACCCGCGTGGTCACGGGGAGAACGTACAACCTCTGTGTACGAAGGAACTGCAGATGCTGGTTGAAATGCAGTGGATGCAGTGACTAGTGGGGTGCCGCAAGGCTCGGTGCTGGGACCGCAGCTATTTACAATATACATCAATGATTTGGATGAAGGGATTCAAAGTAACATTAGCAAATTTGCAGATGACACAAACCTGGATGGCAGTGTGAACTATGAGGAGGATGCTATGAGAATGCAGGGTGACTTGGGACAGGTTGGGTGAGTGGGCAGATGCATGGCAGATGCAGTTTAATGTGGATAAATGTGAGGTTATCCACTTTTGTGGCAAAAACAGGAAGGCAGATTATTATCTAAATGGTGTCAAGTTGGGAAAAGGAAGTACAACGGGATCTGGGGGTCCTTGTTCATCAGTCACTGAAGTTAAGCATGCAGGTACAGCAGGCAGTGAAGAAAGCGAATGGCATGTTGGCCTTCATAACACGAGGAGTTGAGTATCGGAGCAAAGAGGTCCTTCTGCAGTTGTACAGAGCCCTAGTGAGACCACACCTGGAGTATTGTGTGCAGTTATGGTCTCCAAGCTTGAGGAAGGACATTTTTGCTATTGAGGGAGTGCAGCGTAGGTTCACCAGGTTAATTCCCGGAATGACGAGACTGTCATATGTTGATAGAATGGAGCGGCTGGGCTTGTATACTCCAGAATTTAGAAGGAAGAGAGGGGATCTTATTGAAACAAATAAGATTATTAAGGGTTTGAACACGCTAGCGGCAGGAAACATGTTCTCGATGTTGGGGGAGTCCAGAACCAGGTGCCATAGTTTAAGAATAAATGGTAAGCCATTTAGAACGGAGATGAGGAAACACTTTTTCACACAGAGAGTTGTGAATGTGTGGCATTCTCGGCCTCAGAGGGCGGTGGAGGCTGGTTCTCTGGATGCTTTCAAGAGAGAGTTAGATAGAGCTCTTGGGGATAGCGGAATTAGGGGATTATGGAGAGAAGGCAGGAACGGGGTACTGATTGTGAATGATCAGCCATGATCACATTGAATGGTGGTGCTGTCTCGAAGGGCTGAATGGCCTACTCCAGCACCTATTGTTTATTGTCTATTGTCTAAACCGAAAAAGAGCTGAAGTAACTCAGCGGGACAGGCAGCATCTCTGGAGAGAAGGAATCGTTGACGTTTCGGATCGAGACCCTTCTTCAGACCCGTCTTCACCTACAAACTCCATACAGACAGTGCCCGCAGTCGGGATCGAACTCGGGTCCCTGGCGCTGTGAGGCAAAATCTTTATAATTGGAAAAAATCTGTTGACGTGGCAAAAATAGAAAGGCAAGTTATTTTTGAAGTGGTGAGAAATAGAAAGCTGTTGGCGATTGGACAGACCCTGGATGTCCTTGTATGCGATCACTGAAAGATAATGTGTTGGTTCAGCAAACAGGCGGGAAAGTAAATGGGATGTAGACACAACACGCTGGGGTAACTCAGCTGGACAGGCAGCATTTCTGGAGAGAATCAACGGGTGACGTTTCGGGTCGAGACCCTTCTTCAGACTTCTGACGGAAATCTGAAGAAGGGTCTCGACCCGAAACGTCACCCGTTCCTTCTCTCCGGAGATGTTGCCTGTCCCGCTGAGTTAGATTGAAGATTCAGGATTCAAGAGAGTTTATTGTCCTGCGTCCCTGATAGGACAATGAAATTCTTGCTTTGCTTCAGCACGACAGAACATAGTAGGCATGAATACAGAACAGATCAGTGTGTCCATATACCATTATAGAGTTACTCCAGCTTTTAATGTCTGTGTTCGATTTAAACCAGCACCTGCACATAAGGTAAATGGGATGTTGGCCATGACTGCAATAAGATTAAGCTGGAAAAAAAGTGGATTTACGAGGATGTTGCCAGGACTCGAGGGTCTGAGCTACAGGGAAAGGTTGGGCTGGCTGGGACTTTGTTCCTCAAGGCGCAGGAGGATGAGGGGTGATCTTTGTAGAGGTGTATAAAATCATGAGGGGAAGCTATTGGGTGAATGCACAGAATCAAGAACCAGAGGACATAGGTTTAAGGTGATTTAATAGGAACCTGAGGGGTAACGTTTTCACACAGAGAATGGTGGGTGTATGGAACAAGCTGCCAGAGGAGGTAGTTGAGGCAGGGACTATACCAACATTAAAAAAACATTTAAAAGGTAGAGATAGGAAATGTTTATGGGGATATGGGTCAAACACCCGGGCAGGTGGGACTAGCATTGATGGGGCATCTTGGTCAGCATGGGCCAGTTGGGCCGAAGGGCCTGTTTCCGCGCTGTGTGACGGAGGCACGGTGGCGCAGCGGGTAGAGTTGCTGCCTCACAGCGCCAGAGATCCAGGTTCCATCCTGACTACGGGTGCTGTCTGTACGGAGTTTGTACCTTCTCCCCGTGACCTGCGTGGGCTTTCTCCGGGTGCTCCGGTTTCCTCCCACACTCCAAAGACGTGCAGGTTTGTATGTTATTTGGCTTTGGTAAGATTGTAAGTTGTCCCTCGTGTGTGCCATAATGCTAGCGTGCTGGGTGATCACTCTCCAAACCTTTCCTATCCATGTACCTGTCTAAATTTCTCAAATGTTGGGTTAGTCCCACCTCAACATCTACCCGAGATCTTCGGTTTCCTTCCACACTCCAAAGACGTGCAGGTTTGTAGGTCAATTGGCTTTCTATAAATGTAAATTGTTCCTAGTGTGTGTAGCGTGCGGGGATCGCTGGACGGCGCGGACTCGGTGGGCCGAAGGGCCTGTTTCTGCACTGTATCTCTAAACTAAACTGAACCATATATAGATAGGTTTAAGAAAGAACTGCAGATGCTGGAAAAATCGAAGGTAGACAAAAACGGGTGAGGCAGCATCTATGGAGCGAAGGAATAGGTGACGTTTCGGGTAGAAACCCTATCCATGTACCTGTCTAACTGTTTCTTAAACGTTGGGATAGTCCCAGCCTCAACTACCTCCTCTAGCAGCTTGTTCCATTCACCCACCCACCACCTTTCGTGTGAAAAAGTTACTCCTCACATTCCTATTAAATCTTTTCCCCATCACCTTGAACCCATGTCCTCTGGCCCTCGATTCCCCTACTCTGGGCAAGAGACTCTTAATAACCTGGGATAGTTCCCAATCAGGTCCTGGGGATTTATCCCAACACCTCCGCTCCGTTCGCATTAACCAACCTGGTCTCCCGGTGGCTCAGCACTTCAACTCCCCCTCCCATTCCCAATCTGACCTTTCTGTCCTGGGCCTCCTCCATTGTCAGAGTGAGTCCCAGCGCAAATTGGAGGAGCTGCACCTCATATTTCGCTTGGGCAGTTTACACCCCAGCGGTATGAACATTGACTTCTCCAATTTCAGGTAGTCCCTGCTTTCTCCCTCCTTCCCACTCCCCTTCCCAGCTCTCCCACAGCCCACTGTCTCCGCCTCTTCCT
The DNA here is from genome assembly GCA_038087875.1 of Malacoraja senta. NCBI lineage: Eukaryota > Metazoa > Chordata > Chondrichthyes > Rajiformes > Rajidae > Malacoraja > Malacoraja senta. The sequence goes on along the minus strand of JAXLNO010001899.1, from coordinate 64,650 downwards.
TTCTTCTCCCGCCTCCCGCCCCACCCCCACATCAGTCTGAAGAAGGGTCTCGACCCGAAAGGGTCTCGACTTCGTCACCTATTCCTTCGCTGCATGGATGCTGCCTCGCCCGCTGAGTTTCTCCAGCATTTTTGTCTATATATAGATAGGAATGGTTTGGAGGGCTACGGGGCAAACGCAGGCCAGTGGGTCCGCAAACTTGGTCTGCATGGGGCGGCAAGGTTCATGTTCATAAGGTCATAAGTTCTAGGAGTAGAATAAGACCATTCAGCCCATTCAATCATGACTGATCTATCTTTCCCTCTCAACCCCATTCTCCTGCCTTCTTCCCATAAACCCCTAACACTAACCTGTCTAACTGTTTCTTAAACGTTGGGATAGCCCCAGCCTCAACTACCTCCTCTAGCAGCTTGTGGGGAACCTGCGGCCTTAAGGCCCCATGCGGCCTTCTAGGCCATTAAGTGCGGCCTTTTAAATGAATCCAAATTTTGTAGAACAAATCCTTTTATTTTTATTGATATGTTTTTGGTCGTCATTTATTATTTTTATTTTAATCTTTAAATGAACGTATTTAAAATACCAAAGAGTAAAAGAAGATTCAACAAAATAATCAAACTCAAATTAGCAATTCAACCTCACCTAGTTGATGTCTCCAAGGCTTCTAAAGAACTACAGATGGAATTGATTGAGCTCTCAGAAGATGACATTTTAAAGTCCTTATTTGACGCTAAGAAAGATCTGATTGAAATATTGAAAAATGCAATAGAATACCCACGTCTTCGGCAACATGCATGATAAATGCTTTCTTGCGTTTTCAACCACTTGTTGCTGCGAATCTACATTCTCCTACCTAACCCAAATCAAGACGCCCTTAAGGTCACAGATGACTGATATCTACCCATCTAGAAGATCAGCTGAAACTGCGAACCTCCATGTTGCAACCAAATATTCAAATGCCTTCCCACAAAAAGCAGTCACAACAAAGTCATTAAAACGTTAGTTAATTTTAGAATTAACAATTTTTTTTTCATTTTCTTGAAGTTAGTAGTTAGATTTTTACAAAATAACGTACCCTTTGAATATCTAATCTAATTGAAGTTTCTTGGATGCGGCCTTAGTAGATTACAGCTAACTTAATGCGGCAATCCAACATGAAAAGGTTACCCACCCCTGCCCTAGAGTATTGAGTACCCGGTCATTTCCCCAATATTGCTGCATGAGGTCAGCTGGTGCATAAGCCGTTCAGCGTTGCAGGACTGGTCTGCTGCGCCATATAATAGGCAATAGACAACAGGTGCAGGAGTAGGCCATTCAGCCCTTCGAGCCAGCACCGCCATTCAATGTGATCATGGCTGATCATCCCCAATCAGTACCCCGTTCCTGCCTTCTCACCCTATCCCCTGACTCCGCTATTTTTAAGAGCCCGATCTAGCTCTCTCTTGAAAGCATCCAGAGAACCTGCCTCCACCGCCCTCTGAGGCAGAGAATTCCACAGACTCACCACTCTCTGTGAGAAAAAGTGTTTCCTCGTCTCCGTTCTAAATGGCTTACTCCTTATTCTTAAACACTGGGGAGTCTCTTATTGTGGATGATCAGCCATGATCATATTGAACGGCAGTGCTGGCTCGAAGGGCCGAATGAATGGCCTACTCCTGCACCTGTTGTCTTATGTGTGTGGGAAAGAACTGCAGCTGCGGGTTTAGTCTTCAGTTTTAGTTTAAGAGATACAGCGCGGAAACAGGCCCTCTTCGGTCCGCGCAGACCGGCGATCCCCGGACATTAACACTATCCTACACCCACTAGGGACAATTTTTTTAAACGTTTACCAAGCCAATTAACCTACATACCTGTACGTCTTTGGATTGTGGGAGGAAACCGAAGATCTCGGAGAAAACCCACGCAGGTCACGGGGAGAACTTACAAACTGCGTTCTCCCCGTGACCTGAAGAAGGTGTACAGACACCTTCAGACCTGTGTCTGAAGATGGGTCTCGACCCGAAACGTCACCCATTTCCTTCGCTCCATAGATGCTGCCTCACCCGCTGACTTTCTCCAGCATTTTTATCTAACTCCGCACAGACTGCACCCGTAGTCGGGATGGAACCTGGGTCTCCGGCGCTTCATTCGCTGTAAGGCAGCAACTCTACCGCTGCGTCACCTTGCTGTCGAAGGTAGACACAAAATGCTGGAGTGACTCAGCGGGACAGGCAGCATCTCTGGAGAGAAGGAATGGGGTGACGTCTCGGGTCGAGACCCTATTTTCTATCTACTTTTAGACAATAGGCAATAGGTGCAGGAGCAGGCAATTTGGCCTTTCGAGCCAGCACCGCCATTCAATGTGATCATGGCTGATCATCCCCAATCAGTACCCCGTTCCTGCCTTCTCCCCCTATCCCCTGACTCCGCTATTTTTAAGAGCCCGATCTAGCTCTCTTGAAAGCATCCAGAGAACCTGCCTCCACCGCCCTCTGAGGCAGAGAATTCCACAGACTCACCACTCTCTGTGAGAAAAAGTGTTTCCTCGTCTCCGTTCTAAATGGCTTACTCCTTATTCTTAAACTGTGTGGCCCCTGGTTCTGGACTCCCCCCCAACATCGGGAACATGTTTCCTGCCTCTAGCGTGTCCAAGCCCTCAACAATCTTATATGTTTCAATATCTTTTGCTATGTTTATTACTCGCTCGTTGCCAGCCGCTGACGAGCCACCGTTCATTCCCCCAGATATTTCGCGAAACGAAAGAGAAGGAAATCCAAGACCTGTTGCGAGCTAAACGTGAGTTGGAGGCCAAGTTGCAGAGGCTGCAGGCCCAGGGAATCCACGTCTTTGATGCTGCAGACTCCGACTCCGACGACAACCACACTGACGTCACGGGTAAAACCACCAGGCACCTTTAGTCCATAGGTTTATCAGTGACAGCTGCGGAATTAGTCAATTCGGCCCATCGAGACTACTCCGCCATTCTATCATGGCTGATCTATCTCTCCCTCCCAACCCCATTCTCCTGCCTTCTCCCCATAACCCCTAACCCCCCCCCCCCCGCACTAATCAAGAATCTATCTATCTCTGCCTTAAAAATATCCACCGACTTGGCCTCCACAGCCGTCAGTGGCAAAGAATTCCACAGATTCGCCACCCTCTGACTAAAGAAATTCCTCCTCATCTCCTTCCTAAAGGAACATCCTGTTATTCTGAGGCTGTGACCCTCTGGTCCTAGACTCTCCCACTGGTGGAAACATCCTCTCCACATCCACTCTATCCAGGTCTTTCACTAGTCCTAGACTCTCCCACTGGTGGAAACATCCTCTCCACATCCACTCTATCCAGGTCTTTCACTATTCGGTAAGTTTCAATGAGGTCCCACCCCCCCCCTCATCCTTCTAAACTCCAGCGAGTACAGGCCCAGTGCCGTCAAATAGTCACTAATCTGTAACTATTGGTGACTATTTGACTAAAGAAGGGTTTCGGCCCGAAACGTTGCCTATTTCCTTCGCTCCATAGATGCTGCTGCACCCGCTGAGTTTCTCCAGCAATTTTTGTGTACCTTCGATTTTCCAGCATCTGCAGTTCCTTCTTTAACACTAATCTGTAACTGTCCACTCACTGTGGTCGGGATTACATGTTTACAGTTTGTACGCCTCGTTGTCACCTTCACCATAGCTAACAATAAACTATTCTATATTTCCCTTCCTCAGCATCCCCTTTGATCTGTCGTTTTCACACCTTACCCGTGCATATCTCCGTATCTCCCTCTCCCCTGACTCTCAGTCTGAAGATGGGTCTTGGCCCGAAACGTCACCCATTCCTTCTTTCCGGAGATGGTGCCTGTCCCGCTGAGTTACTCCAGCATTTTGTGTCTACCTTCGATTTAAACCAGTATCTGGAGTTCTTACATAGAAACATAGAGACATAGAAAATAGGTGCAGGAGTAGGCCATTCGGCCCTTCGAGCCTGCACCGCCATTCAATATCATAATGGCTGATCATCCAACTCAGTATCCTGTACTTGCCTTCTCTCCATACCCCCTGATCCCTTTAGCCACAAGGGCCACATCAAACTCCCTCTTAAATATAGCCAATGAACTGGCCTCAACTACCTTCTGTGGCAGAGAATTCCACAGACTCACCACTCTCTGTGTGAAAAAAATATTTCTCATCTCGGTTTTAAAATACTTCCCCCTTATCCTTAAACTGTGACCCCGTGTTCTGGACTTCCCCAACATCGGGAACAATCTTCCTGCATCAAGCCTGTCCAACCCCTTAAGAATTTTGTAAGTTTCTATAAGATCCCCCCTCAATCTTCTAAATTCTAGCGAGTACAAGCCGAGTCTATCCAGTCTTTCTTCATATTACCTATGCATGCTGCCTGTCCTGTTGCGTTACTTGTGTCTATCTTTGGTGTCAACCAGCACCTGCAGTTCCTTCCTACAAATTTCTAAAACTCAATACTCTGACTGATGAAGGCAAATGTGCCAAAAGTATTTTTGACCACTCTATGTACCTGCGAGTGTTTGACGGCACTGGGCCTGTACTCACTGGAGTTTAGAAGAATGAGGGGGGGACCTCATTGAAACGTACAGAATAGTTAAAGGCCTGGATAGAGTGGATGTGGAGAGGATGTTTCCACTAGTGGGAGATCTAGGATTAGAGGTTACAGCCTCAGAATTAAAAGGACGTTCTTTTAGGAAGGAGATGAGGTGAAATTTATTTAGTCAGAGGAATTTAGAAGGATGAGGGGATCTTATTGAAACATATAAGATTGTCAAGGGCTTGGACAAGCTAGAGGCAGGAAACATGCTCCCGTTGTTGGGGGAGTCCAGAACCAGGGGCTACAGTTTAAGAATAAGGGGTAGACCATTTAGAACGAAGATGAGGAAAAAGTTTTTCACCCAGAGAGTTGTGAGTCTGTGGAATTCTCTGCCTCAGAAGGCAGTGGAGGCCAATTCTCTGGATGTTTTCAAGAGAGAGTTAGATGGAGCTCTTACAAATAGCGGAGTCAGGGGATATGGAGAGAAGGCAGGAACGGGGTACTGATTGGGGATGATCAGCCATGATCACATTGAATGGCGGTGCTGGCTCGAAGGGCTGAATGGCTGAAAGGTGCAGGAGTAGGCCATTCGCCGAACACCTCCGCTCGGTCCGCATTAACCAACCTGACCTCCCGGTGGCTCAGCACTTCAACTCCCCCTCCCATTCCGAATCCGACCTCTCTGTCCTGGGCCTCCTCCATGGCCAGAGTGAGCACCACCGGAAATTGGAGAAGCAGCACCTCGTATTCCGCTTGGGCAGTCTGCACCCTAGCGGCATAAACATTAAATTCTCCAATTTCCGGTAGCCCTTGCTGTCTCCTCCCCTTCTCAGCTCTCCCTCAACCCTCGGGCTCCTCCTCTTCCTTTCTCCTTCTCCCCGCCCCACCCCCCACCCACATCAGTCTGAAGAAGTGTTTCGGCCCGAAACGTTGCCTATTTCCTTTGCTCCATAGATGCTGCTGCACCCGCTGAGTTTCTCCAGCACTTTTGTCTACCTTTGGCCAATAAACGTATTCATTCATTCATTCATTCATTCATTCATTCATTCATTCATTCAAATAATCATCTGCCTTCCTGTTTTTGCCACCAAAGTGGATAACTCCACGTCTGATTGCATGTTGAATGTCACCTGTGCTTTTGTCTGGCAGCCACGGGCACTCAGTGTGATTACTGGAGTGGTGGAGTGCTGGGCAGCGAGCCGTCGATGGGGAGTATGATACAGCTTCAGCACACCTTCCGCGGCCCAGAGTTTGCACAAAGCTCCATCGACGTGGAGGGACCTTTCACCAACGTCAACCGAGGTAAGCTATAAGATCATCAAAGTCAAGTCAAAATATCCTTTATTGTCATTCAGACATTTCAGTCTGAACGAAATTGTGTACCTTGCAGTCATAACATAGAATAAAATAACTAAACACACACTTAACACAGTTTGACATCCACCACAGTGAGTCTACCAGGCACCTCCTCACTGTGATGGAAGGCAAAAGTCTTGAAGTCCTTGTCTCTTCCCTCCTTGTTCTCCCGCTGCGTTGAGGCGATCCAGGCTTTCCATGTTGGGCCCCCCCCCCCCCCCCCCCGCCGGGTGGTGGTAAGTCCCGCGGCCGAATCCGAGCTCCGCGAAAGGGCCGGTTCAAACTCCGCGGCCCGGGGCGGACGAAGCTGCCACCCTCCAGTCCAGCGGACGAAGCTGTCGTTGCGGGAGCTCCGGAGAATCGGTCACCAACCTGGGACCTGTGAGCTCCCGACGTCGACGTCCACTGGGCTCGCGGCCGAGTCCACTGAGATCATAAGGTGATAATAAGGTGATAGGAGCAGAAGTAGGCCATTCGGCCCATCGAGTCTACTCCGCCAATCAATCCTGGCTGATCTATCTCTCCCTCCTAACCCCATTCTCCTGCCTTCTCCCCACAACCCCCGACACCTCTATCGAGGCCGGACACAGGTTCTGTTTCTTTGCCTGTAAATATACAGTAAACCCTCGTTTGTTGCGGGCGTCACGGTGGAGCAGCGGGTAGAGTTGCTGCCCCACAGCGCTACAGAGACCCGGGTTCGATCCTGACCTCGGGTGCTGTCTCTACGGACTTTTTACGTTCTCCCCGTGACCTGCGCGGGTTTTCTCCGGGTGCTCTGGTTTTTCTCCCATATTCCAAAAACGTTTCGGTTTGTCAAAAGTGTTGGAGAAACTCAGTGGGTGCAGCAGTATCTATGGAGCGAAGGAAATAGGCAACGTTTTGGGCCGAAAAGTTCCTCCAGCACTTTTGTCTACCTTCGGTTTTCCAGCATCTGCAGTTCCTTCTTGAACACGTATCGGTTTGTAATTGGCTTCGGTAAAAACAGTGCGTAGGATAGTGGTCGTGCAGGGATTCGGTGGGCTAAAGGGTCTGCTTCATTTTTTTTCCGTTTAGAGATACAGCGCGGAAACAGGCCCTTCGGCCCACCGGGTCCGCGCCGACCAGCGATCCCCGCACACTAACACAATCCTACACCCTCTAGGGACATTTTTTACATTTACACCAAGCCAATTAACCTACAAACCTGCGCGTCTTTGGAGTGCGGGAGGAAACCGAAGATCTCGGAGAAAACCCACGCAGAGAACGTACAAACTCCGTACAGACGGCAACCGTAGTCGGGATCGAACCCGGGTCTCCGCCGCTGCATTCGCTGCAAGGCAGCAACTCTACCGCTGCGCCACCGCGATCGCCCAGAAGCCTGGGTGGTCACGGTGGCGCAGCAGTAGAGTGGCTGCCTTGGACTCTGTAAAGTCTAAAATCCATGGACCTGTTTACAATGGACTTTGGTTATAGCGGACCGATCTTCACGGCCAGGCCAGGCTGCCACGAAACCGCCGGCCCATACAGCTCCCTTTCGCACACCTGACACCATCGGCCTACTGAGTCCGCGACGACCAGCCATCCCCACACTATCCTTTTTAGTTTAGTTTATTACAAGAGACAATAGACAATAGGTGCAGGAGTAGGCCACTCGGCCCTTCGAGCCAGCACCGCCATTCAATGTGATCATGGCTGATCATCCCCAATCAGTACCCCGTTCCTGCCTTCTCCCCATATCCCCTGACTCCGCTATTTTTAAGAGCCCTGTCTAGCTCTCTCTTGAAAGCATCCAGAGAACCTGCCTCCACCGCCCTCTGAGGCAGAGAATTCCACAGACTCACCACTCTCTGTGAGAAAAAGTGTTTCCTCGTCTCCGTTCTAAATGGCTTACTCCTTATTCTTAAACTGTGGCCCCTGGTTCGGGACTCCCCCAACATTGGGACCATGTTTCCTGCCTCTAGTGTGTCCAAGCCCTTAACAATCTTATATGTTTCAATGAGATACGATATGTTTCGATAGAACTTTATTTATCCCAGGAGGGAAATTGATCTTCCAACAGTCATGAAACACAGCAAGATATGTGAGACATGGTTAAAGTGACGAGTGGAGAGGATTGGGGATGTGCAAAGATTGGGGGGGGGGGGGGGGGGGGGAGTCAGTCTACCCCACGACAGAAGGGTGAGGGGGGGAGGAGTTGTACAGTTAGATAGCCACAGGGAAGAAGGATCTCCTGTGGCGTTCTGTGCTGCATCTTGGTGGAACCGGTCTGTTGCTGAAGGTGCTCCTCAGGTTGACCAGTGTGTCATGGAGGGGGTGAGCTGTATTGTCCAGGATGCTCCGCAGTTTGAGGAGCATCCTCCCCTCCAAGACCAACCTCCAGTGAATCCAACTCCAACTCCGCCCCCAGGACAGAGCCGGCCTTCCTGATGAGTTTGTTAATTCTGTTGCCGTTCGCAGCCTTATTGTCACGTGTACCGCGGTACAGTGAAAAGCTTTTGTTGCTAGTCAGTAGAAATACAATACATGATGACAATCGAGCCATTTACAGTGTACAGATACATGATAAGGGAATAACGTGTAGTGCAAGGTAAAGCCAGCAAAGTCCGATCACGGGCAACGCTGGATCCAGTATTGGGAAATTGGGAAGGGCAAGTTAATGAAGTGTGTGAGGAGGAGCCTTTTGGGACAAGTGACCACAGTTCCATTAGGTTTAAGATAGTTATGGACAGGGACGGAGAGGGTCCACGTGTTAAAATGCTCAAGTAGGGTAAGGCCAACTTTGAGGGTATGATAGAAGGTCTCGCTCATGTTGACTGGAGCAGGTTATTAGAGGGGAAAGGAACATGTGCAAGTGGGATGTTTTTAAAAGTGTACTGAAGAAAGATCAGGATGTGTACATCCCCGTTACAGTGAAGGGCAAAGCAGCCAAACGGAAGGAAGCTTGGCTGACGAGAGAAATTGAGATATTAGTCAAAAGAAAGAAGGGTGCATGGGACAGGTATAGGCAGCTGGGAGTTTGGGAACTAAGGAGCAAACTAAAAAAGGAAATCAGAAGGGCAAAAAGGGGCCAGGAGATAGCTCTGGCGGGTAGCGTTAAGGACAATCCCAAAAGATTTTATAAATACATAAGGGGGGAAAAGGGTAACTAGAGGGAGAGTGGGACCTCTCAGGAATCAAAGTGGTCACCTCTGTGTGGAGCCACAGGAGATGGGCCAGGTCCACAATGAGTATTTCTCCTCTGTATTTACAGAGGAGAAAGACAGTTGGACGGAGAAAATTGGAGCAGTCACTGGAAGTGTCTTTAGAGCAGTCAGGGTTACCTTCGAGGAAGTACTGAAGGTACTGTTGTGTTTGAAGGTAGACAAATCTCCAGGGCCTGAGCAGATATATCCAGGGACATTGCGGGAAACTAGAGAGGAAATTGCGGGAGCCCTGGTTGAAATTTACGAGTCGTCCTTAAATACAGGAGAGGTGCCGGAAGACAGGAGGGTGGCAAATGTTGTGCCTCTTTTCAAGAAGGGCTGCAGGGAAAATGCTGGGAACTATACGCCGGTGAGTTTAACATCTGTAGTTGGTAAGTTACTGGAGAGTATTCTGAGGGATAGGTTATACAGACATTTGGATGGGCAAGGGGTGATTAGGGACAGTCAACATGGTTTTGTACGTGGGAGGTCGTGTCTCACAAACCTGATTGATTTTTTTGAAGACGTGACCAAAAAGGTCGATGAGGGCAGAGCTGTAGATGTTGTGTACATGGACTTCAGTAAGGCGTTCGACAAGGTTACGCATGGTAGGCTGCTCTGGAAGGTTAGATCACATGGGATCCAAGGAGAGATAGCTGAATGGATAGAAAATTGGCTCCATGGAAGGAAGCAGAGGGTGATGGTGGAAGGTTGCTTCTCAGACTGGAGGCCTGTGACTAGTGGTGGGCCTCAGGGTTCGGTGCTGGGCCCGTTACTGTTTGTCATCTACATCAATGATTTGGATGAGAACATACAGGGCAAGATTAGCAAGTTTGCTAATGATACTAAAGTGAGTGGTTTTGCAGATAGTGAAGATGGTTGTGAACGATTGCAGCAGGATCTGGATCGATTGGCCAGGTGGGCGGAGGAATGGATGATGGAATTTAACACAGAGAAGTGTGAGGTGTTGCATTTTGGGACGTCGAACAAGGGCAGGACCTACACAGTGAATGGTCGGCCTCTGGGTAGTGTTGTAGAGCAGAGGGATCTAGGTGCATGGTTCCTTGAAGGTCGAGTCGCAGGTAGATAAGGTGGTCAACAAGGCTTTTGGCACTTTGGCCTTCATCAGTCAGAGTATTGAGTATAGAAGTTGGGAGGTCATGTTGCAGTTGTATACGATGTTGGTGAAACCGCATTCAGAATATTCTGTTCAGTTCTGGGCTCCATGTTATAGGAAAGATATTGTCAAGCTTGAAAGGGTTCAGAAAAGATTAACGAGGATGTTGCCAGGACTAGAGGGTGTGAATAATAGGGAGAGGTTGAGTAGGCTGGGTCTCTATTCCATGGAGTGCAGGAGGATGAGGGGTGATCTTATAAAGGTGTACAAAATCATGAGAGGAATAGATCGGGTAGATGCACAGAATTTCTTGCCCAGGGTAGGGGAATCGAGGATAGGTTCTGAGGCAGAGAATTCCACAGACTCACAACTCTCTGTGAGAAAAAGTGTTTCCTCGTCTCCGTTCTAAATGGCTTACTCCTTATTCTTAAACTGTGGCCCCTGGTTCTGGACTCCCCCAACATCGGGAACATGTTTCCTGCCTCTAGCGTGTTCAACCCCTTAATAATCTTATATGTGTCAATAAGATCCCCTCTTATCCTTCTAAACTCCAGAGTGTACAAGCCCAGCCGCTCCATTCTCTCAGCATATGACAGCCCGGCCATCCCGGGAATTAACCTTGTAAACCTACGCTGCACTCCCTCAATAGCAAGAATGTCCTTCCTCAAATTAGGGGACCAAAACTGCACAAAATACTCCAGGTGTGGTCTCACTAGGGCTCTGTGCAACTGCACATGGACCTATTTGCTCCTATACTCAACTCCTCTTGTTATAAAGGCCAACATGCCATTTGCTTTCTTCACTGCCTGCTGTACCTGCATGCTTACTTTCATTTGGCAGCCTCTGATGCTAGTTTATCCACTCAGGGGGTAGTGGGTGTATGGAATGAGCGGCCATAGGAAGATATGGTTGAGGCAGGGACTATAACAACGTTTAAAAGAAACTTGTATTGAAAATGAACGATGACGTGTGCAACGGCAGCATAACATCCGAGACAAAGAGTCATGCAGCAAATTCCTCCTCATCTCCATTGTAAAGGCATGCAGAGAATTGTGGACGCAGCCCAGACCATCACACAAACCAACCACCCTTCCATCGACTCCATCTACACCTCGCTGCCTCGGCAAGGCCAGCAGCATCATCAAGGATCATTCGCACCACTGGCCACTCCCTCTTCACCCCTCTCCCATCGGGCAAGAGGTACAGAAGTGTGAAAACTCACACCTCCAGATTCAGGGACAGTTTCTTCCCAGCTGTTGTCAGGCAACTGAACCATCCTACCACAACCAGAGAGCGGTCCTGAACTACTATCTACCTCACTGGTGACCCTCGGACTATCTTTGATCGAACTTTGCTGGCTTTACATTGCACTAAACGTTATTCCCTTATCCTGTATCTGTACACTGTGGACGGCTCGATTGTAATCATGTATTGTCTTTACGCTGACTGGTTAGCACGCAACAAAAGGCCTTTTCACTGTACCTCGATACACGTGACAATAAACTAAACTGAACTGTACGGAGGTAGACAGAAATGCTGGAGAAACTTAGTGGGTGAGGTAGCATCTATGGAGCAAAGGAATGGGTGACGTTTTGGGTCGAGACCCTTCTTCAGACTGATGAGGGGATGGGGGGGGGGGGGGGAAGAAGAAAGAAGGAGGCAGAGACAGTGGGCTGTGGGAGAGCTGGGAAGGGGAGGGGAAAGAGGGAGAAAGCAGGGACTACATGAAATTGGAGAAGTCAATGTTCATACCGCTGGGGTGTAAACTACCCAAGTGAAATATGAGGTGCTGCTCCTCCAATTTATGGTGGGACTCACTCTGGCCATGGAGGAGGCCCAGGACAGAAAGGTCGGATTTGGAATAGTAGGGGGAGTTGAAGGTACTGAGGTACATGCTTTTATTCAGAGGCTGTGCCCTCTGGTCCTAGACTCTCCCACTATTTGAAACATGTTGGGATATCTGTTAATTTGCTGCTTGGGCTGATGTGACATAATGATGTGTTGTGTCTGCAGGCATGGTGGTACATTGAACAACACAAAGGGTTATAGGTGTACGTAGGGTGACCAGGTTAATTCCCGGGATGGCGGGACTGTCATATGTTGAGAGAATGGAGCAGCTGGGCTTGTACACTCTGGAATTTAGAAGGATGAGAGGTGATCTCATTGAAACATATAAGATTGTTAAGGGTTTGGACACGCTAGAGGCAGGAAACATGTTCCCGATGTTGGGGGGGGGGAGTCCAGAACTAGGGGCCACAGTTTAAGAATAAGAGGTATGCCATTTGGAACAGAGATGAGGAAAAACTTTTTCACCCAGAGGGTTGTGAATCTGTGGAACTCTCTGCCTCAGTGGAGGGCAGTGGAGGCCGATTCTCTGGATGTTTTCATGAGAGTTTGATAGAGCTCTTAAAGATAGTGGAGTCAAGGGATATGGGGAGAAGGCAGGAACGGGGTACTGATTGTGGATGATCATCCATGATCACAGTGAATGGTGGTGCTGGCTCGAATGGCCAAACTCCTGCGCCTATTGCGGGTGTGGGAGTGATGCTTTATTCCGCTGTCTTCCTCCAGATGACTGGGATGCGGCTGTGGCAAGTTTGCTGCAGGTCACGCCGGTCCTGCCCCGTAGCCTGTGGAGCAACACCGCGCGCTGCTTCCTGATGAACGCGGCAGACACCCAGCCGCAGGTCGACCTCTTCATCCAGGTACGCCCGCATCTACCAGCAATCAGCAGGCTCATGTATTGTAGATTGGATGCAAGGATTTGCGGTGGGGGGGAGGTGTTGGTGGGGTTAGCAGGGGGGGGGGGGGGGGAGGAGGGGTTATGAGGGAAGAGTTTAGTTCAAAGCCCTGTCCCACGGTACGAGTTCATTCCAAGAGCTCTCCCGAGTTTAAACAAAATCAAACTCGTGGTAAGCACGGAGAATGAACGTAGCGGGTACGTCGGAGCTCGGGGACGTCTCTTAGCGGCTCGTAACGCTAACGGCAGGTATCCGGGAAGACTCGCCAACGGCAGGTAAGCACGGGAAGACTCGTGAAGATTTGTCAACACGTTGAAAAATGTCCACGAGAGCCCCGAGTACCGACGAGCGGCCATTACCGTAAATCTCCGAGTTCGAATCAGGGCAAACTCGGGGAGAGCTCTTGGAATGAACTCGTACCGTGGGACAGGGGTTTTAGTTTAGTTTAGAGAATACAGCGCGGAATCGAGTCCGCACCGACCAGCGATCCCCGCACTCTGACACTATCCTACACACACACACACACACACACACACACACGAGGGACAATTTTACATTTTACACAAAGCCAATGAACTTAGAAACCTGTGCGTCTTTGGCGTGTGGAAGGAAACCGAAGATCTCATACAAAACCTACGCAGGTCACGGGGAGAACGTACATAGATACATAGAGATACATAGAAAATAGGTGCAGGAGTAGGCCATTCGGCCCTTCGAGCCTGCACCGCCATTCAATATGATCATGGCTGATCATCCAACTCAATATCCCGTACCTGCCTGCTCTCCATACCCCCTGATCCCCTTAGCCACAAGGGCCACATCTAACTCCCTCTTAAATATAGCCAATGAACTGGCCTCAACTACCCTCTGTGGCAGAGAATTCCAGAGATTCACCACTCTCTGTGTGAAAAAGTTTTTCCTCATCTCGGTCTTAAAGGATTTCCCCCTTATCCTTAAGCTGTGACCCCTTGTCCTGGACTTCCCCAACATCGGGAACAATCTTCCTGCATCTAGCCTGTCCAACCCCATAAGAATTTTGTAAGTTTCTATAAGATCCCCTCTCAATCTCCTAAATTCTAGCGAGTATAAGCCAAGTCTATCCAGTCTTTCTTCATATGAAAGTCCTGACATCCCAGGAATCAGTCTGGTGAACCTTCTCTGCACTCCCTCTATGGCTATAATGTCCTTCCTCAGATTTGGAGACCAAAACTGTACGCAATACTCCAGGTGTGGTCTCACCAAGACCCTGTACAACTGCAGTAGAACCTCCCTGCTCCTATACTCAAATCCTCTTGTACAAACGCCATACAGACCGCACCCGTAGTCAGGATCGAACCCGGGTCTCTGGCGCCGTGAGGCGGCAGCTCTACCGCTGCGCCACCGTTTGTAGATTGGTTGCTAGGATTAGGGGTGAGTGGTGGGGTTAGGGGAGAGAAAGTTTAGTTCAGTGATACAGCGAGGATACAGGCCCTTCGGCCCAACCTGCCCACGCCGACCAACATGCCTCATCTACACTAGTCCCGCCTGCCTGTGTTTGGCCTATCTCTTTATAAATAAAAGTCTTCAATCAATCAATCAAAGACTTTATTGTCATTCAAAAATACACCAACAAATATTTGGTGTAACTAAAAGTCTTCGTCTTGTTTGTACCCACGATGTGTCTCCGTGTGTGTCAATCTGGTTAATTCCTATCTTCTTCCAAACGGTAGGCCACAGGCTTCCCATTTTCACACACCCTACTCACATTTTTCCCGTGGTGGCGATAAGCATCTTCCCGTCGCATTTCCACCTGTATTTCCGAAGTTATTAATCGTTGAAATTTAAAAAAAACAGCCCGATTTCTTCAAACACCCATTTTGGAAAAAAAAATCTGAGTGACGTCACAATGCACTCGCAGGGCAGGACGGGCTACTCCGGGAGGCAGAGGCACTCCAGCGCTCCAACCCCCCCTCCCCCTCCCCCTCCCCCCCTCCCCCTCCCCCTCCCGCCCTCAGGAATGGGTGACGTTTCGGGTCAAGACCCTTCTTCAGACTGATGTCAGGGGAGGTGGGGCGGGACAGAGATAGAATGTAGTCGGAGACAGTAAGGCTGGTGGGAGAACTGGGAAGGGGGAGGGGATGGAGAGAGAGGGAAAGTTCAGTTCAGTTTTATTTGTCATATGTAGGTTAACACAGGGTCAACAGTACAATGAAATGTTTTTGACAACACAACGGGTCACCTCAGCAATGATATTACAAGGATTATTTGATGTTAGAGAAGTCAACGTTCATACCGCTGGGGTGTAAGCTCCCCAAGCGAAATATGAGGTGCTGTTCCTCCAATTTGCGCTGGGCCTCATTCTGACAGTGGAGGAGGCCCAGGACTGAAAGGTCAGTGTGGGAATGGGAGGGGGAGTTGAAGTGTTGAGCAACCAGGAGATCAGGTAGGTTTAGGTAGACTGAGCGTGCACGTGGTCACAGATGCTGCTTGACCTCGAGACACCAACAAACCACATGCTGCAACAGTACCCTGTGATGACAAACACAAAAGGTTGTGAGCAGTAATACATATTGAACCCTCACAGTTGAATCAGTTCTGGTTGCCCCCATTACAGGATGGAGAGGCTTTAGAAAGAGTCCGTAAGAGGTTACTAGTGTGAATGGGAGACCGATGGTCGGTGTGGACACGACGGGCCAAAGGGCCTGTTTCCATGCAATATCTTTTGCAGGGACTATCGCAATGTTTAAGAAACATTTAGACAGGTACATGGATAGGACAGGTAGTGGTGGTGTATGGGCCAAATGCAGACTGGTGGGACACGTGTAGATGGGACATGTTGGTCGATGTGGGCAAGTTGGGCCGAAGGGCTCGTTTATCTGCTGTATCACTATGACTCAATCTTCACCATTTATGGTAGACACAGAGTGCTGGAGTAACTCAGCGGGTCAGGCAGCATCTGTGGGGAACATGGATAGGTGACGTTTCACAGAGTGCTGGAGTAACTCAGCGGGTCAGGCAGCATCTGTGGAGAACATGGATAGGTGACGTTTCACAGAGTGCTGGAGTAACTCAGCGGGTCAGGCAGCATCTGTGGAGAACATGGATAGGTGACGTTTCACAGAGTGCTGGAGTAACTCAGCGGGTCAGGCAGCATCTGTGGAGAACATGGATAGGTGACGTTTCAAAGAGTGCTGGAGTAACTAGGCGGGTCAGGCAGCATCTGTGGGGAACATGGATAGGTGACGTTTCACAGAGTGCTGGAGTAACTCAGCGGGTCAGGCAGCATCTGTGGAGAACATGGATAGGTGACGTTTCACAGAGTGCTGGAGTAACTCAGCGGGTCAGGCAGCATCTGTGGAGAACATGGATAGGTGACGTTTCACAGAGTGCTGGAGTAACTCAGCGGGTCAGGCAGCATCTGTGGAGAACATGGATAGGTGACGTTTCACAGAGTGCTGGAGTAACTCAGCGGGTCAGGCAGCATCTGTGGGAGAACATGGATAGGTGACGTTTCAAAGAGTGCTGGAGTAACTCAGCGGGTCAGGCAGCATCTGTGGAGCGAAGGAAATGGGCAACCTTTCGGGCCGAAACCCTGAAGGAAATAGGCAACGTTTCGGGCCGAAACCCGGAAGGGTTTCGGGCCGAAACGTTGCCTATTTCCTTCGCTCCATAGATGCTGCCGGAACATGGATAGGTGACGTTTCACAGAGTGCTGGAGTAACTCAGCGGGTCAGGCAGCATCTGTGGGGAACATGGATAGGTGACGTTTCACAGAGTGCTGGAGTAACTCAGCGGGTCAGGCAGCATCTCTGGAGAGAAGGAATGGGTGACGTTTCGGGTCGAGTCTGTGAAGAAGGGTCTCGACCCGAAACGTCACCCATTCCTTCTCTCCCGAGTTGCTGCCTGACTTGCTGAGTTACTCCAGCATTTTGTGTCTACCTTCGATTTTACCAGCACCTGCAGTTCTTTCTTACACACTTCGACCACCATTCATGGGCTGAGTTCTCTTGTCTACACCCCTTCAACTGTGTGTCATCGGCTTGCTGTTATGGTGAAGATGTGATTGTGATGACAACGTGGCTTCTGGTGCTCACAGGAATACTCCCCGAAGCTGCAAACAATCTGCGAGAGCCTTGGTCACTTTTTCCTCATGGTACATTTCCCAGTGGAGGATTCACATCAATACTTAACGGAGAGAAGGTGGGAGATTGAGAAAAGCTCCTTGTGTCTTGCCTTCCTCGGAGCTGCTTTGCCCAGGTAAGGATATTTATATTACCATTTAAAAATAAAGAACTCAGCGGGTCAGGCAGCATCACTGGAGAACATGGATAGGTGACGTTTCACAGAGTGCTGGAGTAACTCAGCGGGTCAGGCAGCATCTGTGGAGAACATGGATAGGTGACGTTTCACAGGGTGCTGGAGTAACTCAGCGGGTCAAGCAGCATCTGTGGAGAACATGGATTGGTGATGTTTCACAGAGTGCTGGAGTAACTCAGCGGGTCAGGCAGCATCTGTGGAGAACATGGATAGGTGACGTTTCACAGAGTGCTGGAGTAACTCAGCGGGTCAGGCAGCATCTGTGGAGAACATGGATAGGTGACGTTTCACAGAGTGCTGGAGTAACTCAGCAGGTCAGGCAGCAGCTGTGGAGAGAGAAACTGTACAGTGCCCTCCATAATGTTTGGGACAAAGACCCATCATTTATTTATTTGCCTCTGTACTCCACAATTTGAGATTTGTAATTAAAAGAATCACATGTGGTTAAAGTGCACATTGTCAGATTTTAATGAAGGCCATTTTTATACATTTTGGTTTCACCATGTAGAAATTACAGCAGTGTTTATACATAGTTCCCCCCCCATTTCAGCACCATAATGTTTGGGACACAGCAATATCATGTAAATGAAAGTAGTCATGTTTAGTATTTTGTTGCATATCCTTTGTATGCAATAACTACTTGAAGTCTGTGATTCATGGACATCACCAGTTGCTGGGTGTCTTCTCTGGTGATGCTCTGCCAGGCCTGTATTGCAGCCATCTTTAGCTTCTGCTTGTTTTGGGGGCTAGTCCCCTTCAGTTTTCTCTTCAGCATATAAAAGCCATGCTCAATTGTGTTCAGATCGGGTGATTGACTTGGCCACTCAAGAATTGACCTTTTTTTAGCTTTGAAAAACTCCTTTGTTGCTTTAGCAGTATGTTTGGGATCATTGTCATGCTGTAGAACGAACCGCCGGCCAATGAGTTTTGAGGTATTTGTTTGAACATGAGCAGATAGGATGTGTCTATACACTTCAGAATTCATTATGTTACTACCATCAGCAGTTGTATCATCAATGAAGATAAGTGAGCCAGTACCTTCAGCAGCCATACATGCCCAGCCCATAACACCCCCACCACCGTGTTTCACAGATGAGGTGGTATGCTTTGGATCTTGGGCAGTTCCTTCTGTCCTCCATACTTTGCTCTTGCCATCACATCTGTCCACAAGACCTTTTCCAGAACTGTGATTGCTCTTTTAAGTACTTCTTGGCAAACTGTAATCCGGCCATCCTATTTTTGCGGCTAACCTGTGGTTTGCATCTTGCAGTGTAGCCTCTGTATTTCTGTTCATGAAGTCTTCTGCGGACAGTGGTCATTGACAAATCCACACCTGACTCCTGAAGAGTGTTTCTGATCTGTCGGACAGGTGTTGGTGGATTTTTCTTTATTATAGAGAGAATTCTTCTGTCATCAGCTGTGGAGGTCTTCCTTGGCCTGCCAGTCCATTTGCGATTAGTAAGCTCACCAGTGCTCTCTTTCTCCTTAATGATGTTCCAAACAGTTGATTTTGGTCAGCCTAAGGTTTGGCTGATGTCCTCTAACAGTTTTATTCTTGTTTCTCAGTCTCATAATGGCTTCTTTGACTTTCATTGGCGCAACTTTGGTCCTCATATTGATAAACAGCAATAAAAGTTTCCAAAGGTGATGGAAAGACTGGAGGAAAGACTCGGTGCTGAGAGCTCTCTTATACCTGCACTAAGGAGGCAAATAAACACACCTGAGCAATTACAAACGTCTGTGAAGCCATGTGTCCCAAACATTATGGTGTCCTGAAATGGGGGAACTATGTATAAACACAGCTGTAATTTCTACATGGTGAAACCAAAATGTATAAAAATGGCCTTTATTAAAATCTGACAGTGTGCACTTTAATAACATCTGATTTTTTTAATTACAAATCTCAAATGTGGAGTACAGAGGCAAATAAATAAATGATGGGTGTTTGTCCCAAACATTATGGAGGGCACTGTATGTAGACACATAGATCTTCAGATGCTAGATTACAAATAAACACAAAGATGTTGCCTGACCCGCTGAGTTACTCCAGCATTCATCACCTATCCAATCCTTTCCACTCGTCACTTTAAATTCATTTTTCATGTGTTTTGTGTTTTATGGGTGTTGGCAGATCGATTTCCCTCCTGGGATAAATAAAGTTCTATCGTATCGTTTCGTACACTCGGGGTGGGAGATTGCAACCTTCACGTGGTCCACCCTGTTTCGATGAATGCAATCAACCTGGCGTGCGCAAACAGAAGACCAAACAGAACAAGTTTGTCTTACAACTTTAGGCAGTGCACGCCATACACAAGAAGAAGTAGATTTCGTACACTAAACTAAACTAGAAAAGGTTATTGGCTGCAACCTTCCCTCCATTGACGAACTGTACACTGCGAGGGCCAGGAAGCGAGCGGGCAAGATCATCTCTGACCCCTCTCACCCTGGCCACAAACTCTTTGAATCACTTCGCTATGGAAGGCGACTCCGGACTGTCAAAGCTGCCACAGCCAAACATAAAAACAGTTTTTATCCACGAGTAGTTGCTCTACTCAACAGCCAAAAATCTGTAGCCTCCCTTTGATCTGGTATTTTGTTGGTTCACCTGCTTGATCAATGGCGTTTTATCATTAATGTTTTATGATTATTAATGTTTAGTTTTTTCTGAGTCATTCGTAACTGTCACTGTATGTCAATAGACAATAGACAATAGGTGCAGGAGTAGGCCATTCGGCCCTTCGAGCCAGCTCCGCCATTCAATGTGATCATGGCTGATCATCCCCAATCAGTACCCCGTTCCTGCCTTCTCCCCATATCCCCTGACTCCGCTATTTTTAAGAGCCCTCTCTTGAAAGCATCCAGAGAACCGGCCTCCACCGCCCTCTGAGGCAGAGAATTCCACAGACATGTCATGTTGTTACTTGTGGGCGGAGCACCAAGGCAAATTCCTTGTATGTGAATACTGGCCAATAAACGTACTTACTTACTTACTTAAACTTCATAAGGTTATGTGATAGGAGCAGATTTAGGCCATTTTGGCCCATCATCTACTCTGCCATTCAAACATGTTCTATTGCTCCCTCCCAACCCCATTCTCCTGCCTTCTCCCCATAACCGTATACCCGTACTGATCAAATAAACCTATTTAGTGCACCCTCCAGTGTTTTTGCTTTTGAACTGTGACCCTTGAGCTTTTTTTCCCCTGTTTGCACAAGATCCATGGAAGAAGACTGCGAAGAATGTTTCCTGAAGAACTCTGAGACCAAACCTCTGGTGATCTACCACAGCCTGTCAGAGATTGGTGGCGGTTCTGAGGAAGCGCTCCGACTGATCGGAAAAATATCGGATGCAAACCATTCCCAACGAGCAAAGGTGATGTGTGCAACGATCGGGAACTCTGGCTGGAGGGTCCTGCTGCTCATTGTACTTTGACTTTTCTTAGAAATGTAATGAGCTTGAAAGGGTTGAAACAAGCTTGAAAGGGTGCAGAGAAGATTTACGAGGGTGTTGCCAGCACTAGAGGGCGTGAGCTATAGGGAGAGGTTGCGTTGGCTGTGTCTCTATTCCATGGATACAACAGTGAGTTTTTTTGCAGATAGTGAAGATGGTGTGAACGATTGCAGCAGGATCTGGATCGATTGGCCAGGTGGGCGGAGGAATGGTTTGATGGAATTTAATACAGAGAAGTGTGAGGTGTTGCATTTTGGGACGTCGAACAAGGGCAAGGACCTACACAATGAACGAAAGGCTTCTGGATAGTGTTGTAGAGCAGAGGGATCTAGGGAGTACAGGTGCATGGTTCCTTGAAGGTCGAGTCGCAGGTAGATAAGGTGGTCAACAAGGCTTTTGGCACTTTGGCCTTCATCAGTCAGAGTATTGAGTATAGAAGTTGGGAGGTCATGTTGCAGTTGTATAAGACGTTGGTGAGACCGCATTTAGAATATTGTGTTCAGTTCTGGGCACCATGTTATAGAAAATATATTGTCAAGCTTGAAGGGTTCAGAAAAGATTTACGAGGATGTTGCCAGGACTAGAGGGTGTGAGCTATAGGGAGAGGTTGAGTTGGCTGGGTCTCTATTCCATGGAGCGCAGGAGGATGAGGGGTGATCTTATAGAGGTGTACAAAATCATGAGAGGAATAGATCGGGTAGATGCACAAAGTCATTTGCCCAGAGTAGGGAATCGAGGACCAGAGGGCATAGGTTGAAGGTGAAGGGTAAAAGATTTAATAGGAATCTGAGGGATCAACCTTTCCACACAGAGGGTGGTGGGTGTATGGAACGAGCTGCTAGAGGAGGTAGTTGAGATTGGGACTATCCCATCGTTTAAGAAATAGTTGGACAGGTACATGGATAGGACAGGTTTGGAGGGATATGGACCAAGTGCAGGCAAGTGGGACTAGTGTAGCTGGGACATTGTTGGCCGGTGTGGGCAAGTTGGGCCGAAGGGCCCGTTTCCACACTGTATCGCTCTATGACTCTACACAATTAAACTTTTAGCCTCTTAAGTCATTGGGGCAGAATTAGGCCATTCATCCCATCGAGTCTAAGTTCATGTGTGGGAAAGAACTGCAGATGCTGGTTTAAATCGAAGATAGACACACAATGCTGGAGCAGAATCGGGCCCTCAGCCTGAAGAAGGGTCTCGACCCGAAACGTCACCCAGTCCCTTCTCTACAGAGATGCTGCCTGTCCCACTGAGTTACTCCAGCATTTTGTGTCTATCTTCGAGTCTAGGTTCATGTTCATACTTGATAGTAGCAACGTTAGGCTGTCAATAATAGTGGCTGCTCTTTCCACTTGGATTATTGCACTATGAAATGTTTTGCCTCATAAGAGAAAGGAGCAGAATTAGGCCATTCGGCCCAACACGCCTACTCCGCCATTCTATCATTGCTGATCTATCTCTCCCTCCCAACCCCCATTCTCCTGCCTTCTCCCCGTAACCCCGGGTTACGGGGAGAAGGCAGGAGAATGGGGTTGGGGAGGGAGAATCCGTACTAATCAAGAACCTGTCAATCTCTGCCTGAAGAATGTCCACTGACTTGGCCTCCACAGCCTTCTGTGGCAAAGAATTCCACAGATTTACCACCCTCTGACTAAAGAAATGCCTCCTCATCTCCTTGCTAAAAGAATGTCCTTTAATTCTGAGGCCGTGACCTCTGGTCCTGGATTCCTCCACTAGTGGAAACATCCTGTCCACATCCACTCTATCCAGGCCTTTCACTAGCCTCCCACCACTGCATTTGTTTCTTAGCCTCATTCAATAAATAGCACGATACTTAACGTTTGTGGGGGAAGCCATGTTGACTCTGCACTGCCTGTCCCGCTGAGTTACTCCTGCATTTTGTGTCTATCTTTGACAAACCACACGGCTTCTGAGGCTCACTTAGTAAAGCCCTAAAAACCCGAACATCTTGGATCAGTCATTGCAACTTTCAGATTCCATATGTTTACAGTGTTATAATGAGGTAGATGGGGACAGTTGAGCCCAGGCTTCCAGCAGTCCCGTCAGCCCCATTCCCCTAGGCCAGGGGTGGGGAACCTGCGGCCTTAAGGCCCCAGGTAGACAAAAGTGCTGGAGAAACTCAGCGGGTGCAGCAGCATCTATGGAGCGAAGGAAATAGGCAACGTTTCGGGCCGAAACCCTTCTTCAGACTGATGTGGGGTGGGGGGGGGGGGGCGGGAGAAGAAAGGAGAAAAGAAGAGGAGGAGCCCGAAGGCTGAGGGAGAGCTGAGAAGGGGAGGAGACAGCGAGGGCTACCGGAAATTGGAGAAGTCAATGTTTATGCCGCTAGAGTGCAGACTGCCCAAGCGGAATATGGTGGTGCTGCTTCTCCAATTTCCGGTGGTGCTCACTCTGGCCATGGAGGAGGCCCAGGACAGAAAGGTCGGATTCGGAATGGGAGGGGGAGTTGAAGTGCTGAGCCACCGGGAGGTCAGGTTGGTTAATGCGGAGGTGTTCAGCGCCATAGATGCTGCTGAGTTTCTCCAGCACTTTTGTCTACCTTCGATTTTCCAGCATCTGCAGTTCCTTCTTAAACGTCTTAAGGCCCCATGCGGCCTTCTAGGCCATTTAGTGCGGCCTTTTGAATGAATCCAAATTTTGTAGAACAAATCCTTTTATTTTTATTAATATGTTTTTAGTTTGTCTTTTATTATTTTATTTTAATCTTAAAATGAACGTATTTAAAATACTAAAGAGCAAAAGAAAATTCAACGAAATAATCCTCCCCGACTGACGGCCACATTAAAACATTAGTAAGTCATGAGGGCTATTTTAACAAAATAATGTACATTTTGAAGTGTATCTAATTGAAGTTTCTTGGATGCGGCCTTATTAGATTACAGCTAACTTAATGCGGCATTCCAACATGAAAAGGTTCCCCACCCCTGCCCTAGGTTTTCCTTAGAAACTATTTTTTTCCTCTCGTGCTTATTTTATCGGTAGTAAAGAAAGCAAACTCAATGCTAGCATTTATTTCAAGAGGGCTTGTATACAAAAACAGGGATGTAATGCTGAGCCTCTATAAGGCGCTGGTAAGGCCACATTTGGAATATTGTGAGCAGTTTTGGGCCCCGTATCTGAGGAAGGATGTGCTGGCTCTGGAGAGGGTCCAGAGGGGGTTTACGAGACTGATCCCAGGAATGACCAGGTTAACATATGATGAGCGTTTGACGGCACTGGGCCTGTACTCGCTGGAGTTTAGAAGAATGAGAAGGGGACCTCATTGAAACGTACAGAATAGTGAAAGGCCTGGATAGAGTGGCTGTGGAGAGGATGTTTCCACTAGTGGGAGAGTCTAGGACCAGAGGTCATAGACTCAGAAAGAAAAGATTTCTTTTTGGAAGAAGGTGAGGAGAAATTTCTTTAGCCAGAGGGTGGTGAATCTGTGGAATTCATTGCCACAGGAGGCTGTGGAGGCCAAGTCAGTGGATATTTTTAAGGCAGAGATACATAGATTCTTGATTAGTACGGGTGTCAGGGGTTATGGGGAGAAGGCAGGAGAATGGGGTTAGGAGGGAGAGATAGATCAGCCATGATTGGATGGCGGAGTCGGCTTGATTGGCTGAACTGCCTAATTCTACTCCTATTCCTTAAGAACTTGTAAACTATCTATTTTCTCTTGTGTCTATATTATCAAGCCTGATTCTCCTATTACCCGCCCGTATTTGCGTTAATTCACAGTAGCTGACATAGATACAGCACATAAACAGGCCCTTCGGCCCACCCAGTCCGTGCTGACCAGCGATCACCCCGCACACTTACACTATCGTACACACACTAGGGACAATTGATAATTTTTCCAAAGCCAATTAACCCACAAACCTGCACGTCTTCGGGATGTGGGAGGAAACCGGAGCGCCCAGAGAAAACCCACGCAGGTCACGGGGACAACGTGCAAACTCCGTACAGACAGCACCTGTAGTCAGGATGGAACCCGGGACTCTGGCGCTGTGAGGCGGCAACTGTACTGCCCTAAATAAATTGAAATAAATAAATTTGCATTATGACAACATGCATACTGGTGTATCAATAGACAATAGACAATAGGTGCAGGAGTAGGCCATTCGGCCCTTCAATGTGATCATGGCTGATCATCCCCAATCAGTACCCCGTTCCTGCCTTCTCCCCATATCCCCATGAATCTGCTATTTTTAAGAGCCCTATCTAGCTCTCTCTTGAAAGATCAAATTATAACAATTAAGGGAGGAAGTAGAGAAAAATGTTGTAGACACAAAACGCTGCAGTAACTCAGCGGGGACAGGCAGCATCTCTGGAGAGAAGGAATGGGCGACGTTTCGGGTCGAGACCTTCAGACTGATGTCAGGAGGGGGCGGGACAGAGATGGAATGTGGTCGGGGACAGTAAGACTGGTGGGAGAACTGGGAAGGGGGAGGGGATGGACAGGGAGGGAAAGCAAGGGCTGTCTGAAGTTAGAGAAGTCAATGTTCATACCGCTGGGGTGTAAGCTGCCCTTAGCGAAATATGAGGTGCTGTTCCTCCAATTTGCGCTGGACCTCACTCTGACAGTGGAGGGGGCCCGGGACAGAAAGGTCAGATTGGGAAAGGGAGGGGGAGTTAAAAGTGCTGAGCAACCGGAGAAAATGTGGTTCATTTGGATGTATTATGCCTTTCGAAGAATCCACCGTATATTGAAATTAATCAAAGCTATCGTGTGTGTTAAATAAATATTGTTAACATGTATGAAAAGTAAAAATGGACCTTAAAGTCCAGTTAAAATACTAAAACAATCTAATTGTGAGTAATTGCTAACATTTGATTTTAATCTGTCTAACATTGTTTTAATGCAGCATGGATGAATTTATGGTACGCATCTTCAGC
Organism: Malacoraja senta; assembly: GCA_038087875.1. Taxonomy (NCBI): domain Eukaryota; kingdom Metazoa; phylum Chordata; class Chondrichthyes; order Rajiformes; family Rajidae; genus Malacoraja; species Malacoraja senta. Next base: position 39,109 of record JAXLNO010001899.1, on the reverse strand, counting down.
TATATATTAAGTGTAAATGGTGTTGTGGTGAAGTCATTTTAACAAAGCATTCTGAAAGTCTTCTGATCTGAAAACTGCACAGTCATTTATTGGTAGTCCTGGGCTTGTGTAGCTGTTAAGGGCCTGTCCCACTTACGCGACCTTTTCGGTGACTGCCGGCACCTGCCAAAGGTCGCCGAAAATGTTCAACATGTTGAAAATTCAGCGGCGACCAGAAAGACGCTACGAGACCTCTTTGGAGACCTCTCGCGACCATAGAGGACCTCTCACGACATGTCGCCAGGGGTCGCCTGTATGGCCGTGAGCGACCGGTCTCCTGTGTTCGTGAGAGGTCTCCACAGAGTCGTAGAGCCTTTCTGGTCGCTGCTGAATGTTCGACATGTTGAACATTTTCGGCGACCTATGACGGGTGCCGGCAGTCGCCTGTAAAAGTCGCGTAAGTGGGGCAGGCCCTTCACTGACATCTTAAATATATGAGTGAAATATAGTGCAGAAATATAGTGAACTATGCAGTAACAGGAAGTTATTCCATTTCCCTTTATCCCCCTCTTCCCCCCCCTCCCCGTCCCTGTCCCATTCCATATCCCTCACTCCAGCTTCACCTCCACTTCTCTCTTTACCTGACATTCTTTTGTCTCCTTTTCACCTCCAGCCTTTGTCACTTACTCCGCCCATCTGTCCATCCCCCCCCCCCCCATCTCTCTTTCCCAGCATTCTCCCCCTACTCCATCGGGGTCCCAATGGTCATGGCTGATCATCCCCAATCAGTACCCCGTTCCTGCCTTCTCCCCATATCCCCTGACTCTGCTATCTTTAAGAAAAAGTGTTTCCTCATCTCCGTTCTAAATGGTTTACCCCTTATTCTTAAACTGTGGCCCCTGGTTCTGGACTTCCCCAACATCGGGAACATGTTTCCTGCCTCTAGCGTGTCCAAACCCTTAACAATCTTATATGTTTCAATAAGATGCCCTCTCATCCTAAACTCCAGAGTGTACAAGCCCAGCCGCTCCATTCTCTCAGCATATGACAGTCCCGCCATCCCGGGAATTAACCTTATAAACCTACGCTGCACTCAAATTTGGAGACCAAAACTGCACACAATACTCCAGGTGCGGTCTCACTAGGGCTCTATACAACTGCAGAAGGACCTCTTTGCTCCTTTACTCAACTCCTCTTGTTATAAAGGCCAACATGCCATTCGCTTTCTTCACTGCCTGCTGTACCTGCATGTTTACTTTCATTGACTGATGAACAAGGACCCCCAGATCCCGTTGTACTTCCCCTTTTCCCAACTTGACACCATTTAGATAATAATCTGCCTTCCTGTTTTTGCTACCAAAGTGGATAACCTCACATTTATCTACATTAAACTGCATCTGCCATGCATCTGCCCACTCCCCCAACCTGTCCAAGTCACCCTGCATTCTCATAGCATCCTCCTCACAGTTCACAAGTTTAATTCCTTAGCTTTTTGTTTTTAGCTCTGGAAAGTTATTTTCCAAATACTTGTATCCAGTTCCCTTTAAAAGCTGTGATTGGGTCTACACTTTCAGCAAGTGAACAAAAAAGAGTTCTGGAGTAACTCAGCGGGTCAGGCAGCATCTGTGGAGAACATGGATAGGTGACGTTTCACAGAGTGCTGGAGTAACTCAGCGGGTCAGGCAGCATCTGTGGAGAACGTGGCATGGTTTCACCAAGCCGCCAAAAATCGATGTCCTCTGGTTCCAGATCTTTCTGTTGATATGAGCAGTTTCCTGTAGAATTTTAGAGATACAGCGCAGAAACAGGCCTTTCGACCTCTCGAGTCCGCACCGACCAGCGATCACCCCATTCACTAGCACCATCCCACACAAGAGACAAATCACAATTTTACCAAAGCCAATTAACTTACAAACCTGCACGTCTTTGGAATGTGGGAGAAAACCGGAGCACCCGGAGAAAACCCACGCAGGTCACGGGGAGAACGTACAAACCCCGTATTGACAGCACCCGTAGTCAGGATTGAACCTGGCGCTGTTAGGCCGCAACTCTACCGCTGCGATGAGAGGGGATCTCATTTAGACATATAAGATTGTTAAGGGCTTGGACACACTAGAGGCAGGAAACATGTTCTCGATGGGGGAGTCCAGAACCAGGGGCCACCGTTTAAGAATAAGGAGTAAGCCATTTAGAACAGAGATGAGGAAACACTTTTTTTCTCACAGAGAGTGGTGAGTCTGTGGAATTCTCTGCCTCAGAGGGCGGTGGAGGCAGGTCCTCTGGATACTTTCAAGAGAGAGCTAGATAGGGCTCTTAAAGATAGCAGAGTCAGGGGATATGGGGAGAAGGCAGGAACGGGGTACTGATTGGGGATGATCAGCCATGATCACATTGAATGGCGGTGCTGGCTCGAAGGGCCAAATGGCCTACTCCTGCACCTATTGTCTATTGTCTATTGCGCCACCTTGCCACATCTTGGATGGAGCTGCTCCCAACCATGTTTTCTGATGCACCCCGATAAAATGGCTTCCTTCTATCCATCTTGTCTTGAATCCTTGTCTCGAGTGTCTCAGCCCCGAACCTATGTCTATTATTTATTTAATAGATCATCGAAGATGATGGAAATGCAGAGGAGGGCGCAAAGAAAGTATTTGCCCAAATAGAAAAGATCATCAAGCAGGTAATGTACAGATTAAAACCGAATGATTAAATAAAGGAGGTGAACAAAAATGCTGGAGAAACTCAGCGGGTGAGGCAGCATCTATGGAGCGAAGGAATATTCTTTCGCTCCATAGATGCTGCCTCACCCGCTGAGTTTCTCCAGCATTTTGCCCACCTTCGATTTTTCCAGCATCTGCAGTTCCTTCTTGAATAAATATAGATGTTATTTACATTTTCAGACAGTGTGGAAAGATGCCCTTCGGCCCCTTGACCACACGGGCCAACAATGTCCCATCTACACTTGTCCTACCTGCCTGCCCTTTGGCCCATGTCTCTCTAAACCTGTCCTATCCATGTACCTGACGATATTATGATAGTCCCTGCATCAATTATTAATGTTTAATGTTTTATGTGTCATTCTTAACTGTCACAGTACGTCATGTTGTCACTTGCGGGCGGAACACCAAGGCAAATTCCTTGTATGTGAATACTTGGCCAATAAACTTATTCATTCATTCATTCATCAAATAGAGAGAGAGTTCAAGAGAGAGAGTGTATTGTCATGTGTCCCTGATAGGACAATGAAATTCTTGCTTTGCTTTAGCACAACAGAACATAGTAGGCATGAATACAGAACAGATCAGTGTGTCCATATACCATTGCATAAATATATACACACATGAATAAATAAACTGATAAAGTGCAAATAAACAGACAATGGGCTATTAATGTTCAGAGTTTTGTCCAAGCCAAGTTTAATAGCCTGATGGCTGTGGGGAAGTAGCTATTCTGAACCTGGTCGTTGCAGTCTTCAGGCTCCTGTACCTTCTACCTGAAGGTTGCGGGGAGATAAGTGTGTGGCCAGGATGGTGTGGGTCCTTGATGATACTGCCAGCCTTTTTGAGGCAGCGACTGCAATAGATCCCCTCGATGGAAGGGAGGTCAGAGCCGATGATGGACTGGGCAGTGTTTACTACTCTTTGTAGTCTTTTCCTCTCCAGGGCGCTCAAGTTGCCGAACCAAGCCACGATGCAACCGGTCAGCATGCTCTCTACTGTGCACCTGTAGAAGTTAGAGAGAGTCCTCCTTGACAAACCGACTCTCCGTAATCTTCTCAGGAAGGAGAGGCGCTGATGTGCTTTCTTTATGATTGCATCAATGTTTTCAGACCTCCTCCAGCAGCTCGTTCCATATACCCACCACCCTTTCTCTAAAAAGGTTACCCCTCAGGTTCCTCTTAAATCTTTCACCCCCCCTCACCTTAAACCTCTGTCCTCTGTTTCTCGATTCCCCCCTACTCTGGGGCATAATACTGTGCATTATTTACCTGATCCATCCCTCTCATGATTTTGTACACCTCTATAAGGTCACCCATCACCCTCCTGCGCTTCGAGGAATAAAATCCTAGCCTAGCCCTGGGTGTTAAGAATAAGGAGTAAGCCATTTAGAACGGAGACCAGGAAACACTTTTTCTCACAGAGAGTGATGAGTCTGTGGAATTCTCTGCCTCAGAGGGCGGTGGAGGCAGGTTCTCTGGATGCTTTCAAGAGAGTGCTAGATAGGGCTCTTAAACATAGCAGTCAGGGGATATGGGGAGAAGGCAGGAACGGGGTACTGATTGGGGATGATCAGCCATGATCACATTGAATGGCGGTGCTGGCTCGAAGGGCCAAATGGCCCACTCCTGCACCTATTGTCTATTGTCACTCTGTTGAGAATAGACAATGGCCCACTCCTGCACCTATTGTCTATTGTAGGTTAATTGGCTTGGTATAAAAGTAAATTGTCCCGAGTGTGCGTAGGGTAGTGTTAATGTGCAGGGATTGCTGGTCAGTGTGGACTAGGTGGGCTGAAGGGCCTGTTTCCACGCTGAATCTCTAAATTAAACTGCAATATGACCTCCTAACTTCTATACTCGATACACTAACTGATGAAGGACAATGTTGCAGAAGCCTTCTGAACCAACCTGAAAGTGTGATGCCACTTTCAATGAACTATTTACCAGCTCTCCTAGATCCCTCTGCTCTACAACACTACCCAGAGCCCTACCATTCACTGTGTAGGTCCTGCCCTAGTTAGACTTGCCAAAATGCAACACCTCACAATTCTCTGTACTAAATTCCATCAACCATTTCTCAGCCCACCAGGCCAATCGATCCAGATCCTGCTGCAATCATTCAATAGACAATAGACAATAGGTGCAGGAGTAGGCCATTTGGCCCTTCGAGCCAGCACCGCCATTCAATATGATCATGGCTGATCATCCACAATCAGTACGCCGTTCCTGCCTTCTCCCCATATCCCCTGACTCTATACTGAGCCCCATCTAGCTCTCTCTTGAAAGCATCCAACCTGCCTCTGAGGCAGAGAATTCCACAGACCACAACCATCTTCATTCTTTGCAATGTCACCTACCTTAGTGTCATCTTCAAACTTGCTAATCTTGCCCTGTATGTTCTCATCCAAATCATTGATGTAGATGACAAACAGTAACGGGCCCAGCACCGAACCCTGAGGCCCACCACTAGTCACAGGCCTCCAGTCCGAGAAGCAACCTTCCACCATCACCCTCTGCTTCCTTCCATGGAGCCAATTTGCTACCCATTCAGCTATCTCTCCTTGGATCCCATGCGATCTAACCTTCCAGAGCAGCCTACCATGCGGAACCTTGTCGAACGCCTTACTGAAGTCCATGTACACAACATCTACAGCTCTGCCCTCATCGACCTTTTTGGTCACGTCTTCAAAATCTCAATCAGATTTGTGAGACACGACCTCCCACGTACAAAACCATGCTGACTGTCCCTAATCAGCCCTTGTCCATCTAAGTGCATGTATAATCATTTTGATGTCCTGATATCTTGGATTTCACAGCACCAGTTAAAAACCTTTGATGTTTATGAAGGAACTGCAGATGCTGGTTTAAACAGAAGATAGACACAAAAAAGCTGGAGTAACTCAGCGGGACAGGCAGCATCTCTGGAGAGAAGGAATGGGTGACGTTTCAGGCGGGACCCTTCTTCAGCCTGAAGAAACGTCACCCATTCCTTCTCTCCAGAGATGCTGCCTGCCTGTCCCGCTGAGCTACCCCAGCTTTTTTTGTGTCTTTAAACCTTTTGATCTTTGGTTCAGGAATTGCTGGGCTGGGAAAGCGCAAACCTTGAAAACAAAGATTCCGGATTTGAGGATGATTCCACAAACTGGGAAGAGGAGGACTTTGGAGATACCATCTGGGATATGCATGAAGAGCAGGGGCAGTTGGAAGCCTTTCAAGCTGCTTGTGGGAACACCTCCGAATTGGGGTTTGACAAGGTACATCTTCACTTACACTTATATGACTAGTGGGACCCATTGGGTACCAGTCACACGGGAGGCCTGGTCCCCCCCCAACGCAACCGTTCATCAACGCAATATTCCACCACTCACCCATAGCCCCTAACTGCACAGGCGCGGCTCATTTACCCTCATCCCTCAGCACTCCCCCCCCCCCCCCCCACACTCCTCTTCATGTGTGGGAGGAGGGGAGGCGGGTGTGCGGTGGGATGGGAGTGGGGGTGTGTGTGGGCAGGGATGTGTTGGGTGGGAATGGGTGTGGGGGGGTGGCGTGGGAGGGGGGTGTAGGGTGGGGGGGTGGCGTGGGGGGGTTGTGGGGTGGGAGGGTGTAAGGTAGGGAGGGTGTTGGGTGGGAGGGGGTGTGGGGTGGGAGGTGTGGGGGGTGTGAGGGAGGGGGGGTGAGGTGGGGTGGGTGGGGGGGGTGGGGAGGGTGTGGTGGGGGGTATGGGGGGAGGAGGAGTGTGGGGGAGGGGGGGTGGAGGAGGTGTGTGTGGGGGGAGGGGTTGTGTGGAGGAGGGGGTGTGGGGAGGGGGGTGTGGAGGAGGGGGGGGGGAGGGGAGTGTGGGGGGGGGGTGAGGGATGGGGGGGATGTGGGGGAGGGTGCGCTTGGAGCAGGGGAGAACGGTGAGTAAGGTGGACAAAAAATCCTAGCGATATAGGGTATCGTTTTTGTGCACATTTAAAAACAACGCAAACAGGAAGAGGACGAGATGAGAGTTTTAGTAATAGTATGGATAGATAGATAGATAGATAGATAGATAGATAGATGGTAGTCCAGGGCCGTACTCTGGTTGGTGAGAGGGCAGTTCATTTGCCTAACGACAGCTGTAAGAAAAATGACAGTTTTTCCAAACAGATTAGAAACATAGAAAATAGGTGCAGGGTTAGGCCATTCGGCCCTTCAAGCCAGCACCGCCGCTGAATGCACCTACTTTAGGGCAAGGTCATCTCTGATCCCTCTCACCCTGGCCACAAACTCTTTGAATCACTTCCCTCTGGAAGGCGACTCCGGACTGTCAAAGCTGCCACAGCCAGACATAAAAACACTTTTTTTCCCCACGAGCAGTAGCTCTACTCAATAACCAAAAGTCTGTAGCCTCCTTGTCATCTGGTATTTTATTTCATTCTTCACGTGTTTAAATTATAATGTTTTATTTTTAATTGTCTACTGTATATCGTGTTGTTATCCTTGCGAGCAAAGCACCAAGACAAATTCCTTGTACGTGTACATACTTGGCTAATAAAAAATGTATTCAATTCAATTTCAATTTGATCAGGGCTGATCATCCAAAATCAGTACCCCGTTCCTGCTTTCTCCCCATATCCCTTGATTCCGTTAGTCCAAAGAGCTGAATTTAACTCTCTCTTGAAAACAGCCATTGAATTGGCCTCCACTGCCCTCTGTGGCAGAGAATTCCACAGATTCACAACTCTCACCAGTATGATCATTAAATTTAGTAATTATAGTTTATTGTCACGTGTACCGAGCTTCTCTGTGGATTGTCACCTTGTCGTGGTGGAGAAGCTCGTGTGGTCCTGAGATCCTGAGAGCGATGCCGTCTGGAGCTATGCTCCTGGTAGGGCCACCCACGGCGGTAAGGTCGAGGGGGAGATCTCTGACAAAGAGCCAATCCGACCAAGACCCCAACGGTGGAACAGGCGGAGGACGATGGCTGACCTTAGTGGAGCGTCACAACGGCTGGGAAGGCGGATGAAGGCTGCAGCAGAAAAGGGTCTCCGGTCGTCTTGGACTCCATGCCACTGGATCCTGACCCAGATCTGTCAAGGACCATGTGGTGGCTGTCTGTGCACCAGTCTCCCCACGTTATACAAAGTCACGCACAGGCATCCTCCAACCCTGGAGACACACATGGTCAGCCATGACCGAAGGAGGCCTAAGAAGAAGTACCGGGTTACAGTGAAAAGATTTTGTCGCGTGCTAACCAGTCAGCGGAAAGACAATACATGATTACAATCCAGCCGCTCGCCGTGTACAGATACAGGATAAAGGGAATAACGTTTAGTGCAAGGTGGAGCCAGTAACGTTTGATTAATGATTGTTCAACAGTCTCCAATAAGGTAGATGGTGGTTCAGGGCCGCACTCTGGGCCCAGAACTCCCAGTGCAGGAGTAGGCCATTTGCCTCACAACAGCTGGTAAGAAACTGTCCCTGAATCTGGTGAGAGGGTGGTGAATCTGTGGAATACTTTGCCACGGAAGGCTGTGGAGGCCAAGTTTGTACGGAAAACACCTTTTCACACAGACGGTTGTGAGTCTGTGGAATTCTCTGCCTCAGAGGGCGGTGGAGGCCGGTTCTCTGGATGCTTTCAAGAGAGAGCTTTTCCCTGCTGTGTGACTCTATGCATAAACGGACAGTTCTCGCGATGTGCTCTAACCTCTTACACCTGCCTCTGATTTTGGTTATCCATTTTGGTGGGAAAAACAGGAAAGCAGACTATTTTCTAAATGGTGGCCGACTAGGAAAAGGGAGATGCAGCGAGACCTGGGTGTCATGGTACACCAGTCATTGAAAGTAGGCATGCAGGTGCAGCAGGCAGTGAAGAAAGCGAATGGTATGTTAGCTTTCATAGCAAAAGGATTT
>JAXLNO010001899.1:0-30334 GCA_038087875.1 Malacoraja senta | reverse complement strand
GAATCGGAATGGGAGGGGGAGTTGAAGTGCTGAGATCAGGTTGGTTATTGCGAACCGAGCGGAGGTGTTGGGCGAAGCGATCGCCAAGCCTGCGCTTGGTCTCACCGATGTAGATCAGCTGACACCTAGAGCAGCGGATGCAATAGATGAGGTTGGAGGAGGTGCAGGTGAACCTCTGCCGCCCCTGGAAAGACTGCTTGGGTCCTTGGATGGAGTGAAGGGGAGAGGTAATGCGACAAGTGTAGCATTTCTTGCGGTTGCAAGGGAAAGTGCCCGGAGAGGGGGTGGTTCGGGTGGGAAGGGACGAATTGACCAGGGAATATCGGGATGCATCACAACATGGTTGGGAACGGCTCCATCCAAGAGGCGGCACGGTGGCACAGCGCTAGAGGTGCTTCCTCACGGCGCCAGAGACCCCGGGTTCCATCCTGACTACGAGCGCTGTCTGTACAGAGTTTGTACGTTCTTCCCGCGACCCACGTGGGTTTTCTCCGGGTGCTCCGGTTTCCTCCCGCACTCCAAAGACGTGCAGGTTTGTAGGTTAATTGGCTCGGGTAAAATTGTAAATTGTCCCCAGTGTGTGTGGGATAGTGCTTGTGTACAGGTTGATTGCTGGTCGGCACGGACTCAGTGGGCCGATGGGCCTGTTTCCACGCTGTATCTCTAAAGTCTAAAGTCGCTGGAGACATGCCAATTTCCTGAATTTTCTGAGGATGTGGAAGTGTTGGTTTGCTTTCAAAGTCTGCTCCACTCTCCAAATTAAGTTGTGCTTGTTTTAGAAACATAGAACTTGGTGCAGGAGTAGGCCATTCGGCCCTTCAATATGATCACGGCTGATCATCCACAATCAGTACCCCGTCCCTGCTTTCTCCCCATATCCCTTCATTCCGTTAGCCTCAAGAGCTAAATCTAAAAGCCCTGTCCCACTGTACGAGTTCATTCAAAGAGCTCTCCCGAGTTTGCCGTGATTCGAACTCGGAGATTTACGGTAATGGCCGCTCTTCGGTACTCGGGGCTCTCGTGGACATTTTTCAACGTGTCGGAAAATCTTCACGAGCCTTCCCGAGTTTACCGCGTTACCGGAGTACCTGCCGTTAGCGTTACGAGCCGCTTAGAGACGTCCCCGAGCTCCGACGTACCCGCTACGTTCATTCTACGTACTTACCACGAGTTTGATTTTTTTTTAAACTCGGGAGAGCTCTTGGGTGAACTCGTACAGTGGGACAGGGCTTTAAAACTCTCTTGAAAACATCCAGTGAATTGGCCTCCGCTGCCTTCTGTGGCAGAGAATTCCACAGACTCACAGCTGTCTGGGTGAAAAGGTTTTTTCCTCATCTCAGCCCTAACTGGCCAACCCCTTAGTCTTAAACTTTTAGCAACACTTAGTTTCGGCAGTGTAATTTATGAATTAATTTAAATGGTGTGGGTGTTTTTATTAAGAAAGATGATATCTCAACAGCGAAAGAAATTAGTTGCTTCACACATTCGTCAGAACCCTCTGGCACAGAGGGGGAGGTCTTGCCCGTAGCTTTGAGAGCATCGTGTTCAGGGCCATTTCACAATTAACCATCCAATGATTTTTCAGAGTTGTGAAACTGGCTCCTTTATTGCCCATCAAACCTTCTGTGGAATGTCTACTCTCATAATTAACACCAGAAGAAAACCCTGTTAATAAAGTGATAAATGTTAAAGACTGCATGCAATAAACATCTCCTGGCTTCCTCACCTCTGCATCTGTTTCCATACTCATACTTACTTCATTAGCCACATATTTAAGAAAGAACTGCAGATGCTGGAAAAATCAAAGGTAGACAAAATGCTGGAGAAACTCAGCGGGTGAGGCAGCATCTACGGAGCGAAGGAATAGGTGACGTTTCAGGTCAAGACCCTTCTTCAGACACGTCTCAGTCTGAAACATAGAAACATAGAAAATAGGTGCAGGAGGAGGCCATTCGGCCCTTCGAGCCAGCACCGCCATTCATTGCGATCATGGCTGATCGTCCCCAATCAATAACCCGTGCCTGCCTTCTCCCCATATCCCTTGATTCCACTAGCCCCTAGAGCTCTATCTAACTCTCTCTTAAACCCATCCAGTGATTTGGCCGCCACTGCCCTCTCTGGCAGGGAATTCCACAAATTCACAACTCTCTGGTTGAAAAAGTTTTTTCTCACCTCAGCCTTAAATGGCCTCCCCTTTATTCTAAGACTGTGGCCCCTGGTTCTGGACTCGCCCAACATTGGGAACATTTTTACTGCATCTAGCTTGTCCAGTCCTTTTATAATTTTATATGTTTCTATAAGATCCCCCCCGCATCCTTCTAAACTCCAGTGAATACAAGCCTAGTCTTTTTAATCTTTTCTCATATGACAGTCCCGCCATCCCAGGGATCAATCTCGTGAACCTACGCTGCACTGCCTCAATCACAAGGATGCCCTTCCTCAAATTAGGAGACCAAAACTGTACGACTGTCTCTCGACCCGAAACGTCACCCACTCCTTCGCTCCTCATCAGCCAAGTATGTTTTGCAACATACGAGGAATTTCATTTGCCAAGTCAGTCATACTAATAAAAAGCGACAGAATGCACAAAACACATTTTAACATAAACATCCACCACAGTGACTCCTCCACATTCCTCACTGTGATTCCCGGGGTGGCGGGACTGTCATATGCTGAGAGAATGGAGCCGCTGGGCTTGTACACTCTGGAGTTTAGAAGGATGAGAGGGTATCTCATTGAAACATATAAGATTGTTAAGGGTTTGGACACATTAGAGGCAGGAAACATGTTCCCGATGTTGGGGGAGTCCAGAACCAGGGGCCACAGTTTAAGAATAAGGGGTAAGCCATTTAGAACGGAGACGAGGAAACACTTTTTCTCACAGAGGGTGGCGAATCTGTGGAATTCTCTGCCTCAGAGGACAGTGGAGGCAGGTTCTCTGGATGCTTTCAAGAGAGAGCTAGATAGGGCTCTTAAAGATAGCGGAGTCAGGGGATATGGGGAGAAGGCAGGAACGGGATACTGATTGGGGATGATCAGCCATGATCACATTGAATGGCGGTGCTGGCTCGAAGGGCCAAATGGCCTACTCCTGCACCTATTGTCTATTGTCTATTGTCTATTATCTATTCTATCCAGGCCTTTCACTATTCTGTAAGTTTCAATGAGGTCCCTCCTCACTGGGCCTAAACTCCAGCGAGTACAGGCCCAGTGCCGTCAAACGCTCATCATATGTTAACCCGCTCATTCCTGGGATCATTCTTGTAAACCTCCTCTGGACCCTCTCCAGGGCCAGCACATCCTTCCTCAGATACGGGGCCCAAAACTGCTGACAATATTCCAAATGCGGCCTGACCAGCGCCTTATAAAGCCTCAGCATTACATCCCTGTTTTTCAATTCTAACCCTCTTGAAATAAATGCTGGCAATGCTTTTGCCTTCTTCCCTACAACCCTCCTTCAGAGGTGTATAAAATCACGAGAGGAGTAGATCGGTCGATGCACAGAGTCTCTTGCCCAGAGTGGGGGAATGGAGGACCAGAGGACAGACGTAGGTTTAAGGTGAAGGGGAAAAGGTTTAATAGGAATCTGAGGGGTAACTTTTTCACACAAAGGGTGGTGGGTGTATGGAACGCAGTCTTTAACATTTCTCACTTTATTAACAGGGTTTTCTAATGGTGTTAATTATGAGAATAGAAATTCCACAGAAGGTTTGATGGGCAATAAATGAGCCACTTTCACAACTCTGAAAATCATTGGATGGTTAATTGTGAAATGGCCCTGAACCGGATGCTCTCAAAGCTACGGGCAAGACCTCCCCCCTCTGTGCCAGAGGGTTCTGACGAATGTGTGAAGCAACTATTTCTTTCGCTGTTGAGATATCATCTTTCTTAATAAAAACACCCACACCATTAAATTAATTCATAAATTACACTGCCGAAACTAAGTGTTACTAAAAGTTTTAGGGTAAGGGGTAGGCCATTTTGGACTGAGATGAGGAAAAACGTTTTCACCCAGAGAGTTGTGAATCTGTGGAATTCTCTGCCTCAGAAGGCAGTGGAGGCCAATTCACTGGATGTTTTCAAGAGAGAGTTAGATTTAGCTCTTAGGGCTAAAGGAATCCAGGGATATGGGGAGAAAGCAGGAACGGGGTACTGATTGGGGATGATCAGCCATGATCACATTGAATGGCGGTGCTGGCTCGAAGGGCTGCATGGCCTACTCCTGCACCTATTGCCTATGTTTCTCTCTCCGGGTGGGTTCCTGGTGCCACGGTGTGTGAGCTGGGACTCTCTCACCGCACGCGATGTCGTAGAGTCATAGAGTGATACAGTGTGTAAACAGGCCCTTCGGCCCAACTCGCCCACACAGGCCAACATGTCCCAGCTATACTAGTCGCACCTGCCTGCGCTTGGTCCATATCCCTCCAAACCTGTCCTATCCATGTACCTGTCTTAAGTGTTTCATGTAAGAAAGAACTGCAGATGCTGGTTTAAATCGAAGGTAGAGACAAAATGCTGGAGTAACTCAGCGGGACAGGCAGCATCTCTGGAGAGAAGGAATGGGCGATGTTTCGGGTCGAGACCCTTCTTCAGACTGATGTTCATTCTTCACCCTTGAGTTACTCCAGCATTTTGTGTCTACCTTCAATTTAAACCAGCATCTGCAGTTCTTTGTTACATACATTAACTGTTTCTTAACCGTTTGGATAGTCCCAGCCTCAACTACCTTATCTGGCAGCTCCTTCCATACACCCACCACCCTTTGTGTGAAAATGTTACCCCCTCAGATTCCTATTAAATCTTTTCCCTTCACCTTGCCCTCTGGTCCTCGATTCCCCTACTCTGGGCAAGAGTCTAGTTTAGTTTAGTTTAGAGATACAGCTCGGAAACAGGCCCTTCGGCCCGCCGAGTCTGCCCCGACTAGCGATCCCCACACACTAAAGGGCCAGTCCCACTAACACGACTTTTCAGCGACTGTCTTCGACCTTCAATCTCGAGGGCACTCGCCTGGAAAACCTCGAGCTGGATCGACCGTCAGCGATGAAACCGCAAACCGTATCGACCGTCTGCACACACACGCACGCACGCACGCACGCACGCACGCACGCACGCACGCACGCACGCACACACACACACACACACACACACACACACACACACACACACACACATACATCGCAAAGGCGGGGGCCAGGGATAGTGGGGAAGCGCTGTGTGAAATTCACACCCGCGATAAACAGTAAGGTAAAAGACGGCTGGCACAGTGTACGGTAAGTCCTTTAGAGAGTGCGGAGAGGGGGTGGGGGTGGGAGAGAAGGGGGCAATGGGGGGGCGAAAGGGGAGAGAAGGAGTGGAGACACTTTTTAGAAGCCAGACAACTTTCAATACAGTTTAGCGGCCATTTAACATTACTGGTCGGTTTACTTACTTTTTTTTCTCAACGAGCTTTACCTTCGACTACCTTCGATTACCTTCGATTACCTACGATAGCATTACGACTTCCTCGACTAAACCTATGAGTAAAAAAATATTGATTTTTTCCATGGCGACCGTTTTTTACTCGCGGTCATTTTTCATCATGCTAAAAAAACGCCGCAACCTAACTGAGGCCTCGGGGACTACTCTCGAGTATGAAGGAGAGTTACAAAGACCTCCTAGGACCTCGTGTCGACCATGCTGCGAGTGTGAGTCGAGGGCAAACTCTTCTAAACTCGCGAATTAGGTCCCCGCAGTGGGACAGGCCTTTAACACTATCCTACGCACCCACTAGGGACAATTTACATGTACACCAAGCCAATTACCCTACAAACCTGTACGTGTGGGAGGAAACCGTAGATCTTGGAGAAAACCCACGCAGGTCACGGGGAGAATGCACAAACTCCGTACAGGCGGCACCCGTAGTCGGGATGGAACCCGGGTCTCTAGCGCTGCATTCGCTGTAAGGCAGCAAGTCATTTGGAACGGAGACGAGGAAACACTTTTTCTCACAGAGAGTGGTGAGTCTGTGGAATTCTCTGCCTCAGAGGGCGGTGGAGGCAGGTTCTCTGGATGCTTTCAAGAGAGAGCTAGATAGGGCTCTTAAAAATAGCAGTCGGGATATGGGGAGAAGGCAGGAACGGGGTACTGATTGTGGTTGATCAGCCATGATCACATTGAATGGCGGTGCTGGCTCGAAGGGCCGAAGGGCCTACGCCTGCACCTATTGTCTATTGTCTATGTTAGGACTTAGGTTAAGCTGCGTTTGGGGTATTGATTAGAGATAGCCAGCAAACTTTGGTGCTGAGAATTGGGACAATGTGAAACATTTTGTTTCCATATAACTAAGGGGATTAGGCCGGCACGGTGGGGCAGCGGGTAGAGCTGCTGCCTCACGGCGCCAGGGACCCGGGTTCCATCCCGACTCCGGGTGCTGTCTGTACGGAGTTTGCACGTTCTCCCTGTGACCCGCGTGGGTTTTCTCGTGGGATTGTCTATCGCTGCAACAGAGACTGTGAGTCTAGCCGATCTATTCCTCTGGTGATTTTGTGTGTGTGTGTGTGCGTGCGTGCGTGCGCGTATGTGCGCACGGTGAAGCAGTGCCTCGGTTGTACACAGAGTGTTTCCATTTGCTTTCAGCAAGCTGAACGTCACATGAAGTGGTTAATCGATCCACTCCCTGTAAACGTCAGGGTGATCGTCTCCGTCAACGTGGAGACCTGCCCACAAGCATGGAGGTCGGTAACCAAATGCTTTTTGACGGTAGACAAAAACGCTGGAGAAACTCAGCGGGTGGGGCAGCATCTATGGAGCGAAGGAATAGGTGACCTTTCAGGGTCGAGACCCTTCTTCAGAGCATTCAAAAAATGCTTTTTGGACAATCTCTTTATGTTGAGCTTAAAGCCCCTGTCCCACTGTACGAGGTAATTCAAGATAGGCAAAAAATGCTGGAGAAACTCAGCGGGTGAGGCAGCATCTATGGAGCGAAGGAAATAGGCGACGTTTCACGGGCCGAAACGTTGCCTATTTCCTTCGCTCCATAGACGCTGCCTCACCCGCTGAGTTTCTCCAGCACTTTTTGTCTACCTTCGATTTTCCAGCATCTGCAGTTCCTTCTTGAACACGAGGTAATTCAAGAGTTCTCCCGAGTTTTCCCCCTGGTATCGAACTCGGAGAATGTCCGCAGCGGGTCCGTAGGAGTTCGTGGATGTCCCGTAGCGGCTCGTAATGCTAACGGTAGGTACTCGGGACATCCGGTAAACTCGTGACGTTTATTCATCCCTGTAAAAAATGTCCATGAGTAAAAAAATACTCGTGATGAAAAAAATGGTTACTTTTTACTCGTACGAGACATCCACGAACTCTCTACGGACATTCTCCGAGTTCGAATCAGGGGAAAACTCGGGAGAACTCTTGAATTACCTCGTACAGTGGGACAGGGGCTTTATAATGCTCAATCTCCTTAACTTCAATGCAACATTTTAATTGTTTAAGAAGGAACTGCAGATGCTGGAAACATAGAAACATAGAAAATAGGTGCAGGAGGAGGCCCATCGGCCCTTTGAGCCAGCACCGCCATTCATTGTGATCATGGCTGATCGTCCCCTATCAATAACCCGTGCCTGCCTTCTCCCCATATCCCTTGATTCCACTAGCCCCTAGAGCTCTATCTAACTCTCTCTGAAATCCATCCAGTGACTTGGCTCCCACTGCCCTCTGTGGCAGGGAATTCCACAAATTCACAGCTCTCTGGGTGAAAAAGTTTTTTCTCACCTCAGTCTTAAATGGCCTCCCCTTTATTCTAAGATGCTGGAAAATCGAAGGTCAGACTAAAGAAGTGTTTCGGCCGGAAACGTCGCCTATTTCCTTCGCTCCATAGATGCTGCCTCACCCGCTGAGTTTCTCCAGCATTTCTGTCTACCAACATTTTAATTGTGTCTTTGGCAATTATTGTTCAATTGTATTTTGTTGTTGCATGTACCTGACTGAGATTCCTTTTCAGTAAAAACCTTGTAACATTGATTTCTCTAACTTCAAGTAACCCCGGCATTCCCTCTCTCTCCATCCCTCCCCCACACAAGTCGCACCAGCTTCTCGTTCTCACCCAACAAACAGCTAACAATGGCCTGTTTCCTTTATCATCGTAACTTTTTTTGCAAATCTTTCAGTCATTGTTCTTTATCTCTCCCCATCACCGTCTATATCTCTCGTTTCCCTTTTCCCTAACCAGTCTGAAGAAGGGTCTCGACGCGAAACGTCACCCATTCCTTCTCTCCAGAGATGCTGTCTGTCCCGCTGAGTTACTCCAGCATTTTGTGTCTATCTTCGAGTCTAAGTTCATGTTCATACGTGATAGTAGCAATGTTTGCCTGTCAATAATAGTGGCTGCTCTTTCCACTTGGATTATTGCACTATGAAATGTTTTGCCTCATAAGAGAAAGGAGCAGAATTAGGCCATTTGGTCCATCACGTGGACTCCGCCATTCTATCGTGGTTGATCTATCTCTCCTTCCTAACCCCATTCTCCTGCCTTCTCCCCGTAACCCCTGACACCCGTACTAATCAAGAACCTGTCAATCTCCGCTTTAAAAACTTGGCCTCCACAGCCGTCTCCGGCAAAGAAAACCTTGCTCTACATGAATACAATCATGAGTACAAGAGGATAGAGAACATGGATGGGTGACGTTTCACAGAGTGCTGGAGTAACTCAGCGGGTCAGGCAGCATCTGTGGAGAACATGGATAGGTGACGTTTCACAGAGTGCTGGAGTAACTCAGCGGGTCAGGCAGCATCTGTGGAGAACATGGATAGGTGACGTTTCACAGAGTGCTTGAGTAACTCAGCGGGTCAGGCAGCATCTGTGGAGAACATGGATAGGTGACGTTTCACAGAGTGCTTGAGTAACTCAGCGGGTCAGCCAGTCCTGGACTCTCCCACTAGTGGAAACATCCTCTCCGCGTCCACTCTATCCAAGCCTTTCACTATTTTGTACATTTCCATGAGGTCGGCCCTCATTCTTCTAAACTCCAGCAAATATAGGCACTGCACGTCCTTGGAGTGCGGTATGAAACCGGAGCACCCGGAGAAAACCCACGCAGGTGACGTGGAGAACTTGCAAACTCCGTACAGACAGCACCCCGGAGTCAGAATGGAACCCAGATCTCTGACCGGCTGAGTTACAAGGCTTAAAGCCAGCTTCTTTCCCGAGGCCGTGAGACTTTTAAACTCCCTAACTCAAGGGCCTGTCCCACTTGCATGCGATTGCGTGCGTTTGGCGCAACCAAACGGAAGCGGAGTTCACGCGAAGTTCGCGCTAAGTACGTGGCTAAGTTCGCGCTAATTTTGCGCGTGACATCATTTGCGTCATGCTTACCAATCAGATGGGCAGGAGGCGGGCCGACTGAATTTAGGCGTCGCACGGCGTCGGGCGGTGACGTCATCACGCAAACGCCACGCCGGCCGGTGACGTCATCGCGCAATGCCACGCGCTAGGCGTACGCCGTCAATACGCTGCGTATGACCGCAATGCGACTGCGTGCCGACAGGCCGTTGGCGCACGAAGATTTCGGCCACTGCCAGAATCTCGGAGCCCCGTGCGATGTCGGGACCAGCCCCGCACAACTCCGCGCTTCTAAATGGGACCGGCCCCGCGCGGCCATGCGGTGCCCGTACGCCTCAAGCGACCACGAGGTCGCGTAATTTGCGAGCCAAGGTCGCGTAAGTGGGACAGGCCCTTGACTGACTGAACCCTCACCACCTCAGTGAACTGTCTGCTGCTACTGCTGCTGCTATGGAGATTATTATGCTGCTGTCTTTTAACCAAGCTGCTTTTCTACTTTTTACTATTTATTCATAGGCTCATTAGGATTTAGATTTGATTGTGGAAGGTTTATATATGTTAGAATTTAATGATGTCTTTACTGCACTGTATTGATGCCTGCCTGCACTATTACGTTGCTCGGACCTGAGAACAAGTTTCGTTCATGATTCATGTGGAAGCATGTTTTTTATCGAATGACAATAAATAAATAAATGAAATGTATGTTACAACCAGGTTGTGGCCGACCCTTCACCTTGACCCGCTGAGTCCCAAGGACGTCATAGCTCTGATCACCGCAGAGTGCCACCACGCGGACGTCAAGCTCACCCGAGAGCAGGTTGGTACTCAGCCGTCGGCACGACCATATGTACGTGACGGTTTCACCCAATGTAAACAGCGAGGACATTCTTGCCATTGAGGGAGCGCAGCGTAGGTTCACCAGGTTAAGTCCCGGGATGGCGGGACTGACGCACAGTACGATTAAAGAACGGGTCGACTGAATTCTTATATGTTTGAATCTCATTGAAACATATAAGATTGTTAAGGGCTTGGACACGCTAGAGGCTGGAAACATGTTCCCGATGTTGGGGGAGTCCAGAACCAGGGGCCACACAGTTTAAGAATAAGGAGTAAGCCATTTAGAACGGAGACGAGGAAACACTTTTTCCAACAGAGAGTGGTGAGTCTGTGGAATTCTCTGCCTCAGAGGCCGGTTCTTTGGAAGCTTTCAAGAGAGAGCTAGATAGGGCTCTTAAAAATAGCGGAGTCAGGGGATATGGGGAGGGCAGGAACGGGGTACTGATTGGGGATGATCGGCCATGATCACATTGAATGGCGGTGCTGGCTCAAAGGGCCAAATGGCCTACTCCTGCACCTATTGTCTATTGTCTATTGACTGGGCTTGTATTCGCTGGAATTTAGAAGGATGAGAGGAGGGGGATCTAATAGAAACGAGGAAGGACATCCTTGTGATTGAGGCAGTGCAGCGTAGGTTCACGAGATTGATCCCTGGGATGGCGGGACTGTCGTATGGGGAAAGATTGAAAAGACTGGGTTTGTATTCACTGGAGTTTAGAAGGATGAGGGGGGATCTTATAGAAACATATAAAATTATAAAAGGACTGGACAAGCTAGATGCAGGAAAAAATTTCCCAATGTTGGGCGAGTCCAGAACCAGGGGCCACAGTCTTAGAATAAAGGGGAGGCCATTTAAGACAGAGGTGAGAACATTTTTTTTTCACCCAGAGAGTTGTGAATTTGTGGAATTCCCTGCCACAGAGGGCAGTGGAGGCCAAATCACTGGGTGGATTTAAGAGAGAGTTAGATAGAGCTCCAGGGGCTGGTGGAATCAAGCGATATGGGGAGAAGGCAGGCACGGGTTAGTGATTGGGGACGATCAGCCATGATCACAATGAATTGCGGTGCTGGCTTGAAGGGCCGAATGGCCTCCTCCTGCACCTAAATTCTATGTTTCTATATAAAACTCTTAAGGGATTGGACAGGCTAGATGCAGGAAACGTATTCCCGATGTTGGGGGGAGTCCAGAACCAGGAATCGCAGTTTAAGAATTAAGGGGTAGGCTATTTAGGACAGAGATGAGGAAAAACTTTTTCACCTAGAGAGTTGTGAATTGTGGAATTCTCTGCCACAGAAGGCAGTGGAGGCCGATTCACTGGATGTTTTCTAGAGCGAGTTAGATTTAGCTCTTTGAGCTAACGGAATCAAAGGGTACTGATTGTGGATGATCAGCCATGATCACATTGAATGGCTCGAAGGGCCGGATGGCCTACTCCTGCACCTATTTTTCTATGTTTCTATGTATGTGGGTAAGTGAATGAGTAAGAGGGATAATACAGCATTGATACGATCTGTATACGAAGTGGCGGCGCTGTTGAACAGCAGCGGCTCACCTGCAGTCCGTCTGTTTTTACTTTTGTTGTTGTTTTCTTTTGTCCTGTTTTAGTTAAATTTTAGTTTATTGGGCTGTGTATGTGTGGGGTGGGGGGGTGAAACATGATTTTTGTCTCTTCCTTCGGGGGGAATGCGACATTTTCTTGTAGTATCCCCTTCTCTGCCTCCGTCTGCGCTGAGGCCTAATGGCGGAGCTGCCAGCCTCCAACTCCAACTGCGACCGATCGACCGACCGACCTCGAGGCTCCTGAGGCAGAGCCAGGACTTACCAGCGCGGGGCTGGCCTGCTTCGGGGCTGCGGTGGCGTTCCGGCGGTGGCAACCGAGGACGCTGGTGGCGACCTGAGTCCGGAGGCTCGGCCACGGGCCCGGTGGACGACATCGTCGGGAGCTCGCAGGTCACAGGTGGGTGACCTGTTTTTCTGGGGCTCCCGCAACTACAGCTGCGTCCGCTGGACTGGAGGGCGGCGGCTTCGGCAGGTTCGACCACCCCGGGCCGCGGAGTTTGAACCGGCCCGTCGCGGACGGAGCACGGATTCAGCCGCGGGACTGACTTACCATCACCCGGCGGGGTCACAACATCAGAAGCCTGGATCGCCTCAGCGCGGAGGGAGAACAAAGAGGGAAGAGACAGAGACTTTAAGACTTTTGCCTCCATCACAGTGAGGAGGTGCCTGGTGAACTCACTGTGGTGGATGTTAATTTGTGTTTATTGTGTGTTTTGTTATTTATTATTATATGTATGACTGCAGGCAACGAAATAAAGGAATCTCTAATCTCAATCTCTAATCTCTAATCTGATGCAATAGAATAATGATCCCAGGAGGGTTATTGATCTGCCAACAGTCATGAAAACACAAAATACAATGAAACATGAAATTAAAGTGACGAGTGGAAAGGCTCGGGGTTGTGCTAAGATTGGGATGGATGGGGTGGGGAGTTAGTCTCAGACTACCCCAGGACAGAAGGGGGAGGAGTTGTACAGTTTGACAGCCACAGGGAAGAAGGATCTCCTGTGGCGTTCTGTGCTGCATCTTGGTGGGAACCAGTCTGTTGCTGAAGGTGCTCCTCAGGTCGCCCTGAGGTCAATGAGGTCGGCGCGGTTGCGCAGCGGTAGAGTTGCTGCCTCGCGGCGCCAGAGACCCGGGTTCCATCCTGACTCCGGGTGCTGTCTGTACGGAGTTTGCAAGTTCTCTCCATGACTGTAGACTGGTGGCTCATGCTATGAGTCATGCATTTGTAGTGATGCCCACTATACATAGAAACATAGAAACATAGAAACATAGGTGCAGGAGTAGGCCATTCGGCCCTTCGAGCCAGCACCGCCATTTGATATAATCATGGCTGATCATCCAACTCAGTATCCCATCCCTGCCTTCTCTCCATACCCCCTGATCCCTTTAGCCACAAGGGCCACATCTAACTCCCTCTTAAATATAGCCAATAAACTGGCCTCAACTACCCTCTGTGGCAGAGAATTCCACAGATGTTTACAATACAATACAATACAATACCGTTTATTGTCATTTGAACCTCAAACGAAATTTGGTTTCTGCAGTCATACAACAATAAAAAGAACCAAGATACAACACAATTTACACAAACATCCATCACAGTGAATCTCCTCCTCACTGTGATGGAAGGCAAAGTCTTGTCTCTCCCCTGCACTCCCCATTCTTCTCCCGATGTCAAAGTCAAAGCCCCCAGGCGGGCCGATGGTAAGTAAGTGCAGCGGGCGATGCAAGGCCATGCTCCGGGTCTTGACGTTGGAGGCCCCGCGGCCGTTAAAGCCCGCGCTGCTAGCCTGTTAGCGTCGGGGTCTGCTGCATTCCGTTAGTCTTAAAGTGAACTCTCAAGTGAGAAGTTGTATTGCTGGTTCCTCATAAACTCTATATAACCTGACCTGGAGTGAGGCCACTGTTATTAGAAACATAGAAACATAGAAAATAGGTGCAGGAGGAGGCCATTCGGCCCTTCGAGCCAGCACCGCCATTCATTGTGATCATGGCTGATCGTCCCCAATCTCCCAAGCCTTTCTTGATGTCCTCTGAGTGAGGGCTACATGTATATATGTATGTAGTTTGTTTGTTTATATTATTCTTATAACAAATGTAAAGCACTTTGGCCAACGAGAGTTGTTTTTTAAATGTGCTGTATAAATAAATGTGACTTGACTTGACGATCAATAACCCGTGCCTGCCTTCTCCCCATATCCCTTGATTCCACTAGCCCCTAGAGCTCTATCTAACTCTATCTATGTGTGTTTATATATATATTCTATGGTATTTGGACACATAGATCTGATCGGTTCTGCATTTATGCCTAAAATATTCTGTCGTGCTGCAGCAGCAAGCAAGAATTTCATTGTCCTGTCTGGGACACCTGACAATAAACTCTCTTGACTTGACTTGATCTTCGAGGGGGGGAGGCGACATTGTTATGGGAAATGATCGTTGCCGTTTGTGTGCCTGTAGGTGAAGCGGCTGGAGAAGCATTGCCGATCCGCAACAACGTGCAACGCCCTCTACGTTACTCTCCTGGCCAAGATGCTCACATGGTGAGTGCCACTGCAGTTTGTACGGGGCTCTGGTGAGACCACATCTGGAGTATTGCGTACAGTTTTGCTCTCCTAATTTGAGGAAGGACATCCTTGTGATTGAGGCAGTGCGGCACAGGTTCACCAGATCGATCCCTGGGACGGCGGGGCCGTCGTATGAGGAAAGATTGAAAAGACCAGGCTTGTGTTTGCTGGAGTTTAGAAGGATGAGGGGAGGGGGGGGGGGGGATCTTATAGAAACATATACAATTATAAAAGGACTGGACAAGCTGGATGCAGGAAAAATGTTCCCAATGTTGGGGCGAGTCCAGAACCAGGGGCCACAGTCTTAGAATAAAGGGGAGGCCGTTTAAGACTGAGGTGAGAAAAAAACGTTTTCACCCAGAGAGTTGTGAATTTGCGGAATTCCCTGCCACAGAGGGCAGTGGAGGCCAAGTCACTGGATGGATTTAAGAGAGAGTTAGATAGAGCTCTAGGGGCTAGTGGAGTCAAGGGATATGGGGGAGAAGGCAGGCACGGGTTATTGATTGTGGACGATCAGCCATGATCACAATGAATGGCGGTGCTGGCTCGAAGGGCCGAATGGCCTCCTCCTGCACCTATTTTATATTTTTCTGTTTCACACACACATACACACATGATGTGCTGGCTCTGGAGAGGGTCCCTGTACAGGAAGGTCACAACAACGATCCCAGCAATGAGTGGGTTCACATATGATGAGCGTTTGTCGGCACTGGGCCTGTACTCGCTGGAGTTTAGAAGGATGAGTGGGGAGGACCTCATTGAAACTTTACCAAATAGTGAAAGGCCTGGATAGAGTGAATGTGGAGAGGATGTTTCCACTAGTGGGATAGTCCAGGACCAGAGGGCACAGCCTCAGAATTAAAGGAAGTTCCTTTAGGAAGAAGATGAGGAGGGATTTCTTTAGTCAGAGGGTGGTGAATCAGTGGAATTCATTGCCACAGAAGGCTGTGGAGGTCAAGTCTGAAGAAGGGTTTCGGACCGAAACGTTGCCTATTTCCTTCGCTCCATAGATGCTGCCGCACCCGCTGAGTTTCTCCAGTACTTTTGTCTACCTTCAAGTCAGTGGATATATTTAAGGCAGAAAGATAGATTCTTGATTAGTACGAGTGTCAGGGGCTATGGGGGAGAAGGCAGGAGAATGGGGTTAGGAGGGAGAGATAGATCAGCCATGATTGAATGGAGACTCGATGGGCCGAATGGCCTAATTCTGCTCCTATGACTGATGTACATGAATTTATGTTTAATTTGATGAAAAGTTACCACTAGCTCAGTATATTAAAATGCCTGAATGCTAATGTGATGATTCTTGTCTCTGTTTAGCGTCAAAGGCCTTGGAGATGTCGATGTTATTGTCCAGCAGTGTTTTGAATGTCAGGACACCGTCTCCTTATACAGGCTGGTGCTCCAGTCTGTACAACAGGCCCTGCACACGGACGGGGCCAAACTACTAATGCAGGAGGTGAGGATATGTGTTGTTGTTAACTCCGAGATAGATCAATGTGTGTGGACTTTACCTTTAGAGCGACAGCGTGGAAACCGGCCCACGGCGTCCGCGCTGACCATCGATCACCCCGTACACTAGCACTATCTTACACACACGAGGGTCATTAACCTGCAAACACGCACGTCTGTCTTTGGAGTGCGGGAGGAAACCGGAGCACCCGGAGAAAACCCACGCGGGTCACGGGAGAACGTGCAAACTCCGTACAGACAGCACCCGTAGTCGGGATGGAACCCGGGTCTCTGGCGCCGTGAGGCAGCAGCTCTACCCGCTGCGCCACCGTGCCGGCCTAATCTCCTCAGTTATATGGCAACAAAGAATGAGCAGTGTTTCACATTGTCCCAATTCATAGGGACCAAAGGTAGACAAAATTGCTGGAGAAACTCAGCGGGTGAGGCAGCATCTATGGAGCGAAGGAAATAGGCAACGTTTCGGGCCGAAAAACCCTTCTTCAGACCCATAGGGAGCAAAGTTTGCTGGCTATCTCTAATCAATACCCCAAATGCAGCTTAACCAAAGTCCTAACATAGTTCCCACCCCCCCCCCCTCCTTTCTTCCCCCTCACCCCTCCATTCAGTCAGAAGAAAGGTTCCCAACCTGAAATGTCAGCAGAGATGCTGCCTGATCCACTGAGTTACTCCGGCACTCTTGTGTCTTTTGTAAATGAGCACCTTTACTTTACAGTTTAGAGACCCAGTGCAGAACCGGCCCCTACGGCCCACCGAGTCTGCACCAACCAACCATCGATCACCCCGCACCCTATCACTGTCCCACGCACTGGGGGCAATTTACAGAAGCTAATTAATCTACTAATCTGTACGTCTTTGGAGTGTGGGAGGAAACCGGAGCACCCGGAGAAAACCCACGCAGGTCACGGGGAGAAGGTACAAACTCCGTACAGACAGCACCCCGTAGTCGGGGATGGGACCCGGGTCTCTGGCGCTGTGAGGCAGGAACTCTACCGCTGCGCCACCGTGCCGGCCCATCTGCAGGTCCTTGTTGCTACAAAGTCGTACAGAACTGCGTCATGACTACCTGATTTCCATAATAGTCTGAAGAAGGCTCTTGAGCCTCAACTACCTCCTCTGGCAGCTTGTTCCATACACCCACCACCCTCTGTGTGAAAAAGGTTAGCCCTCAGATTCCTATTAAATCTTTTCCCCTTCGCCTTGAACCCATGTCCTCTGGTCCTCGATTCCCCTACTCTGGGCAAGAGACTCTGTGCATCTGGGCATGAGGAGTTTAGTGGGCTCCTCGGCCCATATGCGCAAGGGGGGGGAGCCCAGTACAATCGAGCCATCCTCAATTTACAGACACAGGATAAAGGGTGTAAAAATAGACAATAGGTGCAGGAGTAGGCCATTCAGCCCTTCGAGCCAGCACCGCCATTCAATGTGATCGTGGCTGATCATCCCCAATCCGTACCCCGTTCCTGCCTTCTCCCCAAATCCCCTGACTCCGCTATCTTTAAGAGCCCTATCTAGCTCATTTTGAAAGCATCCAGAGAACCGGGCTCTGAGGCAGAGAATTCCACAGACTCACCACTCTCTGTGAGAAAAAGTTCCTCGTCTCCGTTCTAAATGGCTTACCCCTTATTCTTAAACTGTGTGGCCCCTGGTTCTGGACACCCCCAACATCGGGAACATGTTTCCTGTTTCCAAACCCTTCACAATCTTATATGTTTCAATGAGATTCCCTCTCATCCTTCTAAGCCGAGGTTGTACGTTCCCTAGGCTTAAGGTCTGTCTTTGGAAGGTATGTGCTTTTCAATGGTGAGTAGGTAGCAGTGAGTATTTCCACCTGTGTTTCCCGTTTGCAGATGCTGTGCCTGATCTACGTGAGCCACAACGGTGTGAGTGAAGGTGAGCTGCTGCAGATATCCCCTGAGCTTCACTGGCCCACCTTGTCCTCGCTCGTCCGCAGCTTGCAGAGCACGTGCGTGCTGGCACAGAGCTGTGGCCTCCTCAACTTCCAGCACCTGCAGGTGAGAACACCTGCGTTTAATGTATGCCCAAGTATTCCATTGATGCTTCCTGACCCGCTGCCTCTCTGGCACTTTGCATGCATAGAAACATAGACAATAGGTGCAGGAGTAGGCCATTCGGCCCTTCGAGCCAGCACCCCCATTCAATAGACAATAGGTGCAGGAGTAGGCCATTCGGCCCTTCGAGCCAGCACCCCCATTCAATAGACAATAGACAATAGACAATAGGTGCAGTAGGCCATTCGGCCCTTCGAGCCAGCACCCCCATTCAATAGACAATAGGTGCAGGAGAAGGCCATTCGGCCCTTCGAGCCAGCACCCCCATTCAATGTGATCATGACTGATCATCCACAATCAGTACCCCATTCCTGCCCTCTCCCCATATCCCCTGACTCCACTAACTTTCAGAGCCCTATCTAACTCTCTTTTGAATGCACCCAGTGAATTGGCCTCCACTGCCTTCTGCGGCAGAGAATTCCGCAGATTCACAACGATGTGTGAAAAAGTTTTTCCTCGCCTCCGTTCTAAATGGCTTACCCCTTATTCTTAAACTGTGGCCCCTGGTTCTGGACTCCCCCAACATTGGGAACATGTTTCCTCCATCCAATCCCTTAATAATTTTCTATGTTTCTATAAGATGCCCTCTCATCCTTCTAAATTCCAGTGAATACAATGCCAGCTGCTCCATTCTCTCAGCATATGACAGCCCCGCCATCCCGGGAATTAACCTTGTAAACCTACGCTGCACTCCCTCAATAGCAAGAATGTCCTTCCTCAGAGGACCAAAACTGCACACAATACTCCAGGTGTGGTCTCACTAGGGCTCTGTACAACTGCAGAAGGACCTATTTTCTCCTATACTCAACTACTCTCGTTATGGCCAACATGCCATTCGCTTTCTTCACTGCCTGCTGTACCTGCATGCTTACTTTCATGACTGATGTACAAGGACCCCCAGATCCCGTTGTACTTCCCCTTTTCCTAACCTGACACCATTCAGATAATAATCTGCCTTCCTGTTCTTGCCACCAAAGCGGATAACCTCACATTTATCCACATTAAACTGCATCTGCCATGCATCTGCCCACTCACCCAACCTGTCCAAGTCACCCTGCATCCTCATAGCATCCTCACAGTTCACACTGCCACCCCGCTTTGTATCATCTGCAAAGTTACTTTTAGTTCCTTTATCTAAATCATTGATGTGTATTGTAAATAGCTGCGGTCCCAGCACCGAGCCTTGCGGCACTCCACTAGTCACTGCCTGCCATTCTGAAAGGGACCCGTTAATCCCTACTCGTTGTTTCCAGTCTGCTGACCAATTTTCTATCCATGTCAATACCCTACCCCCAATACCATGTGCTCTAATTTTGTCCACTAATCTCCTGTGTGGGTCCTTATCAAAGGCTTTCTGAAAGTCCAGGTACAATACATCCACTTACTCTCCTTAATTATCCAGAATCTGTACACTGTTCCTGCTTTCTCCCCATATCCCTTGATTCTGTTAGCCCCAAGAGCTAAATCTAACTCTCTCTTGAAAACATCCAGTGAATTGGCCTCCACTACCTTCTGTGGCAGAGAATTCCGCAGATTCACAACTCTCTGGGTGAAAACATTTTTTCGTCATCTCGCCTGCCCCTTATGCTTAAACTTCGAGCCCTGCTTCTGGACTCCCTCAACATGGGGAAAATTTTTCGCGCATCTTGCCTGTCCAATCCTCTAAGAAATGTATCTGTTTCTATAAGATCCCCTCTCATCCTTCTGAATTCCAGCGAATTCAAGCCCAGTCGACCCATTCTTTCATCAGATGTCAGTCCTGCCATCCCCGAAATTAATCTGGTGAACCTAAACTGCACTCCCTCAATAGCAAGAATGTCCTTCCTCAAATTAGGAGACCAAAATTGCACACAATACTCCAGGTGCGGTCTCACCAGGGCCCTGTACAACTGCAGAAGTATCTGCCACTGTTGTATCTGCCTCTGTTGTATCTGCCTTGATCGTATCTGCCTCTGTGTATCTACCACTGTTGTATCTACCACTGTTGTATCTGCCACTGTTGTATCTGCCACTGTTGTATCTGCCTCTGTTGTATCTGCCTCTGTTGTATCTGCCTCTGTTGTATCTGCCTCTGTTGTATCTGCCTCTGTTGTATCTGCCTCTGTTGTATCTGCCTCTGTTGTATCTGCCTCTGTTGTATCTGCCACTGTTGTATCTTCCTCTGTTGTATCTGCCACTGTTGTATCTGCCTCTGTTGCATCTGCCACTGTTGTATCTGCCTCTGCCGTATCTCCTCTGTCGTATATTAAATGCCACCATCATGTCTCGTCATCGTTGTTGAGCATTTACAATCTTCTTGTTGGGCTGCAGGCTTTGGATGCAGTGCGATTGGAATATATGGAGAAAAAAGGACAGGATTCTGTTACAGTTTACAGAGAAAAACTAGTGCAGTATTTTTCGCATCAAATGAGGTATCTATGGTCCTGTTTTCTTTGTTAAACTTATTCTGCTAACTCAGGTCATTCATTGAAATTTGGTTCTTATCCATTTAAGTTCGACTCATTCTCCTAATCTCTGCACTT
Organism: Malacoraja senta; assembly: GCA_038087875.1. Lineage (NCBI taxonomy): Eukaryota > Metazoa > Chordata > Chondrichthyes > Rajiformes > Rajidae > Malacoraja > Malacoraja senta. Next base: position 9,983 of record JAXLNO010001899.1, on the reverse strand, counting down.
TGTCCCAAACACCTGCCTATCAAAAAAAAACATCTCACCTGTGTCTACCTATTACCTGCCACGCTTTGTTCTGCCCCTCCCCTTTTCCAGCTTTCTTCTCCCTCCCCCCCCCCCAAGTCTGAAGAACCGTCCCGACCTGAAACGTCACCTATCCATGTTCTCCACAGATGCTGCCTGACCCGCTGAGTTACTCCAGCACTCTGTGAAACGTCACCTATCCATGTTCTCCACAGATGCTGCCTGACCCGCTGAGTTACTCCAGCACTCTGTGAAACGTCACCTATCCATGTTCTCCACAGATGCTGCCTGACCCGCTGAGTTACTCCAGCACTCTGTGAAACGTCACCTATCCATGTTCTCCACAGATGCTGCCTGCCCTGCTCTAGTTGGTGATAGGATGGTTTAGTTGTCTTTTAAATGTTGCTACAGTACCTGCTACAACCTCCTCTGGCAGCTCGTTCCACTAGTCATCGAGTGAAACAGTGTGGAAACAGGCCCTTCGGCCCAACTTGCCCACACCGACCAACATGCCCCATCTACACTAGTCCCACATGCCTGCCTTTGGCCTGTATCCCTCCAAACCTGTCAATAGACAACAGACAATAGGTGCAGGAGTAGGCCGGTCGGCCCTTCGAGCCAGCACCGCCATTCAATGTGATCATGGCTGATCATCCCCAATCAGTACCCCGTTCCTGCCTTCTCCCCATATCCCCTGACTCCGCTATTTTTAAGAGCCCTATCTAGCTCTCTCTTGAAAGCATCCAGAGAACCGGCCTCCACCGCCCTCTGAGGCAGAGAATTCCACAGACCTGTCCTGTCCATGCATCTTTGCAAATATTTCTCAAACGTTGCGATAGTTCCGGCCTATTCTACATTGGTCTTTGTTTTTGTTTGCGTGCCATTTGTTTGGTTTATCAGGGTGGGTTTATTCCCGGTCGGTGAGTGATTAACGATGTGTGTTTTCTGCAGCCAGGGCAGGGTGACGTGGCGGGGTGTGGATGAGCTCCCCTGGCTCTTCCTGCAGCAGGGGGACAAGACCAAGCTGCACGGCTGTCTGCTCAACCTCTTTGTGTCTCAGAACCTGTACAAGAGGTAGGCCCGCTGGACTGCGCAACCACCAACCAAGTTACAAGTACCTGAGACATAAACCAACACCAAACCCAAACCAATTAGGGCATTCGATCCAATTTGAGATTCCAGCTACCAAGACAGATGTGTTACAGCAATTCATTCTTCCCCCCGCACAATTAAAGCATGGAATAATCTCCACCCTACTATAGTTACCCAACCAGATGCAACTAAACTTAAGGTAGCTCTTTCTTCCCAAAAACCCTTTCTGGCTTAAGTCCTCCCTCCACCACCTCCAGTTTAAATTCCAATTTGGAATATTTTGGAGGACCAAGAAACCAAGAACCAAGGGGGGGGGGGGCGCCTTTCCTAAAGACACAGGCGTCATCTCAACACTATCGAGTCCAAAGATCCTACAGCGAGCGAGATAGATCACTCGACGAAAAAGACGTAGTAAGGCCACGGGCAGATTCATGGGTCATTTCCGGCCCCACTTCCGTAACCGGCTTCCGTCTCCGCACCGAAGATCCCGCCGCACAGCGGAGCAAAGATAACTAGTGCGGAGACGGAAGCCGGTCGCGGAAACATCCTGGTAAAAATCAAAAAGTTCTTTGGTAGAAATCTTCTCCTCATTTCCAGAATTATAATTTATTAACACAAACTGTTCCCCCGCGCCGTTGATTACACTGCGAGTCGGGTCGGGTCGGGTCCGGTTACTGAAATGGATGAAAAAAAGGCCCACGTTCCGCTCCGTTGCGTACTACACGTCAGCCCATTGCGTTTAGAAGGAGTGGTCTATCTTGCTCCGCTATAGGATCTTTGATCGAGTCCACGTCACAAGATTCGAAGTTGTCCAGCCAGAGCTGAACACACTTCTCCACATCTGCATACAATGGTGTCTGTCTTGTCGCTTCTTGTGCGTGGTGGTGGGAAGATTGCCGGAAACAGTGGCCGCCACGTGAACCCTCTTTCCTTGACCCCGTCTCAATACTGAACGGTCAGACTCATAGACTGATACAGCGTGGAAACAGGCCCTTCAGCCCAACTTGCCCACACCCACCAACATGCCCCGTCTACACTAGTCCCATCTGCCCGCGTTTCATTAACTTCATAAGTGAATGGAGCACAATTAGGCCATTCGGCCCATCAAGTCCACTCCGCCATTCAATCATGGCTGATCTATCTCTCCTTCCTAACCCCATTCTCCTGCCTTCTCAAGAGAGAGCTAGATAGGGCTCTTAAAGATAGCGGAGTCGGGATATGGGGAGAAGGCAGGAACGGGGTACTGATTGTGGATGATCAGCCATGATCACATTGACTCGAAGGGCCGAATGACCTACACCTGCACCTATTGTCTATTGTCTATTCTCTACTCTCCCCATAACCTCTGACACCCGTAATAATCAAGAATCTATCTATCCCTGCCTTAGAAAAATCGACTGACTTGGCCTCCACAGCCATCTGTGGCAAAGAATCCCACATATTCACCAACCTCTGACTAAAGAAATTCCTCCTCAACTCCTTCCAAAAGGAACGTCCTTTAATTCTGAGGCTGTGCCCTCTGGTCCTAGACTCTCCCACTAGTGGAAACATCCTCTCCACATCCACAGCCTTTCACGGTGAAGTGGAATGGTGGAGTAGATTTGATGGGCCGAATGGCCTAATTCGGCTCCAATGACATGACCTTATGATGTCCAGGTTCAGGAATAGCTGCTTCCCCACAGCCATCAGGCTATTAAACTCAACTGAAACAAAACTCTGTACATTAATAGATCATTATCTGCACTTTATCAGTTTATTTATTCATGTGTGTATATATTTATATAATGGTATATGGACACACTGATCTGTTCTGTATTCATGCCTACTATGTTCTGTTGTGCTGAAGCAAAGCAAGAATTTCATTCTCCTATCTGGGACACATGACAATAAACCCTTGAATCTTGAATGGGACTGAGGGGGGCAAACCTGAGGTGCAACTTTCTGGAGAAAAAGGCACAAAATGTTGGAGTAACTCAGTGGGACAAGCAATACCTGTAAATAATAAGGATAGGTGACCGGTTGGGTAGGGACCTTGCTTCAGTGTTAGAGGATTAAGGTGACCTTTTCCATACAGGGTGGTGGGTGTATGGAACGAGTTGCCAGAGGAGGTAGTTGAGGAAGGTACTATGACAGCATTTAAAATGCACTTGGACCGGTACATGGATATTTTGGCAAACCGTTGTAACCGCGGTGTCAACAGCGCCTGCAATAGCCCTGTCCCACGGTACGAGTTCATTCCGAGAGCTCTCCCGAGTTTTAAAAAAAATCAAACTCGTGGTAAGCACGGAGAATGAACGTAGCGGGTACGTCGGAGCTCGGGGACGTCTCTTAGCGGCTCGTAACGCTAACGGCAGGTACTCGGGAAGACTCGCTAACGGCAGGTAAGCGCGGGAAGACTCGGGAAGATTGTTAAACATGTTGAAAAATGTCCACGGGTTAATGTGTTAATGTGCGGGTGATCGCTGGTCGGTGCGGACTCGTTGGGCCGAAGGGCCTGTATCCGCGCTGGATCTCCACACTAAACTAAACACTGTGTGTGTGTGTGTGTGCATTCTTTTACAGAGGCCATTTTGCAGAGCTGTTATCCTATTGGCAATACGTGGGGTTGGATAAGAATTCCATGGCTGCTGCTTACTTTGAGTCCTTGAAGCAGTACGAGAGGAGCTGCGAAGGGGAGGAGATGATCGTGCGCTTGGCAGATCTCTACGAGACGCTGGGCCGCTTTTTGAAAGACTTGGGCCTGCTCAGCCAGGTGGGTGTGCTCGACGGTGTCAACGCGGGGAAAAGCTCATGGTCTCATAGAAACAGGTGCAGGAGTAGGCCATTCAGCCCTTCCAGCCTGCACCGCCATCCAATATGATCATGGCTGATCATCCCCAGTCAGTACCCCGTTCCAGCTTTCTCCCCGTATCCCTTGATTCCGTTAGCCCGAAGAGCTAAATCTAACTCTCTCTTGAAAACCATCCATTGAATCGGCCTCCACTGCCTTCTGTTGGCAGAGAATTCCACAGATTCACAACTCTCTGGGCGAAAAGGTTTTTCCTCATCTCAGTCCTAAATGGCCAACCCCTTATTCTTAAACTGTGTGTCCCCTGGTTCTGGACTCCCCCAACATCGGGAACATTTCAGGACTCCCCGAACATGGGGAACATGGTCTCTCAATAGACAATAGACAATAGGTGCAGGAGTAGGCCATTCGGCCCTTCGAGCCAGCACCGCCATTCAATGTGATCATGGCTGATCATTCCCAATCAGTACCCCGTTCCTGCCTTCTCCCCATATCCCCTGACTCCGCTATTTTTAAGAGCCCTATCTAGCTCTCTCTTGAAAGCATCCAGAGAACCTGCCTCCACCGCCCTCTGAGGCAGAGAATTCCACAGACTCACCAATCTCTGTGAGAAAAAGTGTTTCCTCGTCTCCGTTCTAAAGTAGTCTCATCAGTAAAGCTACAAGCTATGGGCCATGGACAGTATAGCACGCGACAAGAACGCTCTTCTCCGTACCATTTGTACCCGTGACAATAATAGACTAAACTAAACTAAACTCCTGCTGCTGCCACACAACGCCAGAGAGCTGGGTTCAATCCTGACCTTGGTGCTGTCTCTGTGGAGTTTGCACATTCTTCTCCCTGTGACCGCGTGGGTTTCCTCCAGGTGCTCCGGTTTCCTCCCCACATCCCACAGGCGTGCAGTTGGTAGGCAACTGCAAATTGTCCCCAGTGTGGAAACAGGCCCTTCGGCCCACCAAGTCCCCGCCAACCAGCGATCACCCCATACACCAGCATTATCCTACACACTGGGGATAAATTACCGAAGGCTATTAACCTACAAACCTGCACGTCTTTGGAGTGTGTGGGGGGGGGGGGGGGGAACCGGAGCGCCCGGAGAAAACCCACCAGGTAGAACGGACAAACAGGAAGAACGGACAAACTCTGTACAGACAGCACCACAGTCAGGATCGAGCCCGGGTCTCTGGCGCTGTGAGGCAGCAACTCTACCCGCTGGGCCACCGTGCCGCACTAAGACTTAGGAAGTTCAGAATGTCCCCTACAACTCTCACCAACTTCTACAGATGCGCCGTAGAAAGCATTTTATCGGGATGCGTCACGGCTCGGTTTGGGAACAGCTCCATCCAAGACGGCAAGAAATCGCAGAGAATTGTGGACGCAGCCCAGACCGTCACACAAACCAACCTCCCTTCCGTTGAGACTGAAGAAGGGTCTCGACCTAAAACGTCACCCATTCCTTCTCTCCAGAGATGCTGCCTGTCCCGCTGAGTTACTCCAGCTTTTTGCGTCTATCTCCCTTCCGTCGACTCCATCTACACCTCACGCTGCCTCGGCAAGGCCAGCAGCATCATCAAGGACCAGTCGCGCCCCCGGCCACTCCCTTTTCTCCCCTCTCCCGTCGGGCAAGAGGTACAGAAGTGTGAAAACAAACGCATACCTCCAGATTCAGGGACAGTTTCTTCCCAGCTGTTATCAGGCAACTGAACCATCCTACCACAACCAGAGAGCGGTCCTGAACTACTATCTACCTCATTGGTGACCCTCGGACTATCCTTGATCGGACTTTGCTGGCTTTACCTTGCACTAAACGTTGTTCCCTTTATCCTGTATCTGTCCACTGTGGACGGCTCGATTGTAATCATGTATTGTCTTTCCGCTGACTGGTTAGCACGCAACAAAAGCTTTTCACTGTACCTCAGTACCCGTGACCATAGACTGAACCGCGGGGTTTGTGACTGTGCCCACAGGCGGTGGCCCCACTGCAGCGTTCTCTGGAGATCCGGGAGAGTGCGTTGGACCCGGACCACCCCAACGTGGCGCAGTCCCTGCACCAGCTGGCCAGCGTGTACGTGCAGTGGAAGAAGTTCGGCAACGCCGAGCAGCTGTACAAGCAGGCGCTGGAGATCAGCGAGAACGCCCACGGCCCCGTCCACCCGCGGGTGGCCCAGCAGCTCGACGCCCTGGCCATGCTCTACCAGAAGCAGAACAAGTAAGTGTGAGGAGGATGCTATGAGAATGCAGGGTGACTTGGACAGGTTGGGGGAGTGGGCAGATGCATGGCAGATGAAGTTTAATGCGGATAAATGTGAGGTTATCCACTTTGGTAGCAAAAACAGGAAGGTAGATTACTAACTAAATGGCGTCAAGTTGGGAAAAGGGAAAGTACAACGGGGGATCTGGGGGTCCTTGTACATCAGTCTATGAAAGTAAGCATGCAGGTATAGCAGGCAGTGAAGAAAGCGAATGGCGTTTTGGCCTTTATAACACGAGGAATCAAATATAGGAGCAAAGAGGTCCTTCTGCAGTTGTACAGAGCCCTAGTGAGACCACACCTGGAGTATTGTGTGCAGTTTTGGTCCCCTAATTTGAGGAAGGACATTCTTGCTATTGAGGGAGTGCAGCGTAGGTTTACAAGGTTAATTCCCGGGATGGCGGGACTGTCATATGCTGAGAGAATGGAGCGGCTGGGCTTGTACACTCTGGAGTTTAGAAGGATGAGAGGGAATCTCATTGAAACATATAAGATTGTTAAGGGCTTGGACACACTAGAGGCAGGAAACATGTTCCCGATGTTGGGGGAGTCCAGAACCAGGGGCCACAGTTTAAGAATAAGGGGTAAGCCATTTAGAACGGAGACGAGGAAACACTTTTTCACACAGAGTGGTGAGTCTGTGGAATTCTCTGCCTCAGAGGGCGGAGGAGGCAGGTTCTCTGGATACTTTCAAGAGAGAGCTAGATAGGGCTCTTAAAGATAGTGGAGTCAGGGGATATGGGGAGAAGGCAGGAACGGGGTGCTGATTGGGGATGATCAGCCATGATCACAGTGAATGGCGGTGCTGGCTCGAAGGGCCGAATGGCCTACTCCTGCACCTATTGTCTATTGTCTATTGTCTATTGTCTATTGTCTATTGTCTATTGTCGACACACTGGCCATGCTGTACCAGAAACTGACCAAGTAAGTCACAGAGCACGGTAATTCATCCACCCCAACACAAAATGCCGGAGTAACCTAGCAGATCTTTAGACTTTAAAGATACAGCGTGGAAACAGGCCCTTCGGCCCAACCCATCCATGCCGACCAAGGTCAAAGGTAGAAATGACACAAAGTGCTCGAGTAACTCAGTGGGTCCATAGATTTTAGAAACACAACAGATTTTAGAGAAACAGGCCCTTCAGCCCAACCCGTCTATGCTGACCAAGGAGCTCGATGCATTGGCCATGCTGTACAAGTGAGTCACACTGGACGGAAGCCTGTCCATGCCGACCGACGTCTGAGCTAGAAAGGACACAAAGTGTCCGAGTAACTCAGCGGGTCGTTAGACTTTAGAGATACAGCATTCAGTAGCATTACAGTAGAAAGCATTTTATCTGGATGAACCACAGCACGGTTTGGGAACAGCTCCATCCAAGACCAGCGAGAAATTGTAGAGAATTGTGGACGCAGCCCAGACCGTCGCACAAACCAACCTCCCTTCCATTGAATCCATCTACACCTCACGCTGCCTCGGCAAGGCCAGCAGCAGAATCAAGGACCAGTCTCACCCTGGTCACTCCCTCTTCTCTCCTCTCCCATCGGGCAAGAGGTACAGAAGTGTGAAAACAAATGCACACCTCCAGATTCAGGGACAGTTTCTTCCCAGCTGTTATCAGGCAACTGAACCATCCTACCACCAATCAGAGAGCGGTCCTGAACTACTATCTACCTCATTGGTGACCCTCGGACTATCCTTGATTGGACTTTGCTGGCTTTACCTTGCACTAAACGTTATTCCCTTTATCCTGTATCTCTACACTGTGGACAGCTCGATTGTAATCATGTGTTGTCTTTCCGCTGACTGGTTAGCACGCAACAAAAGCTTTTCACTGTACCTAGTACACGTGACAATAAACTAAACTGAACCAAGATTATAAACGGTGCTGGGCACCGTGTTATAAAGGATGTTGGAGAGGGTACAGAGAAGATTTACAAGGATGTTGCCAGGACTGGACGGTGTGAGCTATAAGGAGAGGTTGAGCAGGCTGGGTGCAGGAGGATGAGCGAAGATCTTATAGAGGTGTACAAAATCATGAATAGATTGGGGAGACACACAGTCTTTTGCCCAGAGTAGGTGAATCGAGGACCGGTGGACATAGGTTCAAGTTGAAGGGGGAAAGATTTAATAGGAACTTTTTCACATAAAGGGTGGTGGGTGTATGGAACGAGCTGCCAGAGGAGGTACTCCAGCATTTTGTGTCTACCTTCGATTTAAACCAGCATCTGCAGTTCTTTCTTACATGAAACACTTACGACAGCTACATGGATAGGACAGGTTTGGAGGGATTTGGACCAAGCGCGGGCAGATGGGACTGGTGTAGACGGGGCATGTTGGCGTTGCGGGCAGGGCAAGTTTGGTCGAAGGGCCAGTTTCCACGCTGTGTCGCCCTCTGACTGAGATGTTAATGTCGGTTCTCTGCTGAGCTTGTGTTTTGTGTTTTGAGGTACGAGCAAGTGGAATCATTGAGGAAGCGATCGATGAAGATCAGGCAGAGATGTCCAAGCAAAAAGGGAGCATGGTGAGTGGTGAAGACGTGTCTGGTATAATTGCACCGTGAGGATTCCCTCTCACTCTGCCCCAAGTATGTGAGCTACACACACCATCTCCAATACAAGGTGGACACACAAAGCTGGAGTAACTCAGCGGGACCGGCAGCATCTCCGGAGAGAAGCAATGGGTGACCTTTCGTGTCGAGGCTCTTCTTCAGTCTGAAAGAAGGGTCTTGACCCGGAAACGTCATCCATTGCTTCTCTCCAGAGATGCTGCCGGTCCCGCTGAGTTACTCCAGCATTTTGTGTCCATCTTCAATTTTCTTTGGCCCCGCTCTTTTTTTTTTTTTTTTTTTTTTTTTTCGTAAATGTTTTTTTATTAGATTTTTAAACAAATGTACAATTTACAAGGAAGGGTAGAAAGCTCACACAATTTTAAAAACCATTTACACATAATTATCAAATTAAAATATTAACATTTTTATCTATAATATATTCAACCTCCTGCGGTGACCAGCGTTCACAGAAGGCCTCCACAGTCCCCCGTGGACACCGCGTGTTCCCTCTCTAGGGACACGCGGGCACGGACGTAACCCCGGAAAAGGGGCAGGCAGCCAACCGCTGTGCGGCCATCGACCGCCCCTGCCTGGACCCGCGAATGGCCATCTTGGCCAGGCCCAGGAGCAGACCGACAGGGAGACCCCCTCCTCCCTCCCGACCCTCCCCCCTCTTTACCGGGTGCCCATAAATTAATAGCGTTGGACTAAAATGTAGCCAAAACTTGAGGAGCAGCCCATTCAAATACTCGAACAGGGCTGCAACCTCTCGCACTCTATATACACGTGGAACACGGTCTCTTCCTCACCGCAGAAATGACAAGCAGGGGAAGAGTCCGTGAACCGGCTCAAGTACCTATTACAGGCCACCGGCTTTGTGCAAAACTCTCCACCCCAGGTCCCCGATGTAAAGGGGAGGACTCCCTTGTAGAGAGACCTCCACTGGGGACCGCTCCCCTCGTCAGGTGGTAACACGGACCGCCAGGGTGTGTCTGGACGGAAGACGAGGGCGAGGAAGTGGAGAGTGTGCAAGAGCAGCCTGTACAGTACGCGCCTCTCCGCGCCACGGAATGGCACACTGGGCATCTCAGAAAGGCGGCTCATGTTGCATGGGGCCGGCTCTCGGGGAGGTCCCCGGGCCATGGGCCCTATGAACAATTCCGACTGAGCGGGGGTAAGCTCGTCCGAATCGCTCCATGCACACGCCTTCTCTCGATACCCACCGTCACAGCCACGACACCCCCCTCCCCCTGAGGAGCAGGGCCCTGGCTGAGGTGCCCAAATT
>JAXLNO010001898.1:0-27928 GCA_038087875.1 Malacoraja senta | reverse complement strand
ACCATACAATGGTGAATATTTTGATTGGCAATAATTCATTGTAATGTACAATTCATTTGGAACAAATGAAACAGTAAAGATAAACATTAATTTGGAATATGATATGAAAATGTTCCCCCAAACCCTGTGGATTTAATATATTTTTAATCTTGGATAAAATCTCCTTTCTTTTAATACATAAATAGAAAATGTACATTTTATAATTTTACTACGTGACCAGGAAATATTTTTATACCAAAATATACTTTTCCCCCCATAATTTGCTATACACACACGCAAACACACACACGCACACACACACACACACACACACACACACACACACACACACACACACACACACACACACACACACACACACACACACACACACAGAATATGCTTGTGTAATCAATATAAATCACTTTAAAGTTCAAAGCTGATAGCATTTCTTATTTACCTCCCACAGTAATTATACATACATGTAAAATTACTATGGGAGTATGTATACAAAATTATACATCCATACTACAGCCTGTCCTGTCAAATAATTTTCCAATGCATCTCTGATGATCTGAGATATTTAGAAATAGTTGAAAAATATTTAAATGGTTCAATAAAAACTTGTTATAAGAAGTTTATAAGAAGGGCTGCACGGTAGAGTTGCTGCCTTACAGCGCTTGCACCTCCAGAGACCCGGGTTCGATCCCGACTACGGGTGCTGTCTGTATGGAGTTTGTATGTTCTCCCCATGACCGCGTGGGTTTTCTCTGAGATCTCGGTTTCCTCCCACACTCCAAAGATGTACAGGTTTGTAGGTTAATTGGCTTGGGTTTGTATACTTCGTATAAGTGTTAATTGTCCCCAGTGCATGCAGGCTTGTGTTAATATGCGGGGATCGCTGGTCGGTGCGGACTCGGTCGGCCAAAGGGCCTGTTTCCACGCTGTATCTCTAAACTAAAAAACAGAAGTAAACTAAAGTGGTTAAAACACATTAACCATGTAAATTAATTAGAAACGTGACTATTATTTTGAATAAAGTGAAAGGATACCCAGCCATTAACCTGGCAGAGGTCAGTAACCCCTTTCAGATGAATGAGACCACAAGAGATATGTTGGATGCAGTTGGGGTGAAGCTGAAGTGCCAGAAATGAAATATAATAAGACCTGTCAGCTCAATACTCTACGGATGTGAACTCACTGGTGAATGTGGTGGTTGGAGGTCAGTGGCACTCTAGTCTCTAGTGTCCAGTGCATTCAATACACTGCACCACACTGGACCAGATGTATCAACGCCATAACGTAGATTAACAACATGGTGGACCTGTCAGATTGTGAATGTAAGATCGAGTTTCACAGGGGAGGAAGAAGGCAAATTGATGCTGCAAAAGGAAACTTTTAAATAGATCATTAAATCTTTGTGGATTTAATACAAATTTAAAATGAAGATATGATCTTACCCAATGAGTCTATCAGGGTAGCCGGAGCTGTGTCATTCCTCCAGTCTCTCTCACCACCTCACCTCCAACCAGCTTCCAGGTGGAGAGAAGCCAACAGGATAAATGGAAAACTGTTCCATCCACGTTACCTCTATTCCAGACCAACATCCTGCCAAAGGCGTCTGAAGAAGGGTCTCCACCCGAAACGTCACACATTCCTTCGCTCCAGAGATGCTGCCTATCCCACTGAGTTACTCCAGCATTTTGTGTCTATCATGCCAAAGGCAGTCATTGTGCTGCACCACACAATGACTCTTGTGAATGGACAAACCAGAAGGGTGACCCCCAAGTTATAGACAACGTGCTCACTGAAGCTTATGAGATAAATGGTCTTGTGTTTAACATCAGCAAAACCAAGGACCTCTTTCAACCTTTCCTCACTGTGCAATGCCATCTTCAACAATAATGGACCACGACCATACCCTGGAATATGTAGACCACTTCCTACATTTTGGTAGCTGCCTCACAACAAAGGCAGACATCAGTGATGAATGGTATCTTCAGTGTGCTAGCACATCTGAAGAAAAGAGTGTTTAAAGATCTGAAACAAAGCTCAAAGTCTGGTGGGAAGCTTTGATCCTTACCTTACCATACATGCATTGCCCACAGGGTGCATTTCAAAGCACCAGAGAGAAGTAATTACTGCGTCGTCCACCAGCAGAATAAATGAACCAGTGCCAATGTCCCAATCTGCAGCATACCATGCCTAATTACATTCGGTTGGCTCAATGCCACTTTGTTTGCCTGTCCAACGGCAAACTTCCAAACAGGTTCCTATCCGAACTTCACCAAGATGAGAAATTGCCAGAGAGCAGTTCAAAGTTCAAAGTTCTTCAAAGTTCTTTCACTAAATGTAACAGCCCCCCCGACTAAGTAATGAGGATCTTGGGGCCATAATTTTCCAAATGGCAAAGGAGACTTTGAATGCATTTTACAACATCAGGTGCTTTCTATGAGAGCAGGCATCAAAACTAGCTACCTGCCTGCTCCATCAAGCACCTGCGGGCTCACCTGCATCACTGTTGCATATTGCCTTCAGCAGCCACCTTGGCACCAACATAACTGGAGAGGAAGAATGTTATCCTTGATCCTGAGGGACTGCGTCAGAAGAGGAAGACACAGGAATATAATTAAATTCTTCAAGTAATCTATGCGATTACTGATTCTCATACTTTTTTTCTGACGCATAGAGGTCCTAATCCTCACTGAGTCTATGCTGACTCTCAGAGCAGCCCCATCAATCCTGTTCCCCCACTTATTGAAAACACCTACCACCAGATTCAGGAACAGCTTCTTCCCGCTGTTATCAGACTAGTGAATAGTCCTCTGAGAAGCTAGAGCTAGCCCTGATGTTTCAACCTACCGCATTACAGATATTGGATATTATCTCTGCAACAGAAATGCTACGATGCTACAAAACTCTATATTCTGCACTCTGGGATTTTTCTCTTTGCACTACCTGTTGTCACGGCTTCCAACTCTCACGCATTGAGCGTGAGAATCACGCATTTCGCCAAATTCTCACGCTCTCATGCTGATCACAAATTTCTCACGCTGTGTCGTGAGAAATTCTGTGATCAATGAAAATGTCAAAACTCATATCAACTGCATGGGTGTTGGAGAGCTGGGGCTGAGGGAGGGATGGAAGTAGAAGCAGCGGCGGGGACATATGTGGACAGGGAGCCGGGGCTGGCGAGTGTTTGCTTACTGTAACTGCAGGAAAAATGTTCCCGATGTTGGGGGAGTTCAGAACCAGAGGTCACAGTTTAAGAATAGAGGGTAGACCAGTTAGGACTGAGATGAGGACAAACTTTCTTCATGCAGAGAGTTGTGAATCTGTGGAATTCTCTGCCACAAAAGGCAGTGGAGGCCAATTCAAAAGAGAGTTACATTTAGCTCTTGGGGCTAGCGAAATCAAGGGATGTGGGAAAAAACAGGAAAGGGATACTGATTTTAGATGAACAGCCGTGATCATATTGAATGGCAGTGCTGGCTCGAAGGGCCAAATGGCCTATTCCTGCACCTATTTTCTATGTTTCTATGCTTGAGTATATGGCAATAAAACTCGACCACTCGATTTTGAAGCATTCATGCATGGTGGAGCATCAATGTACTACACATTTGGAATGATGTAAATACATCTAAAAAAAATGTAAATTTGTCAAAAACGTATCAAACTAGTTATGTGCTTGTAATTTTGGTGCCAGAAGACACAAACAATCTTCCTGCTATAGCAGTGGCCAGAGGATCTGGGCTGACGGAGGAACTGAAGGAAATCCACATTAGGCAGGAAATGGTGTTGGGTAGACTGATGGGACTGAAGGCTGATAAAACCCCAGGGCCTGATGGTCTGCATCCCAGGGCACTTAAGGAAGTGGCTCTAGAAATCGTGGATGCATTGGTGATAATTTTCCAATGTTCTATAGACTCAGGATCAGTTCCTGTGGATTGGAGGGTAGCTAATGTTATCCTACTATTTAAGAAAGGCGGGAGAGAGAAAACAGGGAATTATAGACCAGTTAGCCTGACATCCAGGGCCGGATTTAGATGAAGAGAGGCCCTCGGCTGTTCCACTTGTGAGGACCCTCCCAATCCCCCACCCCCACGACTAGAGGAAGATGGTCCACCAGATTGACACTGATTTGCAGCCGAGCCTGGCCAATGAGATAAGAGGCTGGAAAGCTGCACTTATTTATTTATTTATTTATTGCCAGTGCTAGTGTCGAGTTATCGGCTTAAAACACTATTATTCTGAAATGGAGGGCAAGAAAAATTGCCGAAGGTTTGTTTAGAGACTACAGTGCGTTGTGACAGCATATGTAAGAAAGGCCTATGACAGTGTCAAAAATATTATACACCTTGCAGGGCTCTCACTTAATTTTTTTTCTCTGTTGTCAATCGGGCAACCTTGGCAGCTTTTTAAGTTGCCAAATGACAGTTTCGGTGGTCATTTAAGATGGCTTGCATGACGCGTGCGATAATATGCTTGGACGAAGTCCGTAGTTACCAGTCGGAATTATGCTCAATGAAGCATTCACATATTATTTCTGCTTCAAATAAAGTCACAAACTAAACATATTCACCAATCAAGACATGATATATACCACAATGACATGCAGCAAAACTATAATACATTATCTCAACTCTTTTTACACGTTGCAATGAATGCAATTTCTATTATTTCTTTCCACTTCCAAACAAAAATGTGGTTGGATTATTCAGCGTATGATCAACCTCGGTGAGACCAAGGGCAGGCTTGGCGATCGTTTCACACAACACCTCCACTCAGTTCGCAATAACCAACCTGATCTCCCGGTGGCTCAACACTTCAACTCCCCCTCCCATTCCGAATCCGACCTTTCTGTCCTGGGCCTCTTCCATGGCTAGTGTGAGGCCCACCGCATATTGGAGGAGCAGCACCTCATATTTCCTTTGGTAGTTTACACCCCAGCGGTATGAACATTGGCTTCTCTAATTTCAGGTAGTCCTTGGTTTCTCCATCCTTCCCCTCCCATTCCCAGCTCTCCCACAGCCTACTTTCTCCGCCTCTTCCTTTCTTCTTCCCGTCCCCCCCACCCTCACATCACCGAAGAAGGGTCTCGACCCGAAACGTCGCCTATTTCCTTTGCTCCATAGATGCTGCCTCACCTGCTGAGTTTCTCCAGCATTTTTGTCTACCCATTCACACAAGTTCTGTTAGCCCACTTTCCTCACCCACTCCATACACATTAGGAGCAATTTTACAGAGACAAGTTAACCTACAAAGCCAATGCGTCTTTGGGATGTGGGAGGAAACCCACACGCTTGCAGGGAGAATGTGCAAATTCAACACAGACAGTGCCCGAGGACAGGATCGAACACAGATCTCTGGCGTGTGAGGCAGCAAGTCTACCAACTGTGCCACTATATTTTGTTTTCCAACACACAAAAAATTTGGTTACTAAAAAATGAAAATATCCATTTTCAGTCTTACAGTAAATCTCCAAGTGACGCTATGTCCCCCTTTACAGCTACTGTATGTTTTAATTCAGTTCAAGACTATGGGGCAGTACATTGGCCCTAAAGTTGCTGCCTAAAAGTGCCAGAGAACCGGAATTGATCCTGAATATGGGTGCTGTCTGTATGGAGTTTGCTCCTTTTCCCTTTGATCGCATGGGTTTTCTCCGGGTGCTCTTGTTTCCTTCCACATTCCAAAGGTGTGTAGGAACCTATTTCAGACCCAACCAAAACATAATATTTTCCTTTTGTCCAGAGATTCTGTCTGACCTGTTGAGTTACTCCAGCTTTTTGTGTCTATGTTCAGTTTAACCCAGCATCTGCAGTTCCTTCCTACACACACGATACTATACGATAGAACTTTATTAATCCCAGGAGGGAAGTTTGTGTGTGTGTGTGTGTGTGTATGCGTATATATATTATATACACACGTGCGTGCACACACACACACACACACACACACACACACACACACACACACACACACACACACACACACACACACACACACACACACACACACACACATATATTTATATAGTTATATATTCATATATAAATATACACCATTTTGTTTTCTCGTTTATAACATTGTTTACAGAATACTATGTTTACATATTCTGTTGTGCTGCTGCAAGTAAGGATTTCATTGTTCTAACTGGGACGTGAGAGAATAAAACACTCTTGACTCTTGACTTACGTTGCTAATGTGTGGGATAGAACTAGTGTACGGGTGATCGGTGGTCGGCGTGGACTCGGTGGGCCGAAGGGCCTGTTTCCACGCTGTATCTTTAAATTAAACTAAAAACACTAAAACCAGAGGGAGTCTAAAGAAGGGTCTCTACCCGAAACATCACCCAATTTCTTCTATCCAGAGTTGCTGGAGTTCCCCCGCACAATTAAAGCATGGAATAGTCTTCACCCTACCATAGGTACCCAACCAGACGCAACTAAATTTAAGGTAGCTCTTTTTTCCCCAAGAACCCTTTTTTGCTTAAGTCCAAGTCAAGAGTCAAGAGAGTTTTATTGTCATGTGTCCCAGATAGGGCAATGAAATTCTTGCTTGCTGCAGCACAACAGAATATGTAAACATAATACAGAACAGGAGATAAAAGTTCAGTGTGTTTATATACTGTAGACCATATATATACACAATAAATAAACAGATAAAATGCAATAGGCTGTTATTGTTCAGAGTTTGTAGTTTGGTGATGGACCCTCCACCAGTTTAAATTCCATTTAAAATATTTTTGGAGGACCAGGAAACCAGAAGGAAGTGTTACTCCAGGGAGTTACTCCAGCTCCAGGGAGTGATCCTGCGTTGGTTTTCAGCGGTCGCGGCGAGGCGGCAACCGGACAGCAATGGCGGCCAGATCTCCCACAATTCAATGCAAGGGAGAATGTTCCCAGCGCCGACCAGTTGCCGTGGCAGTGCGCATGTGCAGGGCGTCCGATGATGTGCTGGCCGTGGATGTGCGCTTGTGCAGGGGGAGGATGTGCTGGCCGTAGCAGTGCGAATGTGCAGGGCGGCTGGCTGTGCCGGCGGATGAGGAGCGAGCGGAGAGCGGAGACCCAGCGGCCCGGACATGGATACGGATGGCGGGCGGAGACGGAGAGTGAGAGAAAGAGAGAGATAGAGAGGGGGGCCCGCTCAGAGTTGAACGGCAGGTGTCCTACCTTGGCCGAGGCCCCCTAGATTTTCAGGCCCGAGGCTTCAGCCTTTAAACCCGGCTCTGCCGAGGCCCCCCTAGATCTCCGGCCCTGCTGACATCGGTGATGGGGAAGATGCTGGAGTCAATTATAAAAGATGAAATAGCCGCACATTTGGATAGCAGTAACAGGATCGGTCCGAGTCAGCATGGATTTACGAAGGGGAAATCATGCTTGACTAATCTTCTGGAATTTTTTGAGGATGTAACTAGGAAAATGGACAAAGGAGAGTCAGTGGATGTAGTGTACCTGGACTTTCAGAAAGCATTTGATAAGGTCCCACATAGGAGATTAGTGGGCAAAATTAGGCCACATGGTATTGGGGGTAGAGTGCTGACATGGATAGAAAATTCGTTGGCAGACAGGAAACAAAGAGTAGGGATTAGCGGGTCCCTTTCTGAATGGCAGGCAGCGACTAGTGGGGTACCGCAATGCTCGGTGCTGGGACTGCAGCTATTTACAATATACATCAATGATTTGGATGAAGGGATTCAAAGTAACATTAGCACATTTGCAGATGACACAAAACTTGGTGGCAGTGTGAACTGTGAGGAGGATGCTATGAGAAGGCAGGGTGACTTGGACAGGTTGGGGGAGTGGGCAGATGCATGGCAGATGAAGTTTAATGTGGATAAATGTGAGGTTATCCACTTTGGTATCAAAAACAGGAAGGCTGATTACTATCTAAATGGCGTCAAGTTGGGAAAAGGGTAAGTACAACGGGATCTGGGGGTCCTTGTTCATCAGTCTATGAAAGTAAGTATGCAGGTACAGCAGGCAGTGAAGAAAGCAAATGGCATGTTGGCCTTTATAACAAGAGGAGTCGGGTATAGGAGCATAGAGGTCCTTCTGCAGTTGTACAGGGCCCTAGTGAGACCACACCTGGAGTATTGTGTGCAGTTTTGGTCCCCTAACTTGAGGAAGGACATTCTTGCTATTATGGAGTGCAGCGTAGGTTTACAAGGTTAATTCCCGGGATGGTGGGACTGTCATATGCTGAGAGAATGGAGCGGCTGGGCTTGTACACTCTGGAGTTTAGAAGGATGAGAGGGGATCTTATTGAAACATATAAGATTGTTAAGGGTTTGGACACGCTAGAGGCAGGAAACATGTTCCCGATGTTGGGGGAGTCCAGAACCAGGGGCCACAGTTTAAGAATAAGGGGTAAGCCATTTAGAACGGAGACGAGGAAACACTTTTTCTCACAGAGAATTGTGAGTCTGTGGAATTCTCTGCCTCAGAGGGCGGTGGAGGCCGATTCTCTGGATACTTTCAAGAGAGAGCTAGATGGGGATTTGAAAGATAGCGGAGTCAGGGGATATGGGGAGAAGGCAGGAACGGGGTACTGATTGGGGATGATCAGCCTTGATCACATTGAATGGCGGTGCTGGCTCGAAGGGCCGAATGGCCTACTCCTGCACCTATTGTCTGTTGTCTATTGTCTATTGAGACATGATTGTGCTGACAATTGATATACACAACCAACAGAGAAGTCAACCCTCTTAAATATAGAACATTAGTGAATCCCATGTTTAAACAACACAAGTCAATAATAATTAAATATCATAGTGCACTTAAATTTACAGCTAAATAATAAGGCTTCACTTAATAATACTCATTAATTCCAGATGTTTGAGAGCCAACAAAATAAGATGGATACAAAAAGCTGGAGTAACTCAGACTTTAGTCTGAAGAAGGGTCTCGACCCGAAACGTCACCCATTCCTTCTCTCCAGAGATGCCTGTCCTGCTGAATTACTCCAGCTTTAGTGTCTATCTTTGGTTTAAACCAGCATCTGCAGTCCCTTCTTACACAAAATAAGATGGGTTGTGTATAACAGAACAAAGTAATGGAAATGAATTGGAAATAAGTAACTAAAGTGGACAATTAGAAAGCACATTGATGTTACTAACGTAACACATTTTTAGAATAGTCTGCTTACCATGTTAAACCAGTTCTTCCGTCCAACAAGTGGCGTAGAACAGCACAGCAACAATGTCTGTGCTAACGAAGATGACAAATTGAATGAATCCCCTCTGCCTGCACTTTGATTCATATCTCTCCATTCCCTGCATGTTCATATATCTATCCAAATGCCTCTTAAATGTCACTATCGTTTATGCTTCCATCACCCTCCCTGTCTTTGTGTGTTCCATGCACCCATCACTCTTTGTTTCAAAATCACGCCTTGCACATCTCCTTTCAGCTTTCTCATTCTCACCTTAAAACTATGTACTCTATATCTGACATTTTTACTCTAAGGCCAAAACACTGACCCTATAAAAGCCTCTTATCGCTTTATATACTTCCGTCTCCCTTCAGCTTCTGATGCTGCAGAGAAACAGTTTATGTTTATGCAACCTCTCCTTATAGAAATCCAGGCAACTTCCTGAATATGGTGACCAGAACTTCAGCTTGATAATAGCTGCTCTATACTTCAACTATTTTTACTTGTCCTTTGTTCTATGGTTGTCCTTTCTCACTTGTTTATATAGAATTCTTGCCCTCTAACCGAGGCAGATGGGTTTGTGTTTAAACATCTCTCCAGAAACTTGACCTGAAACATTTCGGCTGAAATTCTATCAAGAAAGCTTTTGTTTGTGATGTTTAATTCTGGCCCTTTTTATTCTCTTGGGTGCATGGAACTAAAGAGGTGGTAGAATGTTAAAGAACAGGAGTGATAAACACATGATTCAGCCAATATTCACACCAACTGAAATCAAAATAGATTATTTGCCCCAAATCAAGCATCCAGATTTCCAGGATGACTTTCAAAGGAAAAATGTTTAACTATTGTGGATAGACACAAAAAGCTGGAGTAATTCAGCGGGTCAGACAGCATCTCTGGAGAAAAGGAAAAGGTGATGTTTTTCTCCAGAGATGCTGTCTGACCTGCTGAAATATTGTAGCTTTTTGTGTCTATCTTCGGTATAAACCAGCAACTGTATTTCGATCCTACACAACTATTCATTGTGTTTATCACATTAGATTTATGAAATCATTCTTGGCATTTCAAAAGTTTATTTAACTTAATTAATTCATTGTTTACATTTGCACAAAAATCCTACATGCTGTCAAGGATAATATTAATTCATGTTTTTCTTTGTTCTTTGAACCATGTTACACTTTGAGGGTTGAATATGCTTTCTGTTTGTTTCTTACTCTTCCAAGCTTGGTTTTTATTAACATTTTGTTCCAAATACAAGTTTTATATAAACTTAATATTTAAGGAACAGCAATGAACAAAGAATTGAGATAAAAAGTGAAAATAATTTTATTTCACAAGCAAGGTAAATAATTTCAAAGCTGACATTAAAAGTATAGATTTTAGCCTGAAGATATTTTGTAATTTAATATCTATAATGTTAATACATTATAAAATATCTTAAGGCTAAAAATTATACTTTTAATGTCAGTTTTGAAATTGTTTACTTTGCTTGTGAAATAAACTTATTTGAACTTTTCCACCAAATTCTTTATTCATTGCTATTGATGTAGATTTTACATTTAAATTGTCTAATTATTTTGTTAGTGTTGAGATAAATGTAAACTGCCTCATTTTGTTTTTAATTGGCAACACCATTTTACATTCAGTGCTGCTGATGTGTTCATCACCATTTAGTGCTTTCTTTGTTTTTTATGCAAAGTGATTCCATTAAGCATTTGCTACATAAGGAGGCAATTTCAGCTGCAGGCATTGAATTGAATTGAATACATTATTGTCACATGTGACAAGTCACAGTGAAATTCTTTGCTTACATGCCCAAGATATGCAAATAGTCGCCACATAAAGGGCATTGACAAAGTTACAAAGTATCCCGGGCCAGGTCCACACTTGTCCCCCTCCCACTCACAGTGGTCCCCCCACACCGGGTCCTTTGTTCTCCCCCTCTCCCCCCCCCCTCATGGCGGTCCCCCAATGCCGGGATTTCCTTTGTTCCCGGCGGCGCGCCCTCCGACTCCCATGTGGCCCGTCCTCGACCGCCTGCGCCCTCATCCATCGGCCTTGCCGACCGACGCTCTCAGCGACCGCCGCACCAGGCATTCTCCGAGCTGCATGATTCTGAGAACCATTGTTGTCTCCCTCTCAAAGTCAGATGACCTGAATACGGAGGAATTGCTAACGCATGTGTGTCATCATGTTGCAATCTCAGAATGCCTCAGAAACGTTGCTTCTAATAAATTACATCCTGGACCTCGTCCTGTTGATATATAGACAAATGCAGTTGCAGGCATTGTGCATAGTCAGAGCCGACTGACAACAAATAGACAGAGTATATCTTGAATGTGGGGGTGAGGTGGAGATATTGTTAAAGGTCTGGCTAATTTCTATCCCTTTTCAATATGCTTACATGGCAAAGCTTTGAGGCACTACAACATTAGTGCAAGTGACGATGGCTTATCAGAGAATAATGGCCACATTGTCAATGATTTTCTGCCTATTTCAACAATGTACAAGTGCTCCATCTAAATTGACCTGAACATTGGAGATAAAGACTGAGAAGGCAAATCGCGTTGTGCAGCATCTTGTTGTGCTTTGCCATGCAATAGCATTAAAGCAGCGTTGTAAAGAAAAATGAAGAACTTGCTGTTCGACAGAGCCCATGGTTGTCCTGCTGGATACTCACTATATTAGACGTGTAGAGAG
Source organism: Malacoraja senta (assembly GCA_038087875.1). NCBI lineage: Eukaryota > Metazoa > Chordata > Chondrichthyes > Rajiformes > Rajidae > Malacoraja > Malacoraja senta. The sequence continues at coordinate 16,096 of JAXLNO010001898.1, read as the reverse complement.
AAGGAAGAGTTCTGTTATACATAGAGGTGTCCAAAGTGTACAGCATTAGCTGGATAATATATAATTTTGGTTTGGTTATGTGTGACCCACAGGCAGTATGGTCCTTAGAGTCATAGAATCATAGAGTGATAGTGTGGAAACAGGCCCTTTGGCCCAACTTGCCCACACCGGCCAACATGTCCCTGCTACACTTGTCCCACTTGCCTGCGCTTGGTCCATATCTGTCCAAACCTGTCATATCCATGTACCTGTCTAACTGTTTCTTAAACGTTGGGATAGTCCCAGCCTCAACTACCTCCTCTGGCAGCTTGTTCCATACACTTACCACCCTTTGTGTGAAAAAGTTACCCCTCAGATTCCTATTAAATCTTTTCCCCATCTCCTTGAACCTATGTCCTCTGGTCCTCGATTCACCTACTCTGGGCAAGAGACTCTGTGCATCTACCCGATCCTCTTCCTTCTAACAGGAAGACGTTTTTCATAAGTGTTTCTGAGTCCCACTTCAGATTGAGATCAGTTTATCTTCAGGGTGCAATGGAATTCCTTGTTACCGTGACGCTCATGGAGTAAAGAGTGTGCATACAATAATGATAAATACAATGATAAGTACAAGGACCAGTGCAAGGCAGCAGAGTGGTGCAAGATTGTCATGCAAACCCAATGTAGTGCACACAAATTTAAAGTACAATAATGGATAGAATTAAGAGTAGGAATATGTGGTGTGAAAGGCAGGGCCGGATTTAGATGAAGAGAGGCCCTAAGCTATTTCACTTGTGAGCCCCCCCCCCCCTCCCAATCCCCCACCCCCACGACTAGAGGACCATGACTACCCGACAGTGACAGTGTGCCACTTTTAGATCCTACTGTATGTTGTCATTAAACTGTTGGTTTTAAAATACATATTGGATTCACCGCGGAGCGGGCGATGCCTTACCTGGATCGCCGTTTGAAGCTCTGGAATGTTGGGCCTGCTGCTTCAACATCATGGGGCTGTGGTTTACGGAGCTCCCAGCCTCAGGGCACGCTGATTTCAACATCCCTTTGCCGAGGGCCGCCAGCATGAATCTCCCGCCCAGCTCAGCCTGTGGACTTCGGGAGCCACAGTCTCCGGTAGGAAGTGCCCGATTCGGAAGTCCAAGCCGCTGAGAATGTTTTCCCGTTCCAACGTCGGATGGTGACCCCAAATTGCATCGCACCAATTGGTGCATGTGACAATATGTGTCTCTTGAATTGAATCTTAAATACTAAGAAATAAAGAAACTACAAATACACTAAGAGCAAAAATGTTTTTTTCTCGCCTTCTTCATAGCGAAATCATGCCGAAGTTCACCAAGATCTGTTTGTCTAAGTTTGTCACTCTCAATGCACAGAATGCTCAGTGCAGGCAACCTCTCTTGAGACATTGTGGACCTTAATTCATTTTTAATTCTTTTGAGTCTTGAAAAAGATCTCTCTCCCGAGCAGTTGGTGACTATTAAGCTAAGAAACAGCCACAAGATTGCTTCCACATTAGGGAAGGCCATCTGAATTGTTTCCATGTATATTATTTGATAAAGGTCTGTATGAGACAGAGAGTGCTCTTCTGTAGGCCTATGGCTTTGTCTCACATACGAGTGAAAGTGCAAATGTTCATCAATAAGTTTCAGGTCAACATTTTCTGGGTATGCTTCCATCAACAGTTCAACACCTTGCTGAATTTCTTGCTTAGATGCTGTCAGATTAGCAAGAAAGGAAAACTGTTGTGCAACTTCACTGTACACAGTACCTCTTCTTTTTAAATTGGTTTCAAGTGCATCTCATATAGGAATAAAGGATTTTATCCTAAAACTTATTTCTTGAAGAGAGTTTATCTAAAGCATCAGGACAAGGTGCACTTCCATCATTTCCTTGCCATTTCCTTACTCTTTGTCTCTCTGTGACAGTTCTGTAATTAACATCTGGCAAGGTGGCCTTTGCTTGTTGCTCAAGCTCATCAAAATCTTCTCTAATTTTGCCTACAAAATCCTGAAGTGAACTGTACAAACTTGCACAAGTACTCAGTAACAGTTTGGATTTCTGAATTTGTTGACCTTGTGGAAATGACCCAGCAGACGGGTAAAAAAATGCAGCATAAACACAAATTCCAGTTCTTCCATTTTCTGCAAAAGATTGTTAGCTTGAAGCCTGGTATCACCCTCCACATTAACATCAGAGTACAAATGACTGAGGGCATCAGTGATAGTGCTGTAACCATTCCAAAATAGCTTCTGTGGCTTTTGCATGTGCCTCCCGTTGGGAACTATTTCTTAAAGAATTGTTCCTTATTGACAATTATATTGCAAAACCAGATTCAAATCCGAATCAAATCTGCTTGAAAAAGGCTAACTTATAACTAAACAAACAGGTTCACTTCTTAATAAACAGACAACTCACAAAGCAGTTTGGTAGACCAATTCAAAACTTTACTAATTATCGGCCGATGGAAGTGGCAAGGAAAATAAACCCCAGCCAAGTGAGTAACACAGACACTTGGCTGTCCTCTCTCCACTTCCCTGAACACAGAATTACTTGGTATTATATACTGTTGAGGCGGTTGATGTCCCGCCGGCGGTTTAAAATAAAATGGACTAAAGCCGGAAGATGGCCATGAAGGGGGGTCCAAGAGGAGGGGGTCCATTGGAAACGGGAAAAGGAATCATCAATGGGGGCGAGGACTCCTTCCCATGGAAGAACGGTGTGAGGCGGAGGCAACGGAAGAAGAGCTCCAAATTGCGGCGGGGACGGAGGGGGACAAAGGTGAGGCCTCTGATGAGGACAGACCGTTCGGTATCGGAGAGGGGGAGGTCAGGGGGATGGTGAACACACGGCAGGGATGGGGGTTGGGGCCGGAGGAAGTCAGGTGAGTGGACTGAGGCCGAGGCGATATCTGGTGAGGTGTTGGTGGGTGGTCGGGTTAGGGGGGTATGAGGACTGTAGTGTGGGTGGGGAAGAGCTGGGGTCACATGGTTTGAGGGGAATGGGGAAGACCCAGTGGAACAGCCACTGAGGTTACCAGTATGGGGGGCCTAGCACTAGGACCCAGCGCTGTCAAATTCAGGGGAGTTGGAGTCTGCAGCGTGGAAACAGCGCCACTGATGGTAGGTTTTGTAACAACGCCACTATGTCAAAGTTTTATACACCTTGGTGGAGCGGGCCGAGGCCCCCCTAGATCTCGAGGCCCTAAGCTTAAGCTTGTCTAGCTTATACGTAAATCCGGCCTTGGTGAAAGGCGATTGTTTCAGGAATCTGATAGGAATGGGGAGGAAGCAGATCTAAATCTAGAGGTCCGAGCTCTCGAGCTCTGGTATCTTCTCCCAGGAGGTAGAAGAGAAAAAAAGAAATGGGCAGAGTATCAGGCATTCTTGATGATATTCCCAGCCTTCCTGTTGCAACATGCCATGAAGATGCACGGGACGGAAGAATGTGATGAGCCCGTGTTCACCTTCTCTGCAGGTTCAGGTTTAGTTTAGTTTAGTTTGGAGATACAGCATGGAAACAGGCCCTTCGGCCCACCGAGTCCGCACCGGCCAGCAATCCCCATACACTTACACTATCCTACACACACTAGGGACAATTTACATTTACACCAAGCCAATTAAACTGCAAACCTGTACATCTTTGGAGTGTGGGAAGAAACTAAAGACATCAGAGAAAACCCACATGGTCACAGGGAGAACATACAAACTCCGTACAGACAGCACCCGCAGTCGGGATCAATCTCGGGTCTCTGGTGCTGCAAGCTCTGTAAGGCAGCTCTCCTAAGTAGTTGTTATAAACAGATTAAGATCTGCTCAAACAGCATCTGTCAGAAGTATCTGCATTTTGTAAATGATCAGACTACATCAGCTTACCATGATGCAATCACTATAAATTGCTATGCAGTACTTGCAATAAGAGTTCCAGAAGAAGCTTTGGAACAGTAATTTAGTCATTGCCGAGAACAGTCCAAGTTTCATTTTAAATATCACCTCTGATAATAACCCCACCCCAAGAGTTCCATTTACAAGTAATTAGAATCATTCTATTAAAAATACATGGCTGTTACATTTACAAAGCAGTTTCCCACCAAAATACCTTAAACAACTCAAGCTCCATACGGAGATGATTGTTGTCGGACAGCAATTCACGATTTCTATTTTCAGCATGCTCAAGTTGAATTTCCAATTCTGCTTCTAGTTCTCGACTTCTTTCCTGGAACTCAATTAGTTCATCCCGAGAATCCTGTGCACTAATAAAGTTGAAGTGATCAAGAGCAGAGCAGTTGCCACACCAGGCTGAGATGCATCCACTTAAATTACTTTCTTTTCAGTATCTATGGACGTTTGAGAGAGATCCATGGGGGCATAACAAATCTTCTCACACACCTAAGAAAGTAAATACACTGATGAGCTTTCTTGACCACCGATCGTTGGGAAGGTACCGAATTAGGTTGCTGGCGATATGGATGCTGAGGAACACGAAGTTGTCAACCACCTCGACAGCATCTCCATTGATGAGGTTGTGTTCACTCCTTGCTTCCATGGGTCAATAAACAACTCTGTCGTCTCGCCGTTGTTAAGAGCTAGGTTGCTGATCCGATACCATGACACAAGATTTTCAACCTCTTTCCTGGAATTTGTCTCATCAAGGTTGTTGATCTGGTGGATATCAATGGTATAATTGGAGATTTTAAAGATCGAGTTGGGCGTTGTACTTGGCCGCACTGTCATGGGTGTGTACAGCAGGTGACTGACCACACAACGCTGATGGACACCAGTGTTGAGGGTTATGGTGGCGGGGATATGTTATGACTAATTCTAACTGACTGAGATCTGCCGCAGGTTCATTGTTAATTAAAGGAGATTTGTGTGTGAAGACTGATGCTGGGAGCTTGTTTTGCTGAGATCACCACCACCATCCCTCCCAATCCTTATTCTAGCTTGACCAAAAGTCAGATTCTCAATCTCTACACTGACCCCTACATTCTATCCCGATCCCTAGACCAACCATTAGAAACTTGAGCCAGCCATAGTTAATCATAACCATCTTTATCCTTGACTGGATCTTCAGTCCCCGTAACCCTGCAAACAAAAGTAGTGTCTGAACGTTTAATCTGTTGTGGTTGTTCTTCTTGGTTCACATGTGTTATAAAATTCCATAGCAACTGAAGCTGAACTAAAATAGAGGCATGGAGTCGTAGATCATGGCATCAGTCTTACTTGTCCATGCCAACCAGGTTGGTACCTAAGCTAGTCCCATTGGGCTGCATTTGGCCCACGTAAACCGCTGAAAACGCCCACTAAATTAATGTACCCTTCCTAACTATTTCCAGATGAAAACGCCTCTGAAATCTAATCCAAATGGGGTACAGTGAACCAAAGCAGCCCTCCCTCACTACTTTATTAAAGACACAATCCAGCTTGTGTGCTGGTGTAGACTTGAATCTCCCAGCATAAAGGCAGGGGTTAACAGATCCATCCATCTTATGTTGACCATTCCAGCACTAAACGTAAGCTCTGAAATTCCATGAATAATAATGGGTTTCGAGGAGTTTTAGAAATGCCATAATTGGTGAAATGAATGGTTGCAAAGGCTACAGCTCTGCTTTCAATCCCTTTATCTCAACCAAGCTCATCTCCAAACTTGTGGAACTTGGTATCAGCACTCCCCTCTTCAACTGGAACCTCAACTTCCTGCCCAACAGACCACAATCAGTGAGGAGCTGGGATACATCATCCTCTACGCTCCTCAACACTGGTGCCCCACAAGGATGCATTCTCAGTCCCCTACTATACTCCTCATTGTGCAGCACTATAGCAATGCAACTCAATTTACAAATTCGCAGACAACACCACCATTCGCAGTGAGCCACATATAAATAATGATGAGATGGAGTACAGCAATGAGATTAAGAACCTCATAATCTGGTGCCAAGCCAACACCCCCACCCTCAGTGTCAGCAAGTCAAAGGAGATTGTGATTGCGTCTCTTCCTGAAGTCAGTCCACAAACACCGATGGTGCCAAAATAGAGATGGTTGAAAGTTCCAAGTTCCTGGAATAAAGATCACCAGAAACTTGTTCTGCACCAGCCACGTCGAAGCTGTAGCCAAGAAAGCACACCAATGCCTCTACTTCCTTGCAAGGCTCAGGAAGTTCGACATGTCCCCAACAACCCTCACAAACGTCTACATATACGTTGTAGAAAGCATTTTATCGGAAAGCATCACAGAATTGTTTGGGAACAGCTCCATCCAAAACCACAAGAGGTTGCAGAGAGTTGTGGATGATGCCCAGACCATCACGCAAATGAACCTCCCTTCCATTGACTTCATCTACACTTCACGCTGCCTCGGAAAGGCCGCCAGCATAATCAAGGACCAGTCTCACCCCGGTCACTCCCTCCTCCCCCCTCTCCCATCAGGCAAGAGGTACAGAAGTGTGAGAATGCATACCTCCAGTTTCAAGGACCGTTTCTTCCCAGCCGTTATCAGTCAACTGAACGGTCCTCTCATCAGCTCGCGTGCCATTCTGACCTCCCATCTATCTCATTGGAGACCTTTGAACAATCTTTTATCAGGCTTTATCTTGCACTAAATGTTGTACCCTTTATCCTTTATGCGGACAGCTTGATTGTAATCATATACCGTCTTTTCTTTGACTGGATAGCATGCAAACAGAATCTTTTCACTGTACCTCGGTACAACTGACAATAATAAACTAAACTAAACTAAAAGTTTAAACTCAGCACCTGAGAGGAAACCGTCTGGAAATATCCTGTAGTGAGATCAGGGAGGGATGCTGTTAATTTGTCCGCTGCTGCTGGTTTTGATGCTGCTAGAGATTGGAAAATGCAGCACAGCGAGCAGAGTGGGGAATTGGGCTCCAGGGCAGAGAAGCTGAAGTGAGATTCTAATCTCCTCTCCTCAGTCTCGGGGGAATTTTAGTGATTGGAAGAATAACCTCTTAATTAAACTTCAATCTACAATCGGACTCCATATCAAACACTGAGGTCATACTGCAATGTTCACAGGCCCATGACTGGAAAAAAATAATAAAAAACTGTGAATCAATCGAGCATGAATCGTGATTCTGAGGCAGATGAGAAGCTCCCAGGATAGTCACCTTCACAATATTACAGAAACAAGTTTGTCTGACTAAAACCTAACAATGCCAAGGAACGTTATTTAATTTTGCTTCTTTATACAGTGATTTTGGAGCAATAAATTACACAGCTGCCTGGCTGTCAGAACTCTTGCTACCATATTGCAAAGTTCTTGTATTCAACACATCTAGCCAATTGTTAGAAGATGTAAAAATTGGCTTCATAGACAATCAGGGTGCTTTGGTGCTTTTCCTAAATATTTGGCTAAGATAAGAACAGAAGCAGTCAGAAATCACCTGCCACTCCTTCATACAGTACCCAGAAAATGTCTATGTAAACATGAAAAGAATATTCTGTATTAGACCTTAGATGCACTTAAGAAAAAAGACTTAGTAATTTCTTAGTAAAACTCATGGACCATCTTCTTTCTATACATACAGAGTGGCTTCTTACTCTGGGACAAATTGTTGGGATTGTGGATACTCTGCATCCGTTCCAATTCTGAGGGATGAGAGATGTTTGTACATGGACTCTTAACACAGAGTTACACCACATGGACTTGACAGAACAAAGTCTTAGTCCAGCGGCAAGCTGTTTGATTGATCGATCAGTAGATAGACACAAAAAGCTGGGGTAACTCAGCGGGACAGGCAGCATCTCTGGAGAGAAGGAATGGGTGACGTTTCGGGTCGAGACCCTTCTTCAGACAGGTTAGGGATAAGGGAAATGAGATTTAGAGACGATGATGTAGAGAGATAAAGAACAATGAATGAAAGATATACACAAAAAGTAACGATGATAAAGGAAACAGGCCATTGTTAGCTGTTTGTTGGGTGAAAACGAGAAGCTGGTGTGCCTTGAGTGGGGGAGGGATGGAGAGAGAGGGAATGCCGGGACTACCTGAAGTTAGAGAAATCAATACTAATACCACTGGGATGTAAGCTGCCCAAGCGATATATGAGATGCTGTTCCTCCAATTTGCGTTTAGCCTCACTCTGACAATGGAGGAGGCCTAGGACAGAAAGATGTGTGTGGGAATGGGGAGGAGAATTGAAGTGTTTAGCAACCGGGATTGATCGTAGACCAGGCTACACTGCACAAACATCGAACACAAATGCACATGTGGACCTGTGCATAAGCAACACAGATGCACCCCAGCTACACGCGCACACACACACTGACAAATGATCTTGCCCAGATTATTTTCCTCACATCCTTCTCTTCACTCCACCTGAATAATGACTAAACTTCTACAGCTCACATGTATAGAAAATTCTAAAACACTGAATGAAGAAGTATCTTCTCACCTTAGTCCCTGGTTGGCAGCAGTACAGCCTAATGCTTCTGTTCTCGGTAGAAGATAGTGGCAGTATCATGGACTGGGTGAGTACATTAACTGTGGTTCCTGAACCTGGAAATATAGCTGTTATAATTAATTTAAAATTTAGAGTCTAATGGAGCAAGAACATGATTATCTCATTCAAATAATGATTTGTATTTCACAAAAGAATGGCACTGATTAATTAAAATAGAATGTGCTGTTAGAAACTAATTATATGCAAATTGGGGACATTTGGTTTGGTGTCACTCAATAAAACCACAGCAGAGATTGTTTGGATTCATGAGCGAGGCTGAAACCTGTCATTTTCACAGTTTGTTTATCGCGGCTTTGGTTTCTCTCCACAGTTGCTGACCAGCTTGACATCATCTCCATGGCTGACTTGACTGCAACTCCAGATGAAATTGAAATGGAAATGGCACGGATTCAGCGGCTTCGCGAGGTGCTGGTCCGGAGGGAATCGGAGCTCCGATTTATGTAGGTACCCAAATGGCTGTCTGCTTGACCATCAAACTCTGTTTAATGAATTATTTTTATGGATGTTGGAACTACAACTGTTTGTTCTTGACAATGGAAAATTATCAAAATGGAAAAGTAAATATTATTATGTTGTACCATCTTATTGATATTTTTAAAATTTTTGGTTCAGTTCCGGGGCAATTATCGCTTTGTTTTATTTTATTGGGCAAAATTGCCTAATTTCAGTTATTAAAAAAACATTCGTCAACAAGATGTACTCACGTCAAGTTACTTTTCCCGTCTAATAGTACAGCTAACAACAAAATGAAGATCTGTGCAGCAATTTCCATTTCTTCATCCCTCTGTGATTCTACACGCTGTGGGTTGAAACTGTTCCATGATTTGAAATCTCATCCTGGTTTAGAGGAGTATACATACAGGACCCCTGCCATTTGTTAAGCTTATTGACAAAGGCGGGCTTTAATTCTGGAGACGCAAGAAACTACAGATGCTGAAACCTTAAGCAAAAAAAGTAAAGTGCTGGAGGAACTGATCAGATGAGGGAGCATCTGAAGAGGAGATGAACAGACAGCATTTCATACTTTAGTTTAGTTTAGAGATACAGCGTGGAAACAGGCCCCTTCGGCCCACCGGTTCCACATCGACCAGCGATCCCCGCACATTAACATTACCCTACACACTAGGGACAATTTACATTTATACCAAGCCAATTAACCTACAAACCTGTACGTCTCTGGAGTGTGGGGGGGAAACCAGAGATCCCGGAGAAAACTCACAGTGGTCACAGGGAGAATGTACAAACTCCGTACAGACTGCACCCGTAGTCAGGATCAAACCCGGGTCTCTGACGCTGCAAGGCAGGAACTCCACTACTGCGCCATAATTCTGATTCTTTTAAGGGGATGGTGGAAGTTGCCATTCATGCTGCTGTTCCATTTATAATGTGCGAGTTGAAGCAAGTTTTCAAGAGAGAGTTAGAGTTTGATTTGGCTCTCAGAGCTAACGGAATCAAGGGATATGGGGAAAAAGCAGGAACGGGGTACTGATTTTGGATGATCAGTCATGATCACATTGAATGGTGGTGCTGGCTCTAAGGATGGAATGGCCTACTCTTGCACCTATTATCTCAATTATTTCAATGTTTCTATGTTACTTTGCAGTCTAACAGGAAATAGGTTCACCACTGAAAGCGATTGCCCTCCATTCTCGGGCTCATTGGTATCTGTGTGTTGGGATTAATAGCTCTTTGCTTGAACACTGGAAGCTATTTGCAATATTTGTATTAGGCAACACAGCCTCTGAAGCAGAATCCCTCGCAGTGAACAACTTAAAAAAATCTTTTTTTTCATGTCTTTGCTTTTTCACCTCAATTCCACCTGTGTAATTTATCCGCATTGTCTCAATGCATCCCACTGACAAAATAAATCGCTCTGCAGACTATTTTCAAATTTTGTGAATCATTCGCAACTTATGAAAGCAAAAATAAATCCTGCATGGTTGACAATTATTGTTGGCACAGAGTTTTATTGGTTAAAAATGATCGGAATCGATTTTTCCAAGAAGGCCTTTAAGATTACTTGTTCATTTTTTATTGGTTAAGGTGAAGCAGATTTAAGTCCTTGACTTATAATCAAACATTTCCGACCATCAAAGGGATTTATCGGAGTCGTTGCCTCCAAAAGGCAGCCAGCATCATCAGAGACCCACACCATCCTGGCCACACGCTCATTTCACCCCTGCCATAAGGAAAAAGGTTTAGGAGCCTGAGAACTGTAACGTCCAGGTTCAGGAACAGCTTCTTCCCTACTGCCATCAGGCTATTAAACACTACAACCTCAAATAAGCACTGAACTTCAATAGACTATTATTATTATTATACATTATTATATATTATTATTATTATTATTATTATTATTATTGCACTACTATTATTTGTTTGTTGAGTATGTGTGTATGTGTATATATATGTGTGTGTACTTGCGAGTGTGTGTATATATAGCTTAGAATTCCAAATCTTTACTTAGATGGGAACATAAAACTACACTTTAAAAAAGATCATTGTTGGAACCATTTGATGATAAGATAGCTTAGACGGCTTGATGGGGTGGCATGTGGTGCAGTAGATAGAACTGTTACCACACAGCTTCTGTGAGAATGTTTTGATACTGACCTCCAGTGCTGTCTCTTCAGAGTTTGCATGTTCTCCTCATGACCATGAGGGCTTCCTCTGGGTGTTCCAATTTCTGCTGACTTCCCTAAGACATGCTGGTGGCTGAAGTAGCTACTGTACATTATCCCATTGTCGGCAGGTGATAGAAGAAGCTGGGGGTGGGACAGAGAAGGTGATGTTACAAGAGTGAGAATAGCTTACAGGGAAATAATTGGAGAGACGGGACTGGTGGGATCGCTCTCGAGAGCTGACACAGAAGCAATGGGCTGAATGGCTTCTGGTGTTGTAAATAAATATGGAAACTAATTTTTTAGTTTAGTTTAGTTTTGAGATACAGTGCGGAAACAGCACCGAGTCCGTACCGACCAGCGATCCCCGCACATTAACACTACCCTACACATACTAGGAACAATTTTACATTTACATTTATACCAAGCCAATTAACCTACAAACCTATACGTCTTTGATGCATGGGAGAAAACTGAAGATCTCGGAGAAAACCCACACACGTCACGGGGAAAATGTACAAACTCCGTACAGGCACCCGTAGTCAGGATGGGACCTGTGTCTCTGGCGCTGTAAGGCAGTAGCTCTACTACTATGTCACCGTACCGCCCCTATCTAGATTAAACAAATTTATTCTGGGAATCTATATATTTTATACAGAATGATTCATATTTTCCTTCATAACTTTGGCTTCAGAACTGAACAAGGAAATTTAAAGCTTCTAACATAATTAGTTCCTTTCGTTAATCCTTAAAGCTTAGACTTGCCTCTCCCTTCACTAAACACAATGAAGACAATTTTACTACTGGTGAGAGGTACCGGAAGTTTCAGATTAAATCCTTGAACTGGCCTATTTTTCTATGTTTCTATGTTTTTACTGCAGAATAGTTATGTTGCTCACTCATGTTATTAGAGTCATAAAGTCATACTGGCCCTTCTGCCCAACTTGCCCACGCCAATCACGACGTGCCATCTACACTAGTCCCATCTGCCTGCATTTGGCCCATACAAACCTTTCCTGTCCATGTCCCTGTCTAAATGTCTGCTAAGTGTGTGATAGTACGTGCCTCAACTACTTCCTCTGGCAGCTCATTCCATATACCCACCACCCTCTGTGGGAAAGGTTTGCCCCTCAGGTTCCTGTTATATCTTTCTCCTCTCATCCTAGTCCTATGAAAACTATTAGAGACAAATATTATCAGCGGTAGAGAGAACAGGGAAGATACGTCTTCCTCTTGAATCTCGAATGCTCACTGCCCTCCCACTTAATTTTCATCTTAGCGTCAATGAAAATGTCCACTGATGTGTATTACCTTCCAAAAACTCATCTCAAAATAATTTGTTTAATAGTCACTGTTGTGACACACTGCTTCTGGGAGTCAATGGCTCACTGCACTTCATCATTTTACTGAATGCAGCCTCATTAGATATAAGCAATGTGAGCTTTAATATTTTTTTAAATAAGAGGTTTCACAAGTAGTTATGTGTGAAATTTACACCAGTCTAAGATTTTGAACGTCAAATTGCCTCTGTGCATTGATAGGGCCAGTACATAGGAGATGATCTCCATATAAAAGTGGATAAATTTCCTTGAGTGCTTTAAATTCCCTATCCGGTTACAATCCCTGTGCAGACCTGCCCCAATGGGAGCCTGTTGCCATGGAGAAGGGCAGGAAACATGAGCAGTTTCAAGTCTGATCATCATTGGAACCCCTCTGGTTTGCACAGAAGCAATGCCTTAGAAATACAAAACCCCAAACAGATCATAAATGCTGAACAATTGTCTAGATTGTAAATGACGTGTTTTGCCAAATATCACCAGCTGTAAAGGTGTACAGTTGATTAGCAGGATGTAACCTCATTGAGAAAGGAAACTGCAAAGGCTGTGAAGTGAGAAGTAAAATTCATATCAACCATTTTAAGGTATTGCCAAAGCTCATTATAACGCATGACAGCACACAAACAAAAAACAGATTCCATTTAAAAACACATTTGAAGTTGTGAACATTGTTTAACATTGTTCTCAGATATCATGTATCAAATGCAACCGTAATGATCAGAGTCAAAAGAGTTAAGAATGTTTTATTGTCCTATGTCCCAGATAGAACAAAAGAAAAGAAACAGCTTCTGCTGATTCTACTCGTCCTGCAATATGGGTGTCACGGTGGTGCAGCGGTAGAGTTACAGCGCCGGAGACCCGGGTTCGATCCCGACTACGGGAGCTGTCTGTATGGAGTTTTTACATTCTCCCCATGACCTGCGTGGGTTTTCTCCGAGATCTTCGGTTTCCTCCCACACTCCAAAGACATTAAGGTTTGTAGGTTAATTGGCTTGGTATAATTGTAAATTGACCCTAGTGTGTGTAGGATAACGTTAATGTGCGGGGATTGCTGGTCAGTGGGCCGAAGGGCTGTTCTGCGCTGTATCTCTAAACGAAACTAAATGAAATTCATTCAGAGAAAATTCAATCCTCTCTGCTCCCACATGCAAATCATCCTGGAAGTTCACCAGCTAAGTGGGAAGAGATTTTAAAGACAGTTACCGGTAATTCCCATTGTTGTCCTTGTAGCATGGTTTGGGATGCTTCCTGCTTTCTGACTCGGTGGTCAGAACGTTCTCCAGCTTGTCAGCTGGCATGACCAAACCCCTTAGCAGCATCGGAACCTTTCCCAGAGTGACGTTCCTGCCAGTTCCTTCCCAACTGATAATCATCAAACCTGCTTGCCAGGGGATTCATTTTGTAATTGGCAGTGTTCTCATAGCAGGCGGAAAAAAGCTGTCAACAGTCACTGCCAGACATTTGAATCAAGCTCATCACTATGACAACTTCAGGCACCAGGAAGGATTTATAAAGCCGTTGATTTGCTGACAAAATATTACAATTGTATATAACTTCATTCTGTGCTAACACAATTTCATTTAGTCTTTGGGTATTTCAAATGTTTTAAAGTTTGGCTTTATCATTTCACTGTACATGATCACTATATCCCACTATATCCCACTATATCTCACTATATCCCACTATATCCCACTATATCTCACTATATCTCATTACACCCAACTGCTTTGGTTTGATAATTACATGCCGGTCAGCGAAACAAATGAGGGTCTTGGTCTGGAAGATTACTTTTGTATAAGCTGAAATGAGTGATGAATCTATAACTAATCTATACTGCGAACTTCTCATTTTTTCCTTAACATCTGAATATTAGTTTGGAAAGCAGATTTTTAGAAATGCAGAATTTCTTCAACTAATAACCTATTCACAATTGGTGACAGATTCCTGCAGCACATTCAATTCCTGCAGCCTTCAGCAGAACATTACGGAAAGTGCTAAAACAATGGGAGCAGCCTGCAGGTTGATGGTGAACCATTGTAGATTCTACCTCTTCCCTCCCCATTCATTGTTTGACCCCACTACATGGGGGTACCATGCATGTGTGTAATGAGTCTGCAAGGGTCAACACTAATGTTGTTCCCACCTATCACCACATTTAGTGATAATAAAAAGTTTTGCTCATTTAAAAGGGCAGCGTGGTGGCTCAGCGGGATGCTTGCTGCCTTACCGTGCTTTCAGCACCAGAGACGCGGTTTCGATCCCGACTACGGGAGCTGTTTCTATGTTCTTCCCGTGACCACGTGGGTTTTCTCCGAGATCTTTGGTTTCCTCTGACACTCCAAAGATGTACAGGTTTGTAGGTTAATTGGCTTCGTATTAGTGTGTAGGATAGCGTTAATGTGCGGGGATCGCTGGTCATTGCCTCAAGGGGCCTGTTTCCACGCAGTATCTCTAAAATAAACCAAAAAAATTGTTTAATAGGCACATGGATGAGAAAGAACAAACTAGCTATTAATGGTGTGATATTATCACACTTCATTTGCAGCGTGGCAGTGTGCCAGATCTGCTTTGTCTCAAAGATCATTGGCCCCGAGATTGCCCCAATCGTTACAACATTTCCCGCATTTTGGCAGTAGGAATAAAGGCGTAGACTATTTTCTAATGGGGAGAGAATCCAGAAATTGGAGGTGCAAAGGGACTTGGGAGTGCTGGTGCAGGATACCCAAAAAGTTAATCTGCAAGTTGAATCAGTAGTAAAGAAAGCAAATGCAATGCTAGCATTTATTTTAAGAGGGCTTGTATACAAAAACAGGGATGTAATGTAGAGGCTCTGTATGGCGCTGGTCAGGCCACATATGGAATATTGTGAGCAATTTTGGGCACCGTATCCGAGGAAGGATGTGCTGGCTCTGAAGAGGGTCCAGAGGAGGTTTACAAGAATGATCCCAGGAATGAGTAGGTTAACCTATGATGAGCACTGTCAGCACTGGGCCTGTACTCACTGGAGTTTAGAAGAATGAGGGGGGACCTCATTGAAACATACACAATAATGAAAGGCTTGGATAGAGTGGATGTGGAGCGGATGTTTCCACTAGTGGGAGAGTCTAGGACTGGAGGTCACAGCCTCAGAATTAAAGGATGTTCTTTTCGGAAGGAGATGAGGAGAAATTTATTTAGTCAGAGGGTGGTGAATCAGTGGAATTATTTGCCATACAAGGCTGTGGAGGCAAAGTCAGTGGATATTTTTAATGCAGAGATAGATAGATTCTTGATTAGTACTGGTGTCAGAGGTAATGGGGAGAAGGCAGGAGAGTGGGGTTAGGAGGGAGAGATAAATCAGCCATGATTGAATGGCGGAGTAGACTTGATGGGCCGAATGGCCTAATTCTACACCTATCCCATATGACATTATGACCTTATAATTTCCATCGTTAATTTTCCGAAACAATGCAGTCAAATGGCTATGGCTATTAGTCTTATTATTAAGGGAGTCCTTGTGGCACCATCTTTAAAATGATACCTTCGAGATTGCTTTCTTTGTTCTTTCTGCAAGAAGATGTCTCTTCTGGAAGAAAAGATTATGAACACATAACAATTTTGTGGTGGAAAGGCTTGTGCAAGAGGCATTGACCCCACTGAAAAATTCATGCAGCTGGGTTATT
>JAXLNO010001897.1:34195-66226 GCA_038087875.1 Malacoraja senta | reverse complement strand
TCCAGTCGCCGCTTTTTCGGCGACTGCTACGACTGTGACAATCGCCGGCAGTCGCCGAAAAAAATGCCTAAGTGGGACAGGCCCTTTAGTCAGGACATTGGTCGGGCCACATCAGGAGTACAGTGTGCAGTTCTGGTCGGCCCATTACAGGTAGGACGTGGAGGCTTTGGAGAAGGTGCAGAAGGGGGATCACAATTATTCACGCTATTATTGTTTGTTTTTATACGATACGATAGAACTTTATTTATCCCAGGAGGGAAATTGATCTGCCAACAGCCAAAAAACACAAATTATATGAAACATGAAATTAAGGCGATGAGTGGAAAGGCTTGGGGGATGTGCAATGATTGGGGGGGGAGGGGGGGAGGAGGGTCGATCTCCGTCCACCCCACGACAGAAGGGGGAGGATTTGTAAAGATTGGGGTGGGGTGGGGGGAGGAGGGTCGGTCTCAGACTACCCCACGACAGAAGGGGGTGGATTTGTAAAGTTTGCTAACCATTATACAAGGCACATTAGGCTAGTTCTGCTTGGAAGGTTGTGGAGGCTTTGGAGACGGTGCAGAAAAAGGGTTCACAAGAATGCTGCTTGGATTAGAGGGCATTAGCCAGGGGAAGGGACTGGGCAGACTAGTGTTTAAGAAGGAACTGCAGATGCTGGAAAATCGAAGGTCGACAAAAATGCTGGAATCCATAGATGCTGCCTCACCCGCTGAGTTTCTCCAGCATTTTTGACTACCTTGGACAGACTAGGTTTGTTTTCTCTAGAGCATTGGAGGCTGAGGGATGATCAGATAGAAGTGTGTAAGATTATGATAGGCGTAATTATCAAGAGGGCTGACATTCGGAACCTTTTCTCCAGGTTGGGAATGTTGAAGTCTAGAGGACGTAAGTTTGAGGTGAGAAGGGGCATAGTTTAAAGAAGATGTGTGGGGAAATACATGCCTGAGCAAAGAAGGGTTGATTAGAACATATACAACCTAGAACTGCACAGGAACAGGCCTTCGGCCCACAATGTCTGTGCTGGAACATGGCTCCAAGTTAAACTGATCTCATCTGCCTGCATGTGATCCATTCCCTGCACTCCATGTCCCAGCTGCATTAAACACCACCATCCTCTCTGCCTTCACCACCACTTCTGGCAGTGTGTTCCACACACCCATGTTAAAAAAACATTGCCCCGCACATCTCCAATCAACTTTCCCCCCTCTCACCTTATGCCTATCCCGTCCAGTGTAAGACATTTCCACCTTGGTAAAAGGGTTCTGACATTGGGCGGCACGGTGGTGCACGGTAGAGTTGCAGCCTAATGGCCCTGTCCCGCTGTACGAGTTCACCCAAGAGCTCTCCCGAGTTAAAAAAAAAAATCAAACTCGTGGAAGCACGTAGAATGTACGTAGCGGGTACGTCGGAGCTCGGGGACGTCTCCTAGTGGCTCGTAACGCTAACGCAGGTACTCGGAAAACATGGTAAGCTCGGGAAGACATGTGAAGATTTTGCAACATGTTGAAAAATGTCCTCGAGAGCCCCGAGTACCTATGAGCGGCCATTACCGTAATTCTCCGATGTTCGAATCAGAGGAAACTCGGGAGAACTCTTGAATTAACTCGTACAGTGGGACAGCCCCATTACAGTGCCAGAGATCCGGGTTCGATCCTGACCTCCGGTGCTGTCTGTACGGAGTTTCTACGTTTCCCCGTGACCTGCGTGGGTTTTCTCCGAGATCTTCAGTGCCCAACACACACTCCAAAGACGTGCAGGATTGTAGGTTAATTGACTTAGTCTAAGTGTCAAATTGTCCATGGTGTGCGTTAGTGTTAGTGTGCGGGGATCGCTGGTCGGTGCGGACTCGGTGGGCCAAAGGGCCCTGCTTCTGCGATGTATCACTAAACTAAACTAAACTATCCTGACTGTTCTGATTAGGGATACGCAGTATGATTTTTGAGAATAGGTCACGTCGCATGAATTTGATGAGATTTTTAAAGTAACCACATTTGATGATATTTTATAGTCACATGTAACTAGCTCAGGAATGCTAAAATCTTTGTTTTTGCAAACAATACACAGAGTGCACGAAGAGTCGCCATTTTTTAAAAATATTTTAATTTTATTAGAAGTACAATTGTATACAATCATATTTTCATAATACATTTTATGTACACTTCTTTTTTTAAATTTTATAATAAAGAAGAAAAAGAAGTTAGATAATGAAGTATAGAAAAGTGTGAGATATATAGTGTGTGAAAAAGAAAAATAGAAAGTGAAAGAAGAAAGTTAAAGAATAGAAAATAGGAAAAAGAGAAATAAAAGAAGAAAGAGAAGAAAAAAGAAGTAAGGAGATCTTATTTATAACTTGACCATCCCTCGCCCAGTCACGAGTTAGCTTTTACAATTGTGTTGCACCATATGATTCCAAAAAGACGACAAATGGAGACCAACTCGTTGTGAATTGTCAAATTTATCTATTAGAGGAAACGCATTTCTCAAGATGTGCGGTGTCCAACATACTTGCAATCCACATTTTGAGCGTTGGTATTGGTGTATTTTTCCAAATTTAAGTATTTTTTACTAATATTAAACCATAATTAAAAAATATTTTTTGAGATGGATTCAATTTATTCCCATCTTCCATTACCCCAAATATAATCAATTCATTATTAGGTTCCATTTTTTCTTAAATAATTTTGTGAATATTTTGAAAATATCACTCCAAAATCTATAAAGTTTTATACAAGAAGCAAAAGAGTGTGTTATAGTTGCATCTTGGGTTAAACATTTATCGCAAATGGGCGATATATTTGGGTAACATTTATTTAATCTTGTTTTTGAGTAATAGAATCTATGTAAAATTTAAATTGTATTAAATTATGTCTTGCATTAATCGAACATTTGTGAATGTATGTCAAATACTTTTCCTATGTAACCTTTGTAATTTTAACATTAATTCCCGTTCCCACTCTTCTCTAATTACCTCTGTCGCTGGTAATCTATATTTAAAATACTATTATATAAATATGAAATTAATGTTTGTGTATCAGCTTTAATATTCATTACTACTTCCAATAAATCAGGAATTATTTTTGATATCCCTGTATATATGTCTTCAAGAAATTGCAAATCTGAAAATATTTAAAATAATTATTGTTTTTCAATTTAAAATTTAAATTGTAATTGTTGAAATGATAGTAAATCTCCATTTCATACATATCCCCGATCCTTTTAATTCCTAAACTTTCCCATTGATTATATATTTTGTCCATAAGAGATGGTTTAAATAAAGGATTATTCGCTATTGGTGTTAACAATGATAGGTTCTTAATTTTAATGATAATTTATTTGTTTCCATATTCTTATTTGTATCCTGTATAATTGGGTTCTTCTTATATATTGTATTGTTCATTTTTTTCAGGGAGAAGAGGATCGTTCCTATATTACATGGGAAACAATCCTTTTTTCTCCATTTTTATCCATTCTGTCTGTTGGGTAGAACTATCCAACCAGTAAATTATATTCTTAATATGTATTGCCCAATAGTAATACAGAAAATTCGGAGTGAAAGTCCCCGACATCTTTTGGTTTACATAAGTGTTCTTTTTAATTCTATGTGATTTATAGGCCCAGACAAAATTAGTAATATTAGAGTTTAATTTAGAAAACAATATTTTGGTACATATACTGGTATAGACTGAAATAGGTATAATAACTGTGGTAGAAGGATCATTTTATAGCATTTATTCTACCTATTAATGATAAAGGAAGTGTTTTCCAAAATTTAATCATTGTATTAAGTTTATTATTAAAGGTATAAAATTGCATTGAATAAAGCTTTATGTTACTTTGCAAAAATTTCTAACACCTGTTTTCACTTTGTTATTATGGGGCATTGTGTGTAGATTTATGATTTAAAAAAAAAAAGAATTTTATCCATTTTAGAATAAGGCTGCAACGAAACAAAATGTGGGAAAAGTGAAGGGTTCTGAATACCTTCTGAATGCACTGTATATGGTTGAGAGAATCAAGAACCCAGAGGACATTGTTAAGGTGAGGGGGAAAGATTTAAAAGGATTCTGAGGGACAACTTTTTCACACAAAGGGTGGTGAGGAGATAGTTGATGCAGGTTCAAATGTTTAAGAAACATTTGGACAGATGCGTAGAAAAAGTTGTGAGGGACATGGCCAAACACTGGGAGATGGGGCTCGTGTAGATGGGGCATGCTTGTCGGCATAGCCAAGTTGGGCCAAAGGGCCTGTTTTCACGCTGTATAACACTCTGACATGACACCAAAATGGGTGGAGTCGCGGACAGTGAGGAAGGCTGTCAAGGTATATGGCGGGATATAGATCAGCTACAGAAATGGGTGGAGAATGGCAGATGGAGTTTAATCCGAACAAGTGTGAGATGTTGCACTTTGGATGGTCGAATGGGGCTCATGTTGTCGACCTCCCCGTGGTGAGCCTGTCACTGACCTCAGCCGGGCGAACGACAACAAACAGAGACAGCAGCAGCCTGGCGCCAACCTGGAGCTTGCGCCCTTTTTTAGGGCGGGCACCTACGGATGTCGAACCGGATGGCATCACCCTGTTGTGGACTTCTGCTGCCTCAAACGCAAGAAGAAGGAGGTGGTCGAATGTACGGGGGAACTGTGCAATTAATGATTTGAATTGAATTGAATGCTTTATTGACACATGTGACAAGTCACAGTGAAATTCTTTGCTTGCGTACCCAAGGTATACAAATAGTCACCACTTAAAGAGCACATACAAAGTATCCCATGCCAGGTCCCCCTTTGTTCCCTCCCCATCCCACTCCTCACGGAATTCTATCACCCTCCCAAGTCGAGTCCTCCTTTGTCCATTGTTCTTCCACCTCCCAAACCCTTGACACCATTGATGTACAAAGTGATCTCAGTGTCCAAGTACATGGCACCTAGGAAGTGGCCACGCAAGTAGATAGGATGGTCAAGAAGACACATGGTATGTTCAAGGGTCGAGGCATTGAGTAGAAGAGTCAGGAAGTTTTAAGCCCCTGTCCCACTTAGGCGATTTTGTTTTGGCGACTACAGGCGCCTGTATGGTCGTGAGTAGTCCTCCTCAAGTCGCCTAAAGAGTCGTAACATTTTTCTGGTCGCCGCTGGATTTTGAATGGTTCAAAACATTTCGGCGACTGTGGGCTTCACGTAGATTGTCTTTCCCTGTGGTAGGTGCTATCGTAGGTTGTCGCCAGGATGACACAGGTTGTCGCCAGGTGACATTGGTTGTCGCCGGTGTTGACTTCGGTGAATTCCATTGGCGACTACCTACGTCAACCGGCAACAGTTACCGGCGACTGAATTGTCTTCAGTTGTCGCCGACAGGGTCGTAGTTTGTTGTAGATTGTCGCGGGTGGACGTAGGTAGACTTGGTTGTCGTAGGTATGGTCGTAGGTGGACGTCCTAATGGGTCGCCGGTTGTCGGTAGCTTGACGTCGACTAGATGGTAGGTTGTCGGAGCTAGTCGTAGACATTGTGTAGGGGGGGGGGTCCAGTCGCCGATTTTTCGGCGACCTGCTACGACTGTAACAGTTGCCGGCAGTCGCCGGAAAAAATCGCCTAAGTGGGACAGGCCCTTTAGTCAGGACTTTGGTCGGGCCACATCAGGAGTATAGTGTGCAGTTCTGGTCGGCCCATTACAGGAAGGACGTGGAGGCTTTGGAGAAGGTGCAGAAGGGGATCACGATTATTCACGCTATTATTGTTTGTTTTTATACGATACGACAGAACTTTATTTATCCCAGGAGGAAATTGATCTGCCAACAGCCAAAAAACACAAATTATATGAAACATGAAATTAAAATGATGAGTGAAAGGATTGGGGATGTGCAACGATTGGGGGGGGGGGGAGGGTTGGTCTCAGTCTACCCCACGACAGACAGAAGGGGAGGATTTGTAAAGTTTGCTCGCCAAATACAAGGCACATTAGGCTGGTTCTGTTTGGAAGGTTGTGGAGGCTTTGGAGATGGTGCAGAAAAGGGTTCACAAGACTGCTGCTTGGATCAGAGGGATTAGCCAGGGGAAGGGATTGGACAGACTAGTGTTTAAGAAGGAACTGCAGATGCTGGAAAATCGAAGGTCGACGAAAATGCTGGAATCCATAGATGCTGCCTCCAGCATCTAAGTTTCTCCAGCATTTTTGTCTACCTTGGGACAGACTAGGTTTGTTTTTCTCTAGAGCATTGGAGGCTGAGGTGGTCGAATGTATGGGGAAACTGTGCAATTAATAATTTGAATTCAATTGAATGCTATATTGACACGTGTGACAAGTCACAGTGAAATTCTTTGCTTGCGTACCCAAGGTATACAAATAGTCACCACTTAAAGAGCGCATACAAAGTATCCCCACTCCAGGTCCCCCTTTGTTCTCCCCCCCCCCACTCCTCACGAATGCCACCCCCCCCAAGTAGAGTCCTCCTTTGTGCATTGTTCATCCCCCTCCCGAACCCTCGACACCATTGATGTACAAAGTGATCTCAGTGTCCAAGCCATGGCTCCTTGGAAGTGGTCATGCAAGTAGATAGAATGGTAAAGAAGACATATGGTATGTTCAAGGGTCGAGGCATTGAGTAGAAGAGTCAGGAAGTTTTAAGCCCCTGTCCCACTTAGGCGATTTTTTTCGGCGACTACAGGCAACTAGGCTGTTTTCACATGTTGCGGGTGACGCCTGTATGGTCGTGAGTAGTCTCCTCAAGTCAACTAAAGAGTCGTAACGTTTTTCTGGTCGCCGCTGGATTTTAAAATGTTGAAAACATTTCGGCGACTGTGGCTTGACGTTGCTTGTCTCCTCCTGTCGTAGGTGCTGATGTAGGTTGTCGCCAGGAGACGCAGGTTGTCGCAGGTGACGTTGTTGTCGCCGGTGTTGACTTCGGTGAATTCATTGGCAACTACCTACACCAACTGGCGACAGGTACCGGCGACTGAATTGTCTTCAGTTGTCGCCGACAGGGTCGTTGCTTGTCGTAGCTTGTCGCGGGTGGACGTAGGTTGACCTCGGTTGTCGTAGGTTGTCACCAGTGTGGTCATAAGTGGACGTCCTAATAGGTCACCAGTTGTCGGTAGCTTGACGTAGTTTGACGTTGACTAGGTGGTAGGTTGTCGTAGCTAGTCGTAGACATTGTTGTAGAGGGGGGTCCAGTCGCCGCTTTTTCGGTGACCTGCTACGACTGTGACAATCGCCGGCAGTCGCCGAAAAAATGCTTAAGTGGGACAGCCCTTTAGTCAGGACATTGGTCAGGCCACATCAGGAGTATAGGGGTGCAGTTCTGGTCGGCCCATACAGGTAGGA
This sequence comes from Malacoraja senta, assembly GCA_038087875.1. Lineage (NCBI taxonomy): Eukaryota > Metazoa > Chordata > Chondrichthyes > Rajiformes > Rajidae > Malacoraja > Malacoraja senta. The sequence goes on along the minus strand of JAXLNO010001897.1, from coordinate 58,912 downwards.
CGTGGAGGCTTTGGAGAAGGTGCAGAAGGGGATCACGATTATTCACGCTATAATTGTTTGTTTTTATACGATACGATAGAACTTTATTTATCCCAGGAGGGAAATTGATCTGCCAACAGCCAAAAAACACAAATTATATGAAACATGAAATTAAGGTGATGAGTGGAAAGGCTTGGGGGATGTGCAACGATTGGGGGGGGGGGAGGGGGGTGGAGGAGGGTCGATCTCTGTCCACCCCACGACAGAAGGGGGAGGAATTTGTAAAGATTGGGGGGGTGGGGGGACGAGGGTCGGTCCCAGTCTACCCCACGACAGAAGGGGGAGGATTTGTAAAGTTTGCTAGCCATTATACAAGGCACATTAGGCTAGTTTTGTTTGAAGGTTGGTGGAGGCTTTGGAGACGGTGCAGAAAAAGGGTTCACAAGAATGCTGCTTGGATTAGAGGGCATTAGCCAGGGGAAGGGACTGGGCAGACTAGTGTTTAAGAAGGAACTGCAGATGCTGGAAAATCGAAGGTCGACAAAATGCTGGAATCCATAGATGCTGCCTCACCCGCTGAGTTTCTCCAGCATTTTTGACTACCTTGGACAGACTAGGTTTGTTTTCTTTAAAGCATTGGAGGCTGAGAGTTGATCAGATAGAAGTGTGTAAGATTATGATAGGCGTAATTATCAAGAGGGCTGACATTCGGATCTTTTCTCCAGGGTGGGAATGTTGAAGTCTAGAGGACATGCGTTTGAGGTGAGAAGGGCATAGTTTAAAGAAGATGTGTGGGGGAAATACATGCCTGATCAAAGAAGGGTTGATTAGAACATTATACAACCTAGAACTGCACAGGAACAGGCCCTTCGGCCCACAATGTCTGTGCTGAACATGGCTCCAAGTTAAACTGATCTCACCTGCCTGCATGTGATCCATTCCCTGCACTCCATGTCCCCAGCTGCATTAACACCACTATCCTCTCGGCCTTCACCACCACTTCTGGCAGCGTGTTCCACACACCCATGTTAAAAAACATTGCCCCGCACTTCTCCAATCAACTTTCCCCCTCTCACCTTATGCCTATCCCGTCCAGTGTAAGACATTTCCAACTTGATAAAAGGGTTCTGACATTGGGCGGCACGGTGGCACAACGGTAGAGTTGCAGCCTAATGGCCCTGTCCCACTGTACGAGTTCATCCAAGAGGTCTCCGAGTTTTTAAAAAAATCAAACTCGTGGAAGCACGTAGAATGTACGTAGCGGGTACGTCGGAGCTCGGGGACGTCTCTTAGTGGCTCGTAACGCTAACGGCAGGTACTCGGGGGAAACATGGTAAGCTCGGGAAGACACGTGAAGATTTTGCAACATGTTGAAAAATGTCCTCGAGAGCCCCGAGTACCTACGAGCGGCCATTACCGTAATTCTCCGAAGTTCGAATCGGAGGAAACTCGGGAGAACTCTTGAATTAACTCGTACAGTGGGACAGCCCCATTACAGTGCCAGAGATCCGGGTTCGATCCTGACCTCCGGTGCTGTCTGTACGGAGTTTGTACGTTTTCCCCGAGACCTGCGTGGGTTTTCTCCAAGATCTCCAGTGCCCAACACACACTCCAAAGACGTGCAGGATTGTAGGTTAATTGACTTAGTCTAAGTGTCAAATTGTCCATGATGTGCGTAGTGTTAGTGTGCGGGGGATCGCTGGTCGGTGCGGACTCGGTGGGCCAAAGGGCCTGCTTCTGCGATGTATCACTAAACTAAACTAAACTATCCTGACTGTTCTGATTAGGGATACGCAGTATGATTTTGAGAATAGGGTCACGTCGCATGAATTTGATTGAGATTTTTAAAGTAACCACAATTCGATGATATTTTAAAGTCACATGTAACTAGGTCCAGGAATGCTAAAATTCTTTGTTTTTGCATACAATACACAGAGTACGCTCCCCATCCAACCTGACAGAGTTTGAGAGCATCTGCAGAGCAGAATGGGAGCAATTACCCAAATACAGGTGTGCCAAGCTTGTAGCGTCATACCCAAGAAGACTTGAGGCTGTAATCGATGCAAAAGGTGTCTCAACAAAGTATTGAGTAAAGGGTCTGAATACTTATGCAAATATGATATTTCACTTATTTCTTTAAATTATTATTTTTTAATTAAAAAAAAAAAAATTAATTTTATTAGAAGATACAATTGTATACAATCATATTTTCATAATACATTTTATGTACAGCTTCTTTTTTTAAATTTATAATAAAAGAAGAAAAAGAAGTTAGATAATGAAGTATAGAAAAGTGTGAGATATATAGTGTGTGAAAAAAAAATAGAAAGTGAAAGAAGAAAGTTAAAGAATAGAAAATAGGAAAAAGAGAATAAAAGAAGAAAAGAGAAGAAAAAAGAAGTAAGGAGATCTTATTTATAATCTTGACCATCCCTCGCCCAGTCACGAGTTAGCATTTACAATTGTGTTGCACCATATGATTCCAAAAAGACGACAAATGGAGACCAACTCGTTGTGAATTGGTCAAATTTATCTATTAGGAGGAATCGCATTTCCTCAAGATGTGCGGTGTCCAACATACTTTTAAATTTTAATTGAATTATATTATCTTGCATTAATCGAACATTTGTGAATATGTCAAATACTTTTCCTATGTAACCTTCGTAATTTTTATCATTAATTCCCGTTCCCACTCTTCTCTAATTACCTCTGTCGCTGGTAAATCTATATTTAACATACTATTATATAAATATGATATTAATTTTTTGTGTATCAGCTTTAATATTCATTACTACTTCCAATAAATCGGGAATTATTTTTTGATATCCTTGTATGTATGTCTTCAAGAAATTGCAAATCTGAAAATATTTAAAATAATGATTGTTTTTCAATTTAAATTTAAATTGTAATTGTTGAAATGATAGTAAATCTCCCATTTCATACATATCCCTGATCCTTTTAATTCCTAAACTTTCCCATTTGATTATATATTTTGTCCATAAGAGATGGTTTAAATAAAGGATTATTCGCTATTGGTGTTAACAATGATAGGTTTCTTAATTTTAAGGATAATTTTATTTGTTTCCATATTCTTATTGTATCCTGTGTAATTGGGTTCTTCTTATATATTGTATTGTTCATTTTTTTCGGGGAGAAGAGGATCGTTCCTATATTACAAGGGAAACAATCCTCTTTCTCCATTTTTATCCATTCTGTCTGTTGGGTAGAACTATCCAACCAGTAAATTATATTCTTAATATGTATTGCCCAATAGTAATACAGAAAATTCGGGAGTGAAAGTCCCCCGACATCTTTTGGTTTACATAATGTTCTTTTTAATTCTATGTGATTTATAATCCAAACAAAATTAGTAATATTAGCGTTTAATTTAGAAAAAAAATATTTTGGTACATATACTGGTATAGACTGAAATAGGTATAATAACTGTGGTAGGAAGATCATTTTTATAGCGTTTATTCTACCTATTAATGATAAAGGAAGTGTTTTTCAAAATTTAATCATTATATTAAGTTTATTTATTAAAGGTATAAAATTGGCATTGAATAAAGCTTTATGTTACTTTGCAAAAATTTCTAAACACCTGTTTTCACTTTTTTATTATGGGGCATTGTGTGTAGATTTATGATTTTAAAAAAAGAATGTTATCCATTTTAGCATAAGGCTGCAACGTAACAAAATGTGGGAAAAGTGAAGGGGTCTGAATACCTTCTGAAATGCACTGTATATGGTTGGGAGAATCAAGAACCAGAGGACATTGGTTTAAGTGAGGGGGGAAAGATTTAAAAAGATTCTGAGGGACAACTTTTTCACACAAAGGGTGGTGGAGGAGATAGTTGATGCAGGTTTCAAATGTTTAAGAAACATTTGGACAGATGCGTAGAAAAAGTTGTGAGGGACATGGGCCAAACACTGGGAGATGGGACTCGTGTAGATGGGGCATGCTTGTCGGCATAGCCAAGTTGGGCCAAAGGGCCTGTTTTCACGCTGTATAACACTCTGACATGACACCAAATGGGTGGAGTCGCGGACAGTGAGGAAGGCTGTCAAGGTATATGGCGGATATAGAATCAGCTACAGAAATGGGTGGAGAAATGGCAGATGGAGTTTAATCCGAACAAGTGTGAGATGTTGCACTTTGGATGGTCGAATGGGGCTCATGTTGTCGACCTCCCCGTGGTGAGCCCTGACAACTGACCTCAGCCGGGCGAACGACAACAAACATAGACAGCAGCAGCCAGGCGCCAACCCGGAGCATGCGCCCTTTTTAGGGCGGGCACCTACGGATGTCGAACCGGATGGCATCACCCTGCTGTGGACTTCTGCTGCCTCAAACGCAAGATGAAGAAGAAGGAGGTGGTCGAATGTACGGGGAAACTGTGCAATTAATGATTTGAATTGAATGCTTTATTGACACATGTGACAAGTCACAGTGAAATTCTTTGCTTGCGTACCCAAGGTATACAAATAGTCACCACTTAAAGAACACATACAAAGTATCCCGCTCCAGGTCTCCCTTTGTTCTCTCCCCATCGCCCCCCCCCCCCCACTCCTCACGGAATTCTACCATCCTCCCAAGTCGAGTCCTCCTTTGTCCATTGTTCTTCCCCCTCCCAAACCCTTGACACCATTGATGTACAAAGTGATCTCAGTGTCCAAGTCCATGGCTCCTTGGAAGTGGCCACGCAAGTAGATAGAATGGTCAACAAGGCACATGGTATGTTCAAGGGTCGAGGCATTGAGTAGAAGAATCAGGAAGTTTTAAGCCCCTGTCCCACTTAGGCAATTTTTTTGGCGACTACGATACGATAGAAATTTATTTATCCCAGGAGTGAAATTGATCTGCCAACAGCCAAAAAACACAAATTTTACTTCGGAGTCACGTGAGTGACTACGTGAAGAGCCCGTCCAGCACACATGCGCGACATTAGCGTTCACGCAGTGCAACAGCGACGACCGGGAGTACAGGCGCTCCCGCTACAGGTCGGTGGCTAAAATAAACAGCGGACCATCAGGTAAGTTTACTCTGAGGTTGTAATCAGCAAGTTGTGCTCTGCTCTGTATTCCAGGGGAACTGGTAAAATGAGTAGCACGGCAAAGGAGAAAACCACCCCCCGTTCGACTCCAACAGAACGGGAGTGTTCCATCAGTGGGGGGCGAGAGGCGGCACCTGGACCGTATATGCTGCGGCACACCCTCATCGAGACCGAGCCGAGCCCAGTCCCGCTAGCGCAGCCTGACCAACAGCAGCGGGCTGGAGGCAAATCAAGGCAAAACATACCGGCCGGTTATGTCTCACTCCGATGAGGAGGCTCTCCGCCTTAGAGCGGCAGAGCTAGCTGCCTGAGCCGCATGGAAAGGCTCATGGAGCAAATGCTCCAGCGAGACTTGCTTCAGGAGCTAGAGCAGTCTCGCCAGGGGGATCAGGCACTCCAACAGCAGTGCTCTACAATGCACTGGCCATCGCTTTCCCCTCAGCCGAGGGCAGCGTTGGCGACCAGGACTGGGCTGGTCAGGAACAGGGGTCATTGGCTGAAGATGTCGGGAGTACGCTTGGGGTACAGGATCAGGAAGAGCTGCTGGGTGTGGAGATTCGCTACGTGGTTACACCACGAGCAGGGCGGCCGTTGCAGCCAAAACTGGCGGCCAGCATTAACCACCTGTCCCTCAAACCCCTACAAGACGGGTACTTAATGAGGCACTAGAGCTGGAAAACTGCAGTTCGCTCAATGTACCAGCTGTTAACAGCCAAATCTGGGGTGCGGTATGTGGGACAGAGTATCCGGAACCAGGAGCTAAAAGCCTCAAGCTCCTGACGACAGGGATAACAGCCTATGCTCGTTCCGTGGATGGGGTGGATATGACCACAAACCAGCAAGACACTCTGGCTCTGCTGTGCAACACCCAATATGAGAAACAACCTCCGCAAGGAGAGAATAAGACCTGCCCTCAATCCCAGGTTTGCAGGACTGTGTAAAACACCGGCCTCGGAGCCGCAGATCCTGTTATTTGGAAGGGCAAGTGAAAGATCTGGAGGAGAGTCCAAAGCATTTGGCCTCATGAGGGCAGGCCCCGGAACGAGCAGACCCACACACAAAACCAGACGGCAGTACCTCACCGCGTCCACCAGTCAAGGTCAAATTTATGGAACTGGTGAAAGCTCGGGGTCCGCATACTATCCCCGAAAGCCTTTTTAGGCCAGGGCCCAGAGCGGACCCCATGGAAAATGCGCCACCCCCAATCAGCAGTACATCCAGCAGTACAACGACGGATGAACAAACGGAAGAAAGGAACACTACCATAACTATGGAGGTAGGTGGGTGTGGTTCCTACCAGCATGTAAAATGGGGGAACTGTACTAACAGGGGGGAGATTACACCTGTACATTGAAGCATGGAGGTGTCTCACGAATGATAGTTATATACTTAACAGTATTCGGCGATACAAAATAGAGTTCATTCAAGAAAACATGCCACCAGTTCAGCACGTACCCCAAAGGGTCTTTACCCTCAAAGAGAACTAGAGGCTCAAGCAGAACTGGTGAGGTTACTTACAAAGGATGTCATTGAGAAATCCAAACATGAACCTTTGGAATTTGTCTCAAATATATTTACCAAAAGCAAAAAAGATGGTGGATGTCGCATCATCATTGACTTAACCTCACTAAATACCTTTGTTAAGTATGTACATTTTCAAAATGGAAACATTTGTAACCGCCAAACAACTGATTTCCAAAGGATACTTTATGGCAAGCATTGATTTAAAAAATGCCTACTATTCAGTACCGAATTCACAAGTGTCATCGCAGATACCTGAAATTTACCTGGATGGGGCAACTATGGCAGTATAAAGCGTTGCCTAATGGGTTGACATCAGCCCAAGACTATTTACCAAGATATTAAAACCAGCCTTGGCAACATTAACGAAACAAAGACATATTGTCATGGCGTATCTTGATGATATCCTAATAGTAGGCAAAACCATGGAGTTGGCTAAATCAGCTGTATTAGCTACCAAACAATTGTTTGAAACCCTGGGTTTTGTCATACATCCAGATAAATCTAAGTTGACGCCATCCACAACTATGGACTATCTGGGATTCAGAATTAACTCAATCCACATGTCTGTAACGTTGCCAAAAGGCAAAGCAGCAGAATTGGCACAGACGTGCAACAATTTAATGGTAAGCAATCGACCAACCATCTGACAAGTGGCAAGAGTAATTGGCAAAATGGTAGCAGCATTTCCAGCTACACAATTTGGACCCCTGCATTATCAGCACCTACAAAGGGCAAAAGTGCAGGCGTTGAAACGACATGCAGGTCACTTTGACCGAACCATGAAACTACCCATTGAAGCAATATCAGAGTTACAATGGTGGATATAACACATTTGGCATAGTTCCAGCCCTATCATCATCAATAACCCAATGTTAACTATACAAACAGATGCCAGTGCTCAAGGTTGGGGAGCAACTAATACCATATCCAGCACAGGTGGTAGATGGACTAACCTAGACTCATCTTTACTACAAACACTGGGCATAAATTATTTGGAAATATTGGGTGTGTTTTATGGTTTAAAAGCATATTCTAGGAATATGCACAATTTGCATGTTCGTTTACAAATTGATAATATCACGGTAGTGGCCTATATTAACCATATGGGCGGAATAAAATCGATATCATGTGACAATTGGGTCAACACAATCTGGTAATGGTGGGTCAATAGACATATTTGGCTATCAGCAACTTACCTACCAGGTAAGCTAAATACAGTGCCAGGTCACGCAAATTCAATGATAAACACCGAATGCATGTTAAATCCTAGAGCTTTGCTAAAATTACAAACCAATATGGCACACCAGATATCGATCTCTTTGCATCCAGACTAAATCACCACGTACCAATGTATGTCCCTTGGGAACCACACCCTGAGGCAGCAGCGATAGATGGATTCGCACTGAACTGGAGGACCTATTTCTTCTATGCTTTTCCCCCCTTCTACCTTAATCTGTAGGGTACTACGCAAAATACAGATGGACTCTGCTTCAGGTATTTTGATAGTACCAACTGGCCTACACAGCCATGGTTCCCAGTGGTCCTCGACATGGGCATCGAAACTCCTATGACCTTTCCCAGTAGCCCAGACCTATTGCCGCACCCTGTATCAGGCATAAGTCATCCATGCCATGACAAAATTAACCTACTGGGTTGCAGATTATCAAAAGACCACTGCTGGGACTGGGATTGTCTGACAGGACCATCAACATGATGACACCGTATGTCCACCAGGAAACAATACCTATCGAGCATCAGGAAGTGGGAAAGATACTGCTCGACTACTGGGACAACGTACTCATCTGCAACCATAACCAATGTACTGGAGTTCCTGGGGGGCCTTCACCATAATGAAGGATTGAGCTACAGCGCCATCAATACTGCCAGACGTGCGCTGTCAGCCTACTTAAAACAGGTGCCAGGACAACAGGCCATAGGGTCTTACCCGCTGTTGATCAAACTCATGAGGAGTATCGTCAACTCCAACCCTCTTAGACCTAGGTATACCCAAATCTGGGATGTCAGTGTGGTCCTGACATACCTAAGGGGATGGTCCCCAGCCAGGTCTCTCACCCTGGAAAAGCTAACCCTGAAAACGGTCATGCTGATGCCACTAGTCTCAGCAGAAAGAATCCAGTCCCTCCACTTACTGTGACTGGACAACATGGTTATAACACCAGACTGGGTCTCATTCACCATTCAGCTGCTAAAGCAGAGCAGGCCAGGAACTTGAGTCCTAGTTATGGATATCCGGGCATACCCACCTGACCTACAGTTGTGTGTCATGACTCACTTATTCACTTACATCAACACAACAAGAGATTCTCGAGGGAGAAAAAAGAAAAGGAAAAAAAAAAAAAAAAAAAAAAAGAAGCCTTATGGGTCAGCCACAAGAAACCTCATGGTTGGGTGTCGAGCCAAACCATCTCGAGATGGCTCAAGCAGGTACTGGGAGCTGCTGGAGTAGATACTGATGTATATACATCTCACTCCACCAGGGCAGCATCCACATCGGCGGCTAAAAGAATGAACATGGAGAAAACGTTCCAAACGTCCTACCACAAGCCGCTAGCAGAACCTGTGTTATTTGCAGAAAGAGTTTTAAAATCTGCAAAAATATATAATTTAAGCCCGGGGGAGCATTTTGTCTTTTGTTATTGTTTAATAGATACCATTATTGTTTACAAACAGATTATGGTTGATTACGATAACATACTTCCTCCCTTGAATGACTTCGGCAGCGAGTGAAGTATGAACTGTTACACGGTTTGAAATCACAGAGCTTTAAAATCTTCACGTAGTCACTCACGTGACTCCGAAGTAAAATAGTAAGATTAAACGAGAACTTACCAGTTTGAAGTTTGATCTGTATTTTATGAGGAGTTACGATGAGGGATTACGTGCCCTCCGCTCCCACCCTCAATTATAGATCAACTGGTATCTTAGTTCTCCTTTTCTTTACTATGTTTATTTCAATTATTGTGTTTCCTGTGATTCCACACCGCTGCTTTGAAGTATGTCGCGCATGCGTGTTGGACGGGCTCTTCACGTAATCCCTCATCGTAACTCCTCATAAAATACAGATCAAACTTCAAACTGGTAAGTTCTCGTTTAATCTTACTATTATATGAAACATGAAATTAAAGTGATGAGTGGAAAGATTGGGGAGGGGGTGGGGGGGAGGGTCGGTCTCAGTCTACCCCACAACAGAAGGGGGAGGATTTGTAAAGTTTGCTAGCCATTATACAAGGCACATTAGGCTAGTTCCATTTGGAAGGTTGTGGAGGCTTTGGAGAGGGTGCAGAAAAAGGGGTTCACAAGAATGCTACTTGGATGAGAGGGCATTAGCCCAGATAAAGGGATTGGACAGACTAGTGTTTTGAGAAGGAACTGCAGATGCTGGAAAATCGAAGGTCGACAAAAATGCTGGAATCCATAGATGCTGCCCTCGCCCGCTGAGTTTCTCTAGCATTTTTGACTACCTTGGACAGACTAGGTTTGTTTTCTCTAGAGCATTGGAGGCTGAGGGATGATCAGATAGAAGTGTGTAAGATTATGATAGGCGTAATTATCAAGAGGGCTGACATTCGGATCTTTTCTCCAGGGTGGGAATGTTGAAGTCTAGAGGACGTAAGTTTGAGGTGAGAAGGGGCATAGTTTAAAGAAGATGTGTGGGGGAAATACATGCCTGAGCAAAGAAGGTTGATTAGAACATTATACAACCTAGAACTGCACAGGAACAGGCCCTTCGGCCCACAATGTCTGTGCTGAACATGGCTCCAAGTTAAACTGATCTCACCTGCCTGCATGTGATCCATTCCCTGCACTCCATGTCCCCAGCTGCATTAAACACCACTATCCTCTCGGCCTTCACCACCACTTCTGGCAGCGTGTTCCACACACCCATGTTAAAAAACATTGCCCCGCACTTCTCCAATCAACTTTCCCCCTCTCACCTTATGCCTATCCCGTCCAGTGTAAGACATTTCCACCTTGATAAAAGGGTTCTGACATTGGGCGGCACGGTGGCACAACGGTAGAGTTGCAGCCTAATGGCCCTGTCCCACTGTACGAGTTCACCCAAGAGCTCTCCCGAGTTTTAAAAAAAATCAAACTCATGGGAGCACGTAGAATGTACGTAGCGGGTACGTCGGAGCTCGGAACGTCTCTTAGTGACTCGTAACGCTAACGGCAGGTACTCGGGAAACATGGTAAGCTCGGGAAGACACGTGAAGATTTCGCACATGTTGAAAAATGTCCACGTGAGCCCCGAGTACCTACGAGCGGCCATTACCGTAATTCTCCGATGTTCGAATCAGAGGAAACTCGGAGAACTCTTGAATTAACTCGTACAGTGGGACAGCCCCATTACAGTGCCAGAGATCCGGGTTCGATCCTGCCCTCCGGTGCTGTCTGTACGGAGTTTGTACGTTTTCCCCGTGACCTGCGTGGGTTTTCTCCAAGATCTCCAGTGCCCAAACACACACTCCAAAGACGTGCAGGATTGTAGGTTAATTGACTTGGTATAAATGTCAAATTGTCCATGGTGTGTGTAGTGTTAGTGTGCGGGGATCGCTGGTCGGTGCGGACTCGGTGGGCCAAAGGGCCTGCTTCTGCGATGTATCACTAAACTAAACTAACTCTCCTGACTGTTCTGATTAGGGATACGCAGTATGATTTTGAGAATAGGGTCACGTCGCATGAATTTGATTTGAGATTTTTAAAGTAACCACAATTCGATGATATTTTATAGTCACATGTAACTAGGTCCAGGAATGCTAAAAGTCTTTGTTTCTGCATACAATACACAGAGTACGCCACGTATCTGGTGCCGACAAAGTTACAAAAGTAATCATTAGAGTCCCAACGGGCCTTTATTTGACCGTTTGACACCATTCAGCCTCTACTCGCTGGTGTTTAGAAGAATGAAGGGGGGACCTCATTGAAACTTACCGAATAATGAAAGGCCTGGATAGAGTGGATGTGGAGAGGATGTTTCCACTAGTGGGAGAGTCCAGGAGTAGAAGTTACAGCCTCAGAATTAAAGGATGTTCTTTTTGGAAGGAGATGAGGAGGAAATTCTTTAGTCAGAGGGTGGTGAATCTGTTGAATTCTTTGTCACAGAAGGCTGTGGAGGACAAGTCAGTGGATATTTTTAAGGCAGAGATAGTTAGATTCTTGATTGGTACGGGTGTCAGGGGTTAGGGGGAGAAGGCAGGAGAATGGGGTTAGGAGGGATCATCCATGATTGAATGGTGGGCTTGATGGGCCGAATGGCCTAATTCTTCCCCTATCACATGATCTTACAATCTTATTCGTTCTCTGCACTCCCCCACCACCCCCCCCCACTCCTCCACCCCCTTGGTCCCTCTTAGTACCTGGTGGCCCCCCTCCTCATTGGGTTCCCCCCCATGTTCTCATGAAATTCTTTGCTTGCGTACCCAAGGTATACAAATAGTCACAGACAAAATATCCCACGCCAGGTCCCCCTTTGTTCTCTCCCCCCCCCCACTCCTCACGGAAGTCTACCCCCCCCCACCCAAGTAGAGTCCTCCTTTGTCCATTGTTCTTCCCCCTCCTGAACCCTCGACACCATTGATGTACAAAGTGATCTCAGTGTCCAAGTCCATGGCTCCTTGGAAGTGGCCACGCAAGTAGATAGAATGGTAAAGAAGACATATGGTATGTTCAAGGGTCGAGGCATTGAGTAGAAGAGTCAGGAAGTTTTAAGCCCCTGTCCCACTTAGGCGATTTTGTTTTGGCGACTACAGGCGCCTGTATGGTCGTGAGTAGTCTCCTCAAGTCGCCTAAAGAGTCGTAACATTTTTATTGTGGATTTTGAAAGGTTCAAAACATTTCGGCGACTGTGGGCTTGACGTAGCTTGTCTTCTCCTGTGGTAGGTGCTGTCGTAGGTTGTCGGCAGGATGACACCGGTTGTCGCCGGGTGACATTGGTTGTCGCCGGTGTTGACTTCGGTGAATTCCATTGGCGACTACCTACGTCAACCTACGCCAACCGGCGACAGGTACCAGCGACTGAATTGTCTTCAGTTGTCGCCGACAGGGTCGTAGCTTGTTGTAGATTGGTGCGGGTGTTCGTAGGTTGACCTCGTTTATCGTAGGTTGTCACCAGTGTGGTCATAGGTGGACGTCCTAATAGGTCGCCGGTTGTCGGTAGCTTGACGTCGACTAGGTGGTAGGTTGTCGTAGCTAGTCGTAGACATTGTTGTAGGGGGGGGTCCAGTCGCCGCTTTTTCGGCGACCTGCTACGACTGGCAGTCGCCGAAAAAAATTGCCTAAGTGGGACAGGCAAGACTTTGGTCGGGCCACATCAGGAGTACAGTGTGCAGTTCTGGTCGGCCCATTACAGGAAGGATGTGGAGGCTTTGGAGAAGGTGCAGAAGGGGATCACAATTATTCACGCTATTAGTGTTTGTTTTTATACGATACGATAGAACTTTATTTATCCCAGGAGGGAAATTGTTCTGCCAACAGCCAAAAAACACAAATTTTACTTCGGAGTCACGTGAGTGACTACGTGAAGACCCCGTCCAGCACGCATGCGCGACATTAGCGTTCACGCAGTGCAACAGCGACGACCGGGAGTACAGGCGCTCCCGCTACACGTCGGTGAAAACTAAACAGCGGACCTTCAGGTAAGTCTTACACTGAGGTCGTAATCCGCAAGCTGTGCTCTGCTCTGTATTCCAGGGGAACTGGGAACAGGAGCAGCACGGCAAAGGAAGAAAACCGCCCCCCGTTCGACTCCAACAGAACGGGAGTGTTCCATCAGTGGGGGGCGAGAGGCGGCACCTGGACCGCATATGCGGCGGTCCACCCTCATCGAGACCGAGCCGAGCCCAGTCCCGCTAGCGCAGCATGATGAGCGGCAGCGGGCTGGAGGAAAAGTTTTTTTTAAAAAATTTAAAAAACCGTCCGGTTATGTCTGACTCCGATGAGGAGGGTCCGCCTTAGAGCGGCAGAGCTAGCCGCCTGAGCCGAATGGAAAGGCTCATGGAGCAACTGCTCCAGCGAGACTTGCTTCAGGAGCTAGAGCAGTCTCGCCAGGGGGATCAGGCACTCCAACAGCAGTGCTCTACAATGCACTGGCCATCGCTTTCCCCTCAAAGCAGGGCAGCGTTGGCGACCAGGGCTGGGCTGGTCAGGAACAGGGGTCATTGGCTGAAGATGTCGGGAGTACACTTGGGGTACAGGATCAGGAAGAGCTGCTGGGTGTGGAGATTCGCTACGTGGTTTCACCACGAGCAGGGCGGCCATTGGAGCCAAAACTGGCGGCCAGCATCAACCACCTGTCCCTCAAACCCCTACAAGACAGGTACTTAATGAGGCACTAGAGCTGGAAAACTGCAGTTCGCTCAATGTACCGGCTGTTAACAGCCAAATCTGGGGGGGGGACAGAGTATCCAGAACCAGGAGCTAAAATCCTCAAGCTCCTGACGACAGGGATAACAGCCTATGCTCGTTCCGTGGATGGGGTGCATATGACCACAAACCAGCAAGACACTCTGGCTCTGCTGTGCTACACCCAATATGAGATAAATAACCTCCGCAAGGAGAGAATAAGACCTGCCCTCAATCCCAGGTTTGCAGGACTGTGTAAAACACCGGCCTCAGAGCCGCAGATCCTGTTATTTGGAAGGACGTGAAAGACCTGGAGGAGAGTCCAAAGCATTTGGCCTCATGAGGGCAGGCCCCGGAACGAGCAGACCCACACAAAAAACCAGACGGCAGTACCCCACCGCGTCCACCAGTCAAGGTCAAATTAAGGTAACTGGTAAAAGCTCGGGGTCCGCATACTATCCCCGAAAGCCTTTTTAGGCCAGGGCCCAGAGCGGACCCCATGGAAAATGCGCCACCCCCAATCAGCAGTACATCAGCAGTACATCCAGCAGTATAACGACGGATGAACAAACGGAAGAAAGGAACACTACCATAACTATGGAGGTAGGTGGGTCTGGTTCCTACCAGCATGTAAATGGGGAACTGTACTAACAGGAGGTCTGTACTAACAGGAGGTGTCTCACGAATGATGGTTATATACTTAACAGTATTCGGGGATACAAAATAGAGTTCATTCAAGAAAACATGCCACCAGTTCAGCACGTACCCCAAAGGGTCTTTACCCTCTCAGTCAAAGAGAACTAGAGGCTCAAGCAGAACTGGGGAGGTTACTTACAAAGGATGTCATTGAGAAATCCAAACATGATCCTTTGGAATTTGTCTCAAATATATTTACCAAAAGCAAAAAAGATGGTGGATGTCGCATCATCATTGACTTAACCTCACTAAATACCTTTGTTAAGTATGTACATTTCAAAATGGAAACATTTGTAACTGCTAAACAACTGATTTCCAAGGATACTTTATGGCAAGCATTGATTTAAAAGATGCCTACTATTCAGTACCCATTCACAAGGGTCATCGCAGATACCTGAAAATTTACCTGGATGGGGCAACTATGGCAGTATAAAGTGTTGCCTAATGGGTTGACATCAGCCTTAGACTATTTACCAAGATATTAAAACCAGCCTTGGCAACATTAACGAAACAAAGACATATTGTCATGGCGTATCTTGATGATATCCTAATAGTTGGCAAAACCATGGAGTTGGCTAAATCAGCTGTATTAGCTACCAAACAATTGTTTGAAACCCTGGGTTTGTCATACATCCAGATAAATCTAAGTTGACGCCATCCACAACTATGGACTGTCTGGGATTCACAATTAACTCAATCCACATGTCTGTAACGTTGCCAAAAGGTAAAGCAGCAGAATTGGCACAGATGTGCAACAATTTAATGGTAAGCAATCGACCAACCATCCGACAAGTGGCAAGAGTAATTGGCAAAATGGTAGCAGCATTTTCAGCTACACAATTTGGACTCCTGCACTATCAGCACCTACAAAGGGCAAAAGTACAGGCGTTGAAACGACATGCAGGTCACTTTGACAGATCCATGAAACTACCCATTGAAGCAATATCAGAATTACAATGGTGGATATAACACATTTGGCATAGTTCCAGCCCTATCATCATCAATAACCCAACGTTAACTATACAAACAAATGCCAGTGCTCAAGGCTGGGGACCAACTAATACCATATCCAGCACAGGTGGTAGATGGACTAACCTAGACTCGTCTTTACTACAAACACTGGGCATAAATTATTTGGAAATGTTGGGTGCGTTTTATGGTTTTAAAGCATATTCTAGGAATATGCACAACTTGCATGTTCATTTACAAATTGATAATATCACGGTGGTGGCCTATATTAACCATATGACCAGAATAAAATCGATATCATGTGACAATTGGGTCAACACAATCTGGTAATGGTGGGTCGATTGACATATTTGGCTATCAGCAACTTACCTACCAGGTAAGCAAAATACAGTGCCAGGTCACGCAAATTCAATGATAAACACCGAATGGATGTTAAATCCTAGAGCTTTTGCTAAAATTACAAACCAATATGGCACACCAGATATCGATCTCCTTGCATCCAGACTAAATCACCACGTACCAATGTATGTCCCTTGGGAACCACACCCTGAGGCAGCAGCGATAGATGCATTCACGCTGAACTGAGGGACAGATTTCTTCTATGCTTTTTCCCCTTCTGCCTTAATCTGTAGGGTACTACGCAAAATACAGATGGACTCTGCTTCAGGTATTTTGATAAGTACCAACTGGCCTACACAGCCATGGTTCCCAGTGGTCATCGAAACAGCAGAGCCAGAGTGTCTCGACATGGTCATCGAAACTCCTATGACCTTTCCCAGTAGCCCAGACCTATTGACGCACCCTGTATCAGGCATAAGTCATCCATGCCATGCCAAAATTAACCTACTGGGTTGCAGATTATCAAAAGACCTCTGCTGGGACTGGGATTGTCTGACAGGACCATCAACATGATGACACCGTATGTCCACCAGGAAACAATACCTATCGAGCATCAGGAAGTGGGAAAGATACTGCTCGACTACTGGGACAACGTACTCATCTGCAACCATAACCAATGTACTGGAGTTCCTGGGGGGCCTTCACCATAATGAAGGATTGAGCTACAGCGCCATCAATACTGCCAGATGTGCGCTGTCAGCCTACTTAAAACAGGTGCCAGGACAACAGGCCATAGGGTCTCACCCGCTGGTGATCAAACTCATGAGGAGTATCGTCAACTCCAACCCTCTTAGACCTAGGTATACACAAATCTGGGATGTCAGTGTGGTCCTGACATACCTAAGGGGATGGTCCCCAGCCAGGTCTCTCACCCTGGAAAAGCTAACCCTGAAAACGGTCATGCTGATGCTACTAGTCTCAGCACAAAGAGTCCAGTCCCTCCACTTACTGCGACTGGACAACATGGTTATAACACCAGACCGGGTCTCATTCACCATTCAGGAGCTGCTAAAGCAGAGCAAGCCAGGAACTTGAGTCCTAGTTATGGATTTCCGGGCATACCCACCTGACCTATGGTTGTGTGTCATGACTTACTTATTCACTTACACAACACAACAAGAGATTCTCGAGGGAGAAGGGAAAAATAAATAAATAAATAAATAAATAAATAAATAAATTAAAACGCCTTATGGGTCAGCCACAAGAAACCTCATGGTTGGGTGTCGAGCCAAACCATCTCGAGATGGCTCAAGCAGGTACTGGGAGCTGCTGGAGTAGATACTGATGTATATACATCTCACTCCACCAGGGCAGCATCCACATCGGCGGCTAAAAGAATGAACATGGAGAAAACGTTCCAAACGTTCTACCACAAGCCACTAGCAGAACCTGTGTTATTTGCAGAAAGAGTTTTAAAATCTGCAAAAATATATAATTTAAGCCCGGGGGAGCATTTTGTCTTTTGTTATTGTTTAATAGATACCATTATTGTTTACAAACAGATTATGGTTGATTACGATAACATACTTCCTCCCTTGAATGACTTCGGCAGCGAGTGAAGTATGAACTGTTACACGGTTTGAAATCACAGAGCTTTAAAATCTTCACGTAGTCACTCACGTGACTCCGAAGTAAAATAGTAAGATTAAATGAGAACTTACCAGTTTGAAGTTTGATCTGTATTTTATGAGGAGTTACGATGAGGGATTACGTGCCCTCCGCTCCCACCCTCAAATATATAGATCAACAGGTATCTTAGTTCTCCTTTTCTTTACTATGTTTATTTCAATTATTGTGTTTCCTGTGGTTCCACACCGCTGCTTTGAAGAATGTCGCGCATGCGTGCTGGACGGGGTCTTCACGTAATCCCTCATCGTAACTCCTCATAAAATACAGATCAAACTTCAAACTGGTAAGTTCTCGTTTAATCTTACTATTATATGAAACATGAAATTAAGGTGATGAGTGGAAATGCTTGGGGGATGTGCAAAGTTTGAGGAGGGGGGGGGAAGGAGGTGGGTCGGTCTCAGTCTACCCCACGACAGAAGGGGGAGGATTTGTAAAGTTTGCGAGCCATTACACAAGGCACATTAGGCTGGTTCTGTTTTAAAGGTTGTGGAGGTTTTGGAGAGGTTGCAGAAAAAGGGTTCACAAGAATGCTGCTTGGATTAAAGGGCATTAGCCAGGGGAAGGGATTGGACAGACTAGTGTTTAAGAAGGAACTGCAGATGCTGGAAAATCAAAGGTCGACAAAAGTGCTGGAATCCATAGATGCTGCCTCACACGCTGAGTTTCTCCAGCATTTTTGTCTACCTTGGACAGACTAGGTTTGTTTTCTCTAGAGCATTGGAGGCTGAGGAAGTGGTCGAATGTATGGTCACACGTGTCAATGCCGACAAATTTACAAAAGTAATCATTAGAGTCCCAACCGGCCTTTATTTGATCGTTTGACACCATTTGAGGAAATTCTTTAGTCATAGGGTGGTGAATCTGTTGAATTCTTTGTCACAGAAGGCTATGGAGGCCAAGTCAGTGGATATTTTTAAGGCAGAGATAGATAGATTCTTGATTGGTACGGGTGTCAGGGGTTATGGGGAGAAGGCAGGAGAATGGGGTTAGGAGGGATCATCCATGATTGAATGGTGGGCTTGATGGGCTGAATGGCCTAATTCTGCCCCTATCACATGATCTTATGATCTTATTCGTTCTCTGCAGGTCTCCCTTTGTTCTCCCCCCCCCCACTCCTCACGGAAGTCTACCCCCCACCCCCACCAAGTCGAGTCCTCCTTTGTCCATTGTTCTTCCCCCTCCCGAACCCTCGACACCATTGATGTACAAAGTGATCTCAGTGTCCAGGTCCATGGCTCCATGGAACTGGCCAGGCAAGTAGATAGAATGGTAAAGATGGCATATGGTATGTTCAAAGATCGAGGCATTGAGTTGAAGAGTCAGGAAGTTTTAAGCCCCTGTCCCACTTATCGATTTTTTTCGGCGACTACAGGCGACTAGGCTGTTTTCACATGGTTGCGGGGTGATGCCTGTATGGTCGTGAGTAGTCTCCTCAAGTAGCCTAAAGAGTCGTAACGTTTTTCTGGTCGCCGCTGGATTTTGAAAGGTTCAAAACATTTCGGCGACTGTGGGCTTGACGTAGCTTGTCTTCTCCTGTGGTAGGTGCTGTCGTAGGTTGTCGCCAAGATGATGCAGGTTGTCGCCGGGTGACATTGGTTGTCGCCGGTGTTGACTTCGGTGAATTCCATTGGCGACTACCTACGTCAACCGGCAACAGGGACCGGCGACTGAATTGTCTTCAGTTGTCGCCGACAGGGTCGTAGTTTGTCATAGATTGTCACGGGTGGACGTAGGTTGACTTTGGTTGTCATAGGTTGTCGTAGGTGTGGTCGTAGGTTGTCACCTGTGTGGTCGTAGGTGGACGTCCTAATGGTCGCTGGTTGTCGGTAGCTGGTTGTCGGTCAACTAGATGGTAGGTTGTTGTAGCTAGTCGTAGACATTGTTGTAGGGTAGGGTCCAGTCGCCGCTTTTTCGGCGACCTGCCTAAGTGGGACAGGCGCTTTAGTCAGGATTTTGGTCGGGCCACATCAGGAGTATAGTGTGCAGTTCTGGTCGGCCCATTACAGGAAGGACGTGGAGGCTTTGGAGAAGGTGCAGAAGGGGATCACAATTATTCACGCTATTATTGTTTGTTTTTATAAGATAAGAGAACTTTATTTATCCCAGGAGGGAAATTGATCTGCCAACAGACAAAAAACACAAATTATATGAAACATGAAATTAAGGTGATGAGTGGAAAGGCTTGGGTTTTGTGCAACGATTGGGGGGGGGGGGGGGATGATGGTCGGTCTCAGTCTACCCCACGACAGAAGGGGGAGGATTTGTAAAGTTTGCTAGCCATTATACAAGGCACATTAGGCTGGTTCTGTTTGGAAGGTTGTGGAGGCTTTGGAGAGGGTGCAGAAAAAGGGTTCACAAGAATGCTGCTTGGATTAGAGGGCATTAGCCAGGGGAAGGGATTGGACAGACTAGTGTTTAAGAAGGAACTGCAGATGCTGGAAAATTGAAGGTCGACGAAAATGCTGGAATCCATAGATGCTGCCTCCAGCATCTGAGTTTCTCCAGCATTTTTGTCTACCTTGGACAGACCAGGTTTGTTTTCTCCAGAGCATTGGAGGCTAAGGAGGTGGTCGAATGTATGGGGAAACTGTGCAATTCATGATTTGAATTGAATTGAATGCTTTATTGACACGTGTGACAAGTCACAGTGAAATTCTTTGCTTGCGTACCCAAGGTATACAAATAGTCACCACTTAAAGAGCGCTTACAAAGTATCCCGCTCCAGGTCCCCCTTTATTCTCTCCCCCCCCCCCCACTCTTCACGGAAGTCTACCCCCCCCCCAAGTAGAGTCCTCCTTTGTCCATTGTTCTTCCCCCTCCCGAACCCTCGACACCATTGATGTACAAAGTGATCTCAGTGTCCAAGTCCATGGCTCCTTGGAAGTGGCCACGCAAGTAGATAGAATGGTAAAGAAGGCACATGGTATGTTTGCTAGTGGTGTCGGGGAGGATTCAAACTAATGTGGCAGGGGGATGGGTGCAAGGGCAGAGAGACAGAGGGGTGTAAAATGAGGGTAGAAGCAATAGGTAGCAAGGTGAAAAGTAAAAATGGCAGGCAGACAAATCCAGGGCAAAAATCAAAAAGGGCCACTTTTCAACATAATTGTATAAGGGGTAAGAGTGTTGTAAAAACAAGCCTGAAGGCTTTGTGTCTCAATGCAAGGAGCATTCGTAATAAGGTGGATGAGTTGAATGTGCAGATAGTTATTAATAAATATGATATAGTTGGGATCACGGAGACATGGCTCCAGGGTGACCAAGGCTGGGAGCTGAACATCCAGGGATATTCAATATTCAGGAGGGATAGACAGAAAGGAAAATGAGGTGGGGTAGCGTTGCTGGTTAGAGAGGAGATTAACGCAATAGATAGGAAGGACATTAGCTTGGAAGATGTGGAATCGATATGGGTAGAGCTGCGAAACACTAAGGGGCAGAAAACGCTAGTGGGAGTTGTGTACAGGCCACCTAACAGTAGTAGTGGAGATGGGGATGGCACCAAACAGGAAATTAGAAATGCGTGCAACAAAGGTAAAACAGTTATAATGGGTGACTTCAATCTACATATAGATTGGGTGAATCAAATTGGCAGGGGTGCTGAGGAAGAGGATTTCTTGGAATGTATGCGGGATAGTTTTCTAAACCAACATGTAGAGGAACCAACGAGAGAGCAGGCTATTCTAGACTGGGTAATGAGTAATGAGGAAGGGTTAGTTAGCAGTCTTGTTGTGCGTGGCCCCTTGGGCAAGAGTGACCATAATATGGTTGAGTTCTTCATTAGGATGGAGAGGGACATTGTTAATTCAGAAACAAGGATCCTGAACTTAAATGAAGGTAACTTTGAGGGTATGAAACGTGAATTGGCCAAGATAGACTAGCAATTGATTCTTAAAGGGTTGACGGTGGATATGCAATGGAAGGCATTTAAAGACTGCATGGATGAACTACAACAATTGTTCATCCCAGTTTGGCAAAAGAATAAATCAGGGAAGGTAGTGCATCCGTGGATAACAAGGGAAATCAGGGATAGTATCAAATCAAAAGATGAAGCATACAAATTAGCTAGAAAAAGCAGCCTACCAGGGACTGGGAGAAATTCAGAGTCCAGCAGAGGAGGACAAAGGGCTTAATTAGGAAAGGGAAAATAGATTATGAAAGAAAACTGGCTGGGAACATAAAAACTGACTGCAAAAGGTTTTATAGATATGTGAAGAGAAAAAGATTAGTTAAAACAAATGTAGGTCCCTTGCAGTCAGAAACAGGTGAATTGATCATGGGGAACAAGGACATGGCAGACCAATTGAATAACTACTTTGGTTCTGTCTTCACCAAGGAAGACATAAATAATCTGCCGGAAATAGCAGGGGACCGGGGGTCAAATGAGATGGAGGAACTGAGTGAAATCCAAGTTAGCCGGGAAGTGGTGTTAGGTAAATTGAATGGACTAAATCGCCAGGGCCAGATAAGTTTCAACCCAGAGTACTTAAGGAAGTAGCCCCAGAAATAGTGGATGCATTAGTGATAATTTTTCAAAACTCTTTAGATTCTGGAGTACTTCCTGAGGATTGGAGGGTAGCTAATGTAACCGCACTTTTTAAAAAGGGAGGGAGAGAGAAAACGGGGAATTACAGCAGTTAGTCTAACATCGGTAGTGGGGGAAATGCTAGAGTCAGTTATTAAAGATGGGATAGCAGCACATTTGGAAAGTGGTGAATTCATTGGACAAAGTCAGCATGGATTAATGAAAGGTAAATCATGTCTGACGAATCATAGAATTTTTCGAGGATGTAACTAGTAGAGTGGATAAGGGAGAACCAGTGGATGTGTTATATCTGGACTTTCAGAAGGCTTTCGACAAGGTCCCACATAAGAGATTAGTATGCAAACTTAAAGCACACGGTATTGGGGGTTCAGTATTGATGTGGATAGAGAACTGGCTGGCAGACAGGGAGCAAAGAGTAGGAGTAAAAAGGTTCTTTTCAGAATGGCAGGCAGTGACTAGTGGGGTACCGCAAGGCTGGATAGACTCGGCTTGTACTCCCTGGAATTTAGAAGATTGAGGGGAGATCTTATAGAAACTTACAAAATTCTTAAGGGGTTGGACAGGCTAGATGCAGGAAGATTATTCCCGATGTTGGGGAAGTCCAGAACAAGGGGTCACAGTTTAAGGATATGGGGGAAGTCTTTTCGGACCGAGATGAGATAATCATTTTTCACACAGAGAGTGGTGAATCTGTGGAACTCTCTGCCACAGAAGGTAGTTGAGGCCAGTTCATTGGCTATATTTAAGAGGGAGTTAGATGTGGCCCTTGTGGCTAAAGGGATCAGGGGGTATGGAGAGAAGGCAGGTACAGGATACTGAGTTGGATGATCAGCCATGATCATATTGAATGGCGGTGCAGGCTCGAAGGGCCGAATGACCTACTCCTGCACCTATTTTCTATGTTTCTATGTTTCAAAGGTCGAGGCATTGAGTAGAAGAGTCAGGAAGTTTTAAGCCCCTGTCCCACTTTGGCGACTACAGGCGACTAGGCTGTTTTCACATGGTCGCGGGGTGATGCCTGTATCATCGTGAGTAGTCTCCTCAAGTCGTCTAAAGAGTCGTAATGTTTTTCTGGTCGCCGCTGGATTTTGAAAGGTTCAAAACATTTCGGCGACTGTGGGCTTGACGTAGCTTGTCTTCTCCTGTGGTAGGTGCTGTCGTAGGTTGTCGCCAGGATGACGCAGGGCCACATCAGGAGTATAGTGTGCACTTCTGGTCGGCCCATTACAGGAAGGACGAGGAGGCTTTGGAGAAGGTGCAGAAGGGGATCACATTATTCACGCTATTATTGTTTGTTTTTATACGATACGATAGAACTTTATTTATCCCAGATGGGAAATTGATCTGCCAACAGCCAAAAAACACAAATTATATGAAACATGAAATTAAGGTGATGAGTGGAAATGCTTGGGTGATGTGCAACGATTGGGGTGGGGGGGAGGAGGATGGTCGGTCTCGGTCTAGCCCACGACAGAAGGGGGAGGATTTGGAAAGTTTGCTCGCCATTATACAAGGCACATTAGGCTGGTTCTGTTTGGAAGGTTGTGGAGGCTTTGGAGAGGGTGCAGAAAAAGGGTTCACAAGAATGCTGCTTGGATTAGAGGGGATTAGCCAGGGGAAGGGACTGGGCAGACTAGTGTTTAAGAAGGAACTGCCGATGTTGGAAAATCGAAGGTCGACGAAAATGCTGGAATCCATAGATGCTGCCTCCAGCATCTGAGTTTCTCCAGCATTTTTGTCCACCTTGGACAGACTAGGTTTGTTTTCTCTAGAGCATTGGAGGCTGAGGTGGTTGAATGTATGGGGAAACTGTGCAATTAATGATTTGAATTGAATTGAATGCTTTATTGACACGTGTGACAAGTCACAGTGAAATTCTTTGCTTGCGTACCCAAGGTATACAAATAGTCACCACTTAAAGAGCGCTTACAAAGTATCCCGCTCCAGGTCCCCCTTTATTCTCCCCCCCCCACTCTTCACGGAAGTCTACCCCCCCCCCCCCAAGTAGAGTCCTCCTTTGTCCATTGTTCTTCCCCCTCCCGAACCCTCGACACCATTGATATACAAAGTGATCTCAGTGTCCAAGTCCATGGCTCCTTGGAAGTGGCCACGCAAGTAGATAGAATGGTAAAGAACACATATGGTATGTTCAAAGATCGAGGCATTGAGTAGATGAGTCAGGAAGTTTAAAGCCCCTGTCCCACTTATCGATTTTTTTTGGTGACTACAGGCGACTAGGCTGTTTTCACATCATCGCGGGGTGATGCCTGTATCATCGTGAGTAGTCTCCTCAAGTCACCTAAAGAGTCGTAACGTTTTTCTGGTCGCCGCTGGATTTTGAAAGGTTCAAAACATTTCGGCGACTGTGGGCTTGACGTAGCTTGTCTTCTCCTGTGGTTGGTGCTGTCGTAGGTTGTCGCCAGGATGACGCAGGTTGTCGCCGGGTGACATTGGTTGTTGCCCGGTGTTGACTTCGGTGAATTCCATCGGCGACTACCTACGTCAACCGGCAACAGGTACCGGCGACTGAATTGTCTTCAGTTGTCGCCGACAAGGTCGTAGCTT
>JAXLNO010001897.1:25000-33995 GCA_038087875.1 Malacoraja senta | reverse complement strand
GAGGAGTGGGGGGGGGGGAGAACAAAGGGGGACCTGGAGCGGGATACTTTGTAAGCGCTCTTTAAGTGGTGACTATTTGTATACCTTGGGTACGCAAGCAAAGAATTTCACTGTGACTTGTCACACGTGTCAATAAAGCATTCAATTGAATTCAAATTATTAATTGCACAGTTTCCACATGCATTCGACCACCTCCTTAGCCTCCAATGCTCTAGAGAAAACAAACCTAGTCTGTCCAAGGTGGACAAAAATGCTGGAGAAACTCAGATGCTGGAGGCAGCATCTATGGATTCCAGCATTTTCGTCGACCTTCGATTTTCCAGCATCTGCAGTTCCTTCTTAAACACTAGTCTGTCCAATCCCTTCCCCTGGCTAATGCCCTCTAATCCAAGCAGCATTCTTGTGAACCCTTTTTCTGCACCCTCTCCAAAGCCTCCACAACATTCCAAACAGAACCAGCCTAATGTGCCTTGTATAATGGCGAGCAAACTTTACAAATCCTCCCCCTTCTGTCGTGGGGTAGACTGAGACCGACCCTCCTCCCCCGCCCCCCCCCAATCTTTGCACATCCCCCAAACCTTTCCACTCATCATTTTAATTTCATGTTTCATATAATTTGTGTTTTTTGGCTGTTGGCAGATCAATCTCCCTCCTGGGATAAATAAAGTTCTATCGTATCGTATAAAAACAAACAATAATAGCGTGAATAATTGTGATCCCCTTCTGCACCTTCTCCAAAGCCTCCACGTCCTTCCTGTAATGGGCCGACCAGAACTGCACACTATACTCCTGATGTGGCCCGACCAAAGTCCTGACTAAAGGGCCTGTCCCACTTAGGCGATTTTTTTCGGCGACTGCCGGCAACTGTTACAGTCGTAGCAGGTCGCCGAAAAATCGGCGACTGGACCCACCCCTACAACAATGTCTACGACTAGCTACGACAACCTACCATCTAGTCGACGTCAAGCTACCGACAACCGGCGACCCATTAGGATGTCCACCTACGACCATACCTACGACAACCTACGACAACCAAAGTCTACCTACGTCCACCCGCGACAATCTACAACAAACTACGACCCTGTCGGCGACAACTGAAGACAATTCAGTCGCCGGTACCTGTTGCCGGTTGACGTAGGTAGTCGCCAATGGAATTCACCGAAGTCAACACCGGCGACAACCAATGTCACCTGGCGACAACCTGTGTCATCCTGGCGACAACCTACGATAGCACCTACCACAGGGAAAGACAATCTACGTGAAGCCCACAGTCGCCGAAATGATTTGAACCATTCAAAATCCAGCGGCGGCCAGAAAAATGTTACGACTCTTTAGGCGACTTCAGGAGACTACTCACGACCATACAGGCGCCTGTAGTCGCCAAAACAAAATCGCCTAAGTGGGACAGGGGCTTAAAACTTCCTGACTCTTCTACTCAATGCCTCGACCCTTGAACATACCATGTGCCTTCTTGACCATTCTATCTACTTGCGTGGCCACTTCCTAGGAGCCATGGACTTGGACACTGAGATCACTTTGTACATCAATGGTGTCAAGGGTTTGGGAGGTGGAAGAACAATGGACAAAGGAGGACTCGACTTGGGAGGGTGGTAGAATTCCGTGAGGAGTGGGATGGGGAGAGAACAAAGGGGGACCTGGCGTGGGATACTTTGTATGTGCTCTTTAAGTGGTGACTATTTGTATACCTTGGGTACGCAAGCAAAGAATTTCACTGTGACTTGTCACATGTGTCAATAAAGCATTCAATTCAATTCAAATCATTAATTGCACAGTTTCCCCGTACATTCGACCACCTCCTTCTTCTTGCGTTTGAGGCAGCAGAAGTCCACAACAGGGTGATGCCATCCGGTTCGACATCCGTAGGTGCCCGCCCTAAAAAGGGAGCATGGCGCCAGGCTGCTGCTGTCTCTGTTTGTTGTCGTTCGCCCGGCTGAGGTCAGTTGACAGGGCTCACCACGGGGAGGTCGACAACATGAGCCCCATTCGACCATCCAAAGTGCAACATCTCACACTTGTTCGGATTAAACTCCATCTGCCATTTCTCCACCCATTTCTGTAGCTGATCTATATCCCGCCATATACCTTGACAGCCTTCCTCACTGTCCGCGACTCCACCCATTTTGGTTCATGTCAGAGTGTTATACAGCGTGAAAACAGGCCCTTTGGCCCAACTTGGCTATGCCGACAAGCATGCCCCATCTCCCAGTGTTTGGGCCCATGTCCCTCACAACTTTTTCTACGCATCTGTCCAAATGTTTCTTAACATTTGAAACCTGCATCAACTATCTCCTCCACCACCCTTTGTGTGAAAAAGTTGTCCCTCAGAATCCTTTTAAATCTTTCCCCCCTCAACTTAAACCAATGTCCTCTGGTTCTTGAGTCTCCCAACCATATACAGTGCATTCAGAAGGTATTCAGACCCCTTCACTTTTCCCACATTTTGTTACGTTGCAGCCTTATTCTAAAATGGATTAAATTCTTTTTTTTTAAATCATAAATCTACACACAATGCCCCATAATAAAAAAGTGAAAACAGGTGTTTAGAAATTTTGCAAAGTAACATAAAGCTTTATTCAATGCCAATTTTATAGCTTTAATAAATAAACTTAATATAATGATTAAATTTTGGAAAACACTTCCTTTATCATTAATAGGTAGAATAGACGCTATAAAAATGATCTTTCTACTACAGTTATTATACCCATTTCAGTCTATACCAGTATATGTACCAAAATATTTTTTTTCTAAATTAAACGCTAATATTACTAATTTTGTTTGGGATTATAAATCACATAGAATTAAAAAGAACACTTATGTAAAACCAAAAGATGTCGGGGGACTTTCACTCCCGAATTTTCTGTATTACTATTGGGCAATACATATTAAGAATATAATTTACTGGTTGAATAGTTCAACCCAACAGACAGAATGGATAAAAATGGAGAAAGAGGATTGTTTCCCTTGTAATATAGGAACGATCCTCTTCTCCCCGAAAAAAATGAACAATACAATATATAAGAAGAAACCCAATTATACAGGATAGCAATAAGAATATGGAAACAAATAAATTATCCTTAAAATTAAGAAACCTATCATTGTTAACACCAATAGCGAATAATCCTTTATTTAAACCATCTCTTATGGACAAAATATATAATCAATGGGAAAGTTTAGGAATTAAAAGGATCGGGGATATGTATGAAATGGGAGATTTACTATCATTTTAACAATTACAATTTAAATTTAAATTGAAAAACAATAATTATTTTAAATATTTTCAGATTTGCAATTTCTTGAAGACATACATACAAGGATACAAAAAATAATTCCTGATTTATTGGAAGTAGTAATGAATATTAAAGCTGATACACAAAAATTAATATCATATTTATATAATAGTATTTTAAATATAGATTTACCAGCGACAGAGGTAATTAGAGAAGAGTGGGAACGGGAATTAATGATAAAAATTACGAAGGTTACATAGGAAAAGTATTTGACATACATTCACAAATGTTCGATTAATGCAAGATAATTTAATTCAATTTAACATTTTACATAGATCCTATTACTCAAAAACAAGATTAAATAAATGTTACCCAAATATATCCCCCATTTGCGATAAATGTTTAACCCAAGATGCAACTATAACACACTCTTTTGCTTCCTGTATAAAACTTTATAGATTTTGGAGTGATATTTTCAAAATATTCACAACATTATTTAAGAAAAAAAAGTGGAACCTAATAATGAATTGATTATATTTGGGGTAATGGAAGATGGGAATAAATTGAATCCATCTCAAAAATTATTTTTTAATTATGGTTTAATAATAGCAAAAAATACTTAAATTTTGGAAAAATACACCAATACCAACGCTCAAAATGTGGATTGCAAGTATGTTGGACACCGCACATCTTGAGGAAATGCGATTCCTCCTAATAGATAAATTTGACCAATTCACAACGAGTTGGTCTCCATTTGTCGTCTTTTTGGAATCATATGGTGCAACACAATTGTAAAAGCTAACTCGTGACTGGGCGAGGGATGGTCAAGATTATAAATAAGATCTCCTTACTTCTTTTTTCTTCTCTTTTCTTCTCTTTTTCCTATTTTTTAACTTTCTTCTTTCACTTTCTATTTTTCTTTTTCACACACTATATATCTCACACCTTTCTATACTTCATTATCTAACTTCTTTTTCTTTTTTATTATAAATTTAAAAAAAGCTGTACATAAAATGTGTTATGAAAATATGATTGTATACAATTGTACTTACTTCTAATAAAATTAAAATATTTTTAAAAAAAATTAAAAAATAATAATTTAAAAGAAATAAGTGAAATATCATATTTGCATAAGTATTCAGACCCTTTACTCAGTACTTTGTTGAGACACCTTTTGCATCGATTACAGCCTCAAATCTTCTTGGGTATGACGCTACAAGCTTGACACACCTGTATTTGGGTAATTGCTCCCATTCTGCTCTGCAGATCCTCTCAAATTCTGTCAGGTTGGATGGGGAGCGTCGATGCACAGATATTTTCAGGCCCCTCCAGAGATGAGCAGTGCCTGTTTTCCTCCAGATGTGACACTTGGCATTCAGGCCAAAGAGGTTCAATCTTGGTTTCAATCTTGTTTAGGTGCCTTTTGTCAAACTCCAAGCGGGCTGTCATGTGCCTTTTACTGAGGAGTGGCTTCCGTAATATGCCTGATTAGTGGAGTGCTGCAGATATAGTTGTCCTGGAAGTTTCTCCCATCTCCACAGAGGAACTCTGGAGCCCTGTCAGACTGGCCATTGGGTTCTTGGTCACCTCCCTGACCAAGGCCCTTCACCCCCGATTGCTCAGTTTGGCCGGGCAGCCAGCTCTATGAAGAGTCCTGGTGGTTCCAAATTCATCCATTTAAGAATGACGGAGGCCATTGTGCTCTTCGGGACCTGCAATGCTGCAGAAATTGTTTTATTCCCTTCCCCAGATCTGTGTCTCGACACAATCCTGTCTCGGAGGTCTATGGACAATTCCGTCATCTTCATGGCTTGGATTCTGCTCTGACATGCACTGTCAGCTGTGGGACCTTATATAGACAGGTGTGTGCCTTTCCAAATCATGTCCAATCAATTTAATTTACCACTGGTGGACTCCAATCAAGTTGTAGAAACATCTCAAGGATAATCATTGGAAACAGTCTGAACCCAAGCTCAATTTTGAGTGTCATAGTAAAGAGCCTGAATACTTATGTAAATGTGATATTTCAGTTATTTATTTTTAATTACTTTGCAAAACTTTCTAAACACCTATTTTCGCTTCTTCATTCTGGGGTATTGTGTGTAGATTGATGATAAATAAATGAATTTAATCAATTTTTGAATAAGGCTGTAACGTAACAAAATGTGGGAAAAGTGAAGGGGTCTGAATACTTTCTGAATGCACTGTACATGTTTAAGAAAGGTTTAAATTGATATAGGGCAAACATAGGCAGGTACTAAAGTAGATGGGGCATGTTGGTCAGCATGGGCAAGTTGGGCCGCAGGGCTTGTTTCCGTGCTGTGCGACTCTATGGCTTTAACAGTAAGCGCTATATTTATCAATGAATAAATGGATAGGAAGGGCTTAGAAGGAGAGAGACACAAAGTGCTGGAGTAACCCAGTGGGTCAGGCAGCATCTCTTGAGAAAAAGGATGGGTGACGTTTCTGGTCTGAGGCCCTTCTTTGGGCTCACACATGTCTGAAGAAGGGCCTCAACTCGAAACATCACCCATCCTTTTTCTCCAGAGATCAGCGGGGTAACCTTTTCACACAGAGGGTGTTTTCAGTGTATGGAACAAGCTGCCAGAGGAGGTAGTTGAGGCTGGGACTATCCCAACATTTAAGAAACAGTTGGTCAGGTACATGGATAGGACCAAGCGCAGGCAAGTGGGACTAGGGTAGCTGGGACATTGTTGGCTGGTGTGGGCAAGTTGGGCTGAAGGGCCTGTTTCCACACTGTATCACTCTATGACTCTAACTCTATGCTGCCTGACCCGCTGGGTTACTCCAGCACGTTGGGTCTGTCTTCAGTATAAACCAGCATCCACAGTTCCCTTCTACACAGGGCTGAGAAGGATATGGGCCAAATGCAAGCAAATGGGATTAGCCTAATGTGCGTGCGTGGTCAGTGTGAATACGATGGGCCGAAGGGCCTGTGCCTGTGCTGTACGACAGCGTCGTGAACACAGGCACACCTCTGGGTACACCTTGTCACGCAGTGGACTACAGCACACCTAGTGTGTGTACAGAGTACTGCAGTGCATATATACTATAGATCGCAGCCGGGCCTATGGATGTTATAGGCAATAGCACACTCTGTGTGTGATCTGGAGAAACGCAGTGCAGATATACAGTTGGCACATGTACGTATGTGCGCAATATGCCTAGTCATCGAGAGACACGTCAGGAGTGTTTTATTGTCATGTGTCCCAACATTTCTTGCTTGCAGCAGCACAACAGTGTAGACATTTATTATAACATCTATTATAAACCTACTGACTCCCACAGCTATCTAGACTACACTTCTTCCTGCACTGCCTCCTGCAAAGACTCTATCCCCCTACTCCCAATTCCTCCGTCTACGCCACATCTGCACCCAAGATGAGGTGTTCCATACCAGAACATCTGAGATGTCCTCTTTCTTTAGGGGACGGGGATTCCCCTCTTCCATCATAGATGAGGCCCTCACTAGGGTCTCCTCGATATCCTGCAACTCTGCTATTGCTCCCACTCCCCCCGTCTCAACAGAGACAGAGACTCCTTGTCCTCACCTTTCACTCCATCAGCTGTTGCATACAACACATAATCCTCCGACATTTTCGCCACCTCCAACGGGATCCCGCAACGAGCCACATCTTCCCATATCCACCCCTTTCCGCTTTCCGCAGAGACCGTTCCCTCCTGGTTAACTCGTCCCTTCCCACCCAAACCACCCCCTCCCCAGGTACTTTCCCCGGCAACCGCAGGAGATGCAACACCTGTCCCTTTACCTCCCTCCCTCGACTCCGTCCAAGGACCCCGACAGTCTTTCCAGGTGAGGCAGAGGTTCACTTATACCTCCTCCAACCTCATCTACTGTATCCGCTGTTCCAGGTGTCAACTTCTGTACATCGGCGAGACCAAGCGCAGGATCGGCGATCGTTTCACTGAACACCTCCGCTCAGTCCGCCTTAACCTACCTGAACTCCCGGTTGCTCAGCACTTCAAGTCCCCCTCCCATTCCCAATCTGACCTTTCTGTCCTGGGCCTCCTCCATTGTCAGAGTGAGTCCCAGCGCAAATTGGAGGAACAGCACCTCATATTTCACTTGGGCAGCTTACACCCCAGCGGTATGAACATTGACTTCTCTAACTTCAAGTAACCCTTGCCTTCCCTCTCTCTCCAACCCCTCCCCCTTCCAAGTTCTCCGACCAGTCTCACTGTCCTCAATGACATTTTATCTCTATTTGCTTTGTTGTTGCCTTCTCCCAGCTAACGATGATCTATTCTACATTTTCCTTGACCTCCATTCCCTTTGCCCTGTTTTCATACCTTCACCTTCCTTATCACCCTCCCCCCTGATGTCAGTCTGCAGATGAATCTCGACCCGAAATGTCACCCATTCCTTTTCTCCAGAGATGCTGCCTGTCCCGCTGAGTTACTCCAGCACTTTGTGTCTATCTTTGGTTTAAACCAGCATCTGCAGTTCCCACATACACAGATATGTAAAAATAGCGTGTAGGAAGGAACTGTAAATAAAATGTGTAGGAAGGAACTGCAGGTGCTGGTTTACACCAAAGTTAGACGCAAAATGCTGGAGTAACTCAGCGGGTCAGGCATCGTCTCTGGAGAAAAGGAATAGGTGCAGTTTAGGGTCAGAACCCTTCTTCAAACTCCCTGACGGAGAGACGAGGAGAAGTTCTTCAAAGTATCTTGAGTCTGAAGAAGGGTTCCGAACTGAAACATCACCTACTATTATTCTCCAGAGATGCTGCCTGTCCCGCTGAGTTACTCCAGCACTTTGTGTCTATCTTTGCAAGGAAGAATTTCATTCTTCTGTTATCGGTACGTATGACAATTAATTAGTTTAGAGATACAGCGCGGAAAAATGCCCTTCGGCCCACTGAGTCCGCGCCGACCAGCGATCCCCGCACATTAACATTATCCTAACACGCTAGGGACAATTTACATTTATACCAAGCCAATTAACCTACAAACCTGTACGTATTTGGAATGTGCGAGGAAATGGAAGATCTCGGAGAAAACAGCACGGGGTCACGGGGAGAACGTACAAACTCCGTACAGACAGCACCCGTGGTCGGGATCGAACCCAGGTCTCGGGCGCTGTAAGCGCTGTAAGGCAACAACTCTACCACTGCGCCACCGTGGCGCCCATCCATTTCCCTCCTTGATTTACTGATTGAAAGGAACAGCACGGAAACAGGCCCTTCGGCCCACCGGGTCCATGCCGACCATCGATCACCTGTTCACACTGGTTCTGTGTTCTCCCACTTCCTCATCCACTCCCTACACACAGGGGGGGGGGGGGGGGGGTGGCAATTTACAGAGGGCGATTAACCTTGCAGACCCCGCAGGTCTTTGGGACGTGGGAAGAAACCGGAGCACCCGGAGGAAACCCACACAGGTCACAGGGAGAACGTGCAGACTCCACACACATGCAGCACCGGAGGTCAGGATCGAACCCGGGTCTCCGGCGCTGTGAGGCAGCAGCTCTACCCGCTGCGGCACCGTGCCGCCCGTAATCTTCCAGTGAACCACTTAAATGCACGGTTTGATCAGAGAGGGCCTGGTTAGTGCAGCAGTTGTACAAATACTGGGCCTGTTTGCGTCGTTAAACAGGCAGAGTAATCGCGGGTGGGAATAATGGTAGCTTTGTGGTGAAGCTGTCAAATGAGAAAAAGCTCCTGTCATTTCGATCGGCTAGACGACCAAGGTCAATGATCTTC
>JAXLNO010001897.1:10000-20000 GCA_038087875.1 Malacoraja senta | reverse complement strand
TGAGCTATTTTGCAAAGAAGAATGGGCAAAAATTTCAGTCTCTAGATGTGCAAAGCTGGTAGAGACATACCCCAAAAGACTTGCAGCTGTAATTGCAACGAAAGGTGGTTCTACAAAGTATTGACTCAGGGGGGCTGAATACTTTTGCACGCGGCACGCGACTGATTCCTGGGATGTCAGGACTTTCATATGAAGAAAGACTGGATAGACTTGGCTTATACTCGCTAGAATTTAGGAGATTGAGAGGGGATCTTATAGAAACGTACAAAATTCTTATGGGGTTGGACAGGCTAGATACAGGAAGATTGTTCCCGATGTTGGGAAAGTCCAGGACAAGGGGTCACAGCTTAAGGATAAGGGGGAAATCCTTTAAGACCGAGATGAGGAAAAACTTTTTCACACAGAGAGTGGTGAATCTCTGGAACTCTCTGTCACAGAGGGTAGTTGAGGCCAGTTCATTGGCTATATTTGGGAGGGAGTTAGATGTGGCCCTTGTGGCTAAAGGGATCAGGGGGTATGGAGAGAAGGCCGGTACGGGATACTGAGTTGGATGATCAGCCATGATCATATTGAATGGCGGTGCAGGCTCAAAGGGCCGAATGGCCTACTCCTGCACCTATTTTCTATGTTTCTATGTTTCTATGATTCAATGACCACAAACTGCCGGCGGTCGGCCGCGAGTAAAGACCCAGGGGTCACGCCGTGTGCAGGGGGAAGCTCAGAGACCTCAAAGACCTGGAGAGTTGAGGAGGGAGGAAGACGCTGGCGATGACGGAGGCGAGGAGTGCAACACTCACAAGGTCCCTGACGTTCCCTGTGAACCTCCTGCCCTAGTTTGACTTCCCCACGAAAGCGACACCTCACATTTGGTGTCCAAATGCCAACTGGATCTTGCTGGAACGAATGGCGATGTTAGCAGATACAGCGTCAGTAATGTAAGGCATTTCCCTCCCCTGATATGGTGACCTTCATCTGAGCCGGAGAGTAGGGTTGCCAACTTTCTCACTCCCAATTAAGGGACAAAAGGTCAAAATAAGGGACACATTCCCGACGGCAATTCATCGACCGACTCGTCTGTGGCTGGGTGAATGATGAGTTGGCCCGGGTGCTGGCCTGCACACAAGGCCCAGCCGGCGGGCCAGCTGAGGAGTTTTGGGTGATGTCACGCGCAAAGTCCGGCACCCCATCCAACTCAGCACCCCATCCAACTCATGAACCGATGATCGGCCATCAGAAGGAGGGGTGGTGGTGTCGACGGTCAGTGAAGGTCCGAAGGTCGGACAGCTGGCCGGGCTGCCGACCGACGGGGCCACGGGCGAGGAGCTGCTGCTGCACTCCATGGGCTGCACTACGTCGGGACGGGTGAGGCGGGGCCGGACCTCGGCGCTCTGACCCGGCAGCCCCCTCGACCCGAGTAGTAGGGACAAGACCCTTCTTCAGACTGAGAGTCAGGGGAGGGGGAGACACAGACATAAGGAAGTGTAAGGTGTGAAAACGAGACATGAAAGGGGAAGCAGGTCAAGGAAAGTGTGGATTCGATCACTGTTAGCTG
Organism: Malacoraja senta; assembly: GCA_038087875.1. NCBI lineage: Eukaryota > Metazoa > Chordata > Chondrichthyes > Rajiformes > Rajidae > Malacoraja > Malacoraja senta. The sequence goes on along the minus strand of JAXLNO010001897.1, from coordinate 18,448 downwards.
GGAGAAGGTAACTAACAAAGCAAAACAGAGATAAAATGTAATCGGGGGGCAGTCAGACCGGTCGAAGAACTGGGAAAGGGCGAGTGATGGAGAGAGAGGGAAAGCAAGGGAGTTAGAGAAGTCAATGTTCATTACCGCTGGGGTTGTAAGCTACTCAAGCGAAATATGAGGTGCTGTTCCTCCATTTCACTCTGACAGTGGAGGAGGCCCAGGACAGAAAGGTCCAGTGTGGGAATGGGAGGGGGAGTTGAAGTGCCTCCTGAAACTTTCCGGTCAGCTGATGGAGGTTTTTTATAGCCCTGTCCCACGGTACGAGTTCATTCCAAGAGCTCTCCCGAGTTAAAAAAAAAAAAATCAAACTCATGGTAAGCACGGAAAATGAGCGTAGCGGGTACGTCGGAGCTCGGGAAAATGCGGCTCGTAACGCTAACGGCAGGTACTCGGGAAGACTCGCTAATGGCAGGTAAGCACGGGAAGACTCGTGAAGATTTTTCAACAGGTTGAATAATGTCCACGAGAGCCACGAGTACCGACCAGTGGCCATTACCGTAAATCTCCGAGTCGAATCAGGGCAAACTCGGGAGAGCTGTTGGAATGAACTCGTACCGTGGGACAGGGCTTTAAGGGTGTCACTGTGGTGCAGTGGGTAGAGCTTTATTCAGTTTATTGTTCTCACATACACTGCAGTGCAATGAAAAGCTTTTGTTTGCGTGCTATCCAGTCAAGAAAAGACAATGCATGAATTCAATGAGAGAAATAGGTCGGGTGGACGCACAGAGTCTCTTGCCCAGAGTTGGGGGAACAGGTACGCGAGGACATGGGTTTAGGGTGAGGGGAGGAAAGGTTTAATAGGAACCTGAAGGGAAACATTTTACACAAAGGGCGGTGGGTGCATGGAACGAGCTGCCGGAGGAGGTAGTTGAGGCTGGGACTATCGCAAACGTTTAAGAAACATTTGGACAGGTTTAGAAGGATATGGGCCAAACGTACTATAGGCAGGTGGGACTAGTGTAGATGGGACATGTTGGCCGGCATGGGCAAGTTTGGCTGAAGGGCCTGTTTCCATGAAGTAAGACTCTGTCTCTAATCAACGCGTCCACAGTGCGCAGATACATGATAAAGGCCACCACAATTAGTGCAGGATAATGTCCGATTAAAGATAGTTTGGAGGTCTCCAATGAGGTGGATGGTAGGTCAGGACCGCACTCGAGCTCATGAGAGAATCGTTCAGTTGCTCGATAACAGGTCACGGTGGCGCAGCGGTAGAGTTGCTGCCTTGCAGCGAATGCAGCGCCGGAGACCCGGGTTCGATCCCGACTACGGGTGCTGTCTGTACGGAGTTTGTACGTTCTCCCCGTGACCTGCGTGGGTTTTCTCCGAGATCTTCGGTTTCCTCCCACACTCCAAAGACGTGCAGGTTTGTAAGTTAATTGGCTTGGTATAAATGTAAAAATTGTCCCTAGTGTGTGTAGGATGGCGTTAATGTGCGGGGATCGCTGGTCGGCGCGGACCCGGTGGGCCGAACGGCCTGTTTCCGCGCTGTATCTCTAAACTAAATAACAGGTGGGAAGTGCGAACAGCAACGAGAGCGGCGTTTAAGAGCCGCTGCCTCATAGCTCCGGAGACTCGGGTTCGATCCCGACCTCGGGTGCTGTCTGTGTGTGTGGAGTTTGCACGTTCTCCCCGTGACCACGTGGGTTTTCCCCGGGTTTCCTCCCACATCCCACAGGGTGCATGAGGAGTCAGTAACTACCTGTGCAGGTGATTATTCGGCCACTACAGAGCGCCCTTGCATGGAGTAATATGACAGAAGGTCAGCTGATGGATATTGTGAGAGAGAATGTGACCCTGGGGACTGGATGGGAGAGTGGGACTGATGGCAATGCTTTAGGATTTGGCAGGGATGGGCTGAATGGCCTCGTGAAGCAATGAAAAAGATGTTACCAGATAACATATCTTGCCATCGCTGTTTAGTTTTTAGAGATACAGCGAGGAAACTGGCCCTGACCAGTCCGCACCGACCAGCGATCCCCGCACATTAACACTGCCCTACACACCCTAGGGACACTTTTTACATTTACACCAAGCCACTTAACCTGCAAACCTGCACGTCTTTGGAGTGCGGGAGAAAACCGAAGATCTCGGAGAAAACCCACGCAGGTCACGGGGGAGAACGTGCAAACTCCATAACCACAGCACCCTTGGTCAGGATCGAACCCAGGTCTCAGGCGCTGTCAGGCAGCAACTCAACCGCTGCACAAACCATGCCGTTTTGTTTCCCTTCCTTTGGAGATACAGCTTGGAAGCTCACTGAGGCCACACTGATCATCGATCACCCAGACACTAGTTAAACTGCATGTCTTTGGGGTGTGGGAGGAAACCGCAGCATCCTGCAGTCACAGGGAGAACGTGCAAACTCCGTATAGACAGCACCGGTAGTCAGGATTGAACCCTGGTTTGGTGTAGTTCAGTTTAGAGTTAGTTACGGCGCTGAGAGATTTAGAGATAAAGGGAGAAACATCCGCTGTTCGGTAAGTCTCAACCTGGTCCCCCCTCATCCTTCTTAACCCCAGCGGCTACAGGCCCAGTGCCGTCAAACGCTCATCGTAGGTTCGCCCACTCATCCCTGGGATGGTCGTTCATTCCCGGGAACACAACGTTATTCCAGCTACTTTGTGTTTTGTTGTGTGTCTTCTGTCTGGCGGGAGTGGAGGTGAAGAGTGAATGAGCGGGGTGTGAGTGGTCCTGGGTGATGTCGGCTGCTTTGCCGAGGCAGCGTGAAGTGGAGGTGTAGTCAATGGCGGGGAGTGCGGTACCCAGGTCTTGACAGCCATAAAGGCTGATCTGGTCATAAGCTCATACGGTCATAAGGAATAGGAGTAGAATTAGGCCAGTCAGCCCATCAAGTCTACTCCGCCATTCGATCACGGCTGATCTATCCTCCTCTACCTCCCCCCCCCCCCCCCCCCACCCCCCCCCCCCCCCCTCCCCCCCCTCCCATAACCCCCGACACCCGTGCTAATCGTCAGCAGGGTTTCACAGAGCGGGGATGGGTTTCGACGGGCTCCGGTCTTGGCCATGGAGCTCCGCTTCTGGCTAGGTGTTGCGAGAAGATGCGGCAAATGTTCTCACCGGAAACAAGCCAGCTGGATAACCCGTGACTAGATGAGAGAACCTTCCTCCTCCCACTGGCGCCCGCTCCGCATTCCACGCTTGTCGCTGCCCAATGCCAGGTCAAGCTCAGAGACACGCACACACACACACACACGCACCCTCCATGTCTGCACTGGTCTTGATATCGCCCAGATTAAGATGGAATTTGTTCCAGCTCTCCGCAACCATCCTTCTGCAGGAGGGGGACCTTCAGAGCTGTGGATGTGACCATGGGTGCGTAATCTGCAGCACAAAACCCTTCCACTCAGGGGCAGGGTCACTCCAAAAAACTAGGTGACGTTCTCCTCCGCCAGCTGATACGGGAGCTGCGATTGAGGATTGAGAAATGCACGCCTTCCTGGAGATAGCAGCGGTTCATGACCCAGGGATTCCCATCCAAAGTGGCGAGCTGTCTTAAGTTTAGTTTACGGTAGACAAAAATGCTGGAGAAACTCAGCGGGTGAGGCAGCATCTATGGAGCGAAGGAAATAGGCGACGTTTCGGGTCGAGACCTTCTTCAGACTAACGTTTAATTTAGTTTAGAGATACAGCATTGATACAGGCCCTTTAACCCACCGGGTCCGCGCGACCAGCGATCCCGCACACTAACAATATCCTACACACACTGGGGACAATTTACATTTACACCAAGCCAATTAACCTACAAACCTGTCCGTCTTTGGAGTGTGGGAGGAAACCGAAGATCTCGGAGAAAACCCACTCGGGTCACGGGAGAAGGTGCAAACTCCGTACAGACAGCACCCGTAGTCGGGATCCTACCCGGGTCTCCGGTGCTGCAAGCGCTGTAAGGCAGCAACTCTGCCGCTGCCGAGGTAGATGGGAAGGAAACAAAAAGGACAAGAGGGCGAGCGAGTGAGGAGTCAAAGAGAGATTGAGGGTGAAAGGGAGAAGAATGACAGATGAAGACAGAGAGGGGAAGAGAGATAATGTTGGATTTTTTCTGTGATTTTCGCCCACTTGGGAATGCTTCTCGGTAAATGAAGTGTTTCACGAGCGGCGCACGGTGGCGCAGCGGTAGAGTTGCTGCCTCACAGCGCCAGAGACCCGGGTTCGATCTTGACCACGGGCGCTGCCTGTACGGAGTTTGTACGTTCTCCCACGACTCGCGTGGGTTTTCTCTGGGAGCTCCGGCTTCCTCCCACATTCCAAAGACGTGCAGGTTTTGTCGGTTAATTGGCTTCTGTAAATTGTCCCTGGTGAGTACGATTGAACTAGTGAACGGGTCAGTGTGGAGTCGGCGGGCCGAAGGGCCTGTTTCTATGCTGTATCTCTAAACTAAACGTTGTCACGGGAAAACGTACAGTGATCAGGTTTAGTTTAGAGTGTAGAGACACAGCATTGAAACAGGCCCTTCGGCCCACTGAGTCCACTCCGACCAGAGAGAGAGAGAGAGAGAGACAGAGAGAGACAGAGAGAGAGAGAGGGACCCCCCCCACACGTCCAGTCCATGTTGCCCGCCACCCCCCCCCCCCACCCACGCCCCTGCCCCCCCCCCCCCCTACCCCCTCACCGTGTTGATGTGTGGGACGGGACCAGTTGGGGATCTGAGGCCCATTTAATTGACTGAAAACGAATGAGCCAGCAGGGAGTTACTGATCCAAGCCCATCCCTCTGCTCTCTGACGAAGCCTTCTATAAAAGTGTGGCTGGCTGAGTGGGACAGTGGCAGTGGTTGTGGTGCAGGAGGTCACGGGTTCAAATCCCGCCACAGGCACAAGTGTGGAGCTGGACTCAGTGGATCCGGAAGCCGGCGACCAGCTTGGTTTTCCTGTTGTGATCCCGGGTGGATGCCAGGTCACACCACACCAGCGGGGCCCACCCGACCCCGACCTCAGAACCAGGCACACTACTGGTGGACAATGCAAGTTGTACCCGTTCCAAGCAGAGTACAGCCACCTCCAGCTAAACACTGGTCACAGAGTCATAGAGTGATACTTTGGTTTAAACCAGCATCTTCAGTTCCTTCCTCTACTAAACCACATACTGCCATCGGGCTGTCTCCTCAGCCTCTGAATTAATTATCTGGAACTTTAAAGAACTACAGGTCTGTGAAACATACGCTTCCATAACACGCGGTTGAATCATCGGTCGTATGGTACAGGACTCCAGCTCGCCAGGTTGTTTATCGTGAAATGGCGCCTTCAGTTCAGGAACAAGAAATGCTGGCCCTGTCCGTAGATCATAGGAACATAGAAAATATGTGCAGGAGTAGGCCATTCAGCCCTACGAGCCAGCACCGCCATTCAATATGATCATGAATCATCTGATCATCCAGAATCAGTACCCCGTTCCTGCTTTCTCCCCATATCCCTTGATTCCTTTCGCCCTAAGAGCTAAATCTAACTCTCTGTTGAATACATCCAGAGAATTGGCCTCCACTGCCTTCTGTGGCAGAGAATTCCACAGATTCACAACTCTCTGGGTGAAGAAGTTTTTCCTCATCTCAGTCCTAAATGGCCTACCCCTTATTCTTAAACTGTGACCCCTGGTTCTGGACTCCCCCAACATCGGGGAACATTTTTCCTGCATCTAGCCCTTAAGAATTTTATACGTTTCTATGTGATCCCCTCTCATCTTTCTAAATTCCAGTGAATACAAGCCCAGTCGAACCATTTTCTTTAGTCGATCATGTCTCAAGGAACTTGTAATCGAGAGGTGATCCTCCTCTAACCCTCGCCATTATTGGGGCCATGACCCCTGCCTCACCGTCCACTTTGCCGATAAGTCACCTGCCCCCGGCATCTTCCCACACCGACCCAGACAGTCAGGTTCCGACATGGACAGCTTGTCTCGGCTTATCAATCCGCTGTTCCCTTGCGAATTGTAAATTGTCCTTCAATTTTCATAACACAGAACTCACGAGTCGAAGGCTCTTGGAGTCTCAGCTCAGGCATTTTCTTTTTGCCATTTAACCATTTGTGGGCTTGGACACTAACTCCACTGCGTCAATGACTCAAGGGCCAAGTGCTGTGGACGCTGATAGTCGGAACGATCGGTCATCCGCAGCCTGTAAATGGAGGGGGGGGGGGGGTGCAGAGAACAAATAAGATCATAAGTGATAGGAGGAGGGTCCCTTCATCAGACTGCTTCAGACCCAGATCCAGGGACACAGCCTGACCCGCTGAGTTAATCCAGTTCATAAGTTCATGTTCATAAGTTATAGGAGAATAACTTTCGGCCCATCAAGTCTACTCCGCCATTCAATCATGGCTGATCTATCTCTCCCTCCTAACCCCATTCCCCTGCCATCTACCCATATCCCCTGACACCCGCGCTAATCAAGAATCTATCTATCTCTGCCTTAAATATATCCACTAACTTGGCCTCCGCAGTCTTCTGTGGCAATGAATTCCACAGATTCACCACCCTCTGGTTAAATACATTTCTCCTCATCTCCTTCCTGATAGAACATCCTTTAATTCTGAGGCCGTGACCTCCACTCCTAGACTCTCCCACTAGTGGAAACATCCTCTACACATCCACTTTATCCAAGCCTTTCACTATTCTGTACATTTCAGTGAAGTTACCCCCTCATTCTTCTCAACTCCAGCGGTGTCAAACGGTCAAACAAGGACCATTGGGACTCTAATAACTTTCGATTACAGCTCAGCATTCAACACCATCATACCCTCTAAACTGATCACCAAACTCGGTGACCTGGGCATCGACCCCTCCCTCTGCAACTGGATACTGGACTTTCTAACCAACAGACCCCAGTCTGTTAGGTTAGACAAGCACACCTCTTCAACCCTCACCCTGAACACCGGCGTTCCACAGGGCTGTGTGCTGAGCCCCCTCCTCTACTCCCTCTTCACCTACGACTGCACACCTGTACATGGTACTAACACCATCATCAAGTACGCAGATGATACAACGGTGATTGGCCTCATCAGCAACAACGATGAGTCGGCCTATAGGGAGGAGGTCCAGCTCCTAGCAGCATGGTGCGCTGACAACAACCTGGCCCTTAACTCCAAGAAGACCAAGGAGCTCATTGTAGACTTCAGGAAGTCTAGGGGCGGCATGCACACCCCCATCCACATTAACGGGAGGGAGGTGGAACGTGTTTCCAGCTTCAGGTTCCTGGGGGTCAACATCTCCGATGACCTCTCTTGGACCAACAATACCTCAACTCTGGTCAAGAAGGCTCACCAGCGTCTCTTCTTCCTGAGGAGACTAAAGAAGGTCCATCTGTCTCCTCGGATTCTGGTGAACTTCTACCGCTGCACCATCGAGAGCATCCTTACCAACTGCATCACAGTATGGTATGGCAACTGCTCTGTCTCCGACCGGAAAGCACTGCAGAGGGTGGTGAAAACTGCCCAACGCATCACCGGTTCCTCACTCCCCACCATTGAGTCTGTCCAAAGCAAGCGTTGTCTGCGAAGGGCGCTCAGCATCGCCAAGGACTGCTCTCACCCCAACCACAGACTGTTTACCCTCCTACCATCCGGGAGGCGCTACAGGTCTCTCCGTTGCCGGACCAGCAGGTCCAGGAACAGCTTCTTCCCTGCGGCGGTTACACTACTCAACACTGTACCTCGGTGACTGCCAATCACACCCCCCCCCCGGACACTCCTCCCACCAGGATTTATTAGATTTATTTATTTACTGCTCATATTAATGTCGCTCTTCTAGGGAGATGCTAACTGCATTTCGTTGTCTCTGTACTGTACACTGCACAATGACAATAAAGTTGAATCTGAATCTGAATCTGAATCTGATCTGAATCTAATGATTACTTTTGTAAGTTTGTCGGCACCAGATACGTGGCGACTCTTTGCATACTCTGTATATTCACCACAAAGCTACCAGTATGTTTGTGTGTGTGAGAGAGAGAGGGGAGAGAGTGTGTGTGTGAGTGAGTGTGTGTGTGTGTGTGTGTGTGTGTGTGTGTGTGTGTGTGTGTGTGTGTGTGTGTGTGTGTGTGTGTGTGTGTGTGTGTGTGTGTGTGTGTGTGTGCGTAGAGTGAGTGTTTGTGAGTGATGAGTGTTTGTGCATGTAAATGGCCTGTAAATGGTAGCCTTTAAAAGCCAAGTGCTGTGGTGCAGGGTCGGAGATAGTTGGGACAATCAGTTGTCGGGAGCCTGTAAATGGCCTCTGTAAAATTGCCCTTCGATGAAGGGTAGGATGCGTGGAAAGTTCAAACCGAGCGGAATAATGTTTTTAATTGTCATCTGTACCGACGACAGAACAATGAAATCCCCAGGGCCAGACAGTCTGCATCCCAGAGTACTTAAGGAAGTAGCCCCTGAAATAGTGGATGCATTAGTGA
>JAXLNO010001896.1:27017-88544 GCA_038087875.1 Malacoraja senta | reverse complement strand
ATATTCCCGGCATTGTTCGGCACAAATGCGGCGATGTCGCCCATATTTACTGGCATAGGTCGCCAATAAAATCCATGCAAAGGTCGCCACAATCCGGCAAGGTCGCCAATTCCGGCAAGGTCGCATTATTTCCGGCAAGGTCGCCATAAATCCGGCGAGGTCGCCACAAATCCGGCATGGTCACCATAAGTCAGGCAGGTCGCCATATATCCGGCGAGGGTCGCCATATTTCCGGCACGGTCGCCACAAATCGGCAAGGTCGTCATAAATCCGGCGAGTTCGCCCATATTTCCGGCGTCGCCACAAATCCTGCAAGGTCGCCATAAATACGGAAGGTCGCCATATTCAGGCAAGGTCGCCACAAATCCGAAAGGTCGCATAACCGGCGAGGACCAACGCATAAATCAGGCAAAGTCGCCACAAATCCGGCGAGGAGCCATATTTCCGGCAACGTCGCCATAAATCCGGCAAGGTCGCCATAAATGCGGGCGAGTCGCCATATTCGGCAGGTCGCCACAAATTTGGCAAGATCCCATAAATCCGGCGAGATCGCCATATTTCCGGCAAGGTCGCCACAAATCCGGAAATGTCCCATAAATCCGGCAAGGTCGCCGTAAATCCGGCAAGGTCGTCCAAATCCGGCACACGGCGCCATATTCCGGCAAGATGGCCATATATCCGGCAAGGTCGCCACTACCCGGCAAGGTCGCCTATTTCGGCAAGGTCGCCATAAATCCGGCAAGGTCGCCACAAATCCGGCAAGGTGCCATATTCCCGGCAAGGTCGCCATATATCCGGCAAGGTCGCCACAAATCCGGCAAGGTCGCCATATATACGGCAAGTTCGCCATAAATCCAGCAAGGTCGCCACAAATCCGGCAAGGTCGCCATATTTCGGCAAGGTCGCCATATTTCCGGCAAGGCGCCATAAATCCGGCGAGGTCGTCACAATCCGGCAAGGTCACCATATGTCTGGCAAGGTCGCCATATATCGGCGAGGTCGCATATTTCCGGTAAGGTCGCCATAAATCCGGCGAGGTCGCCATATTTCTGGCATGGTCGGCATAAATCCGGCAAGGTCGCCACAAATCCGGCGAGGACGCATATTTCTGCAATGTCGCCATAAATACGGCAAGGTCGCCACAAATCCGGCAAGGTCGTCATAAATCCGGCGAGGTCGCCATATTTCCGGCGTCGCCACAAATCCTGCAAGGTCGCCATAAATCCAGTAGAGGTCGCCATATTACATGCAAGGTCGCCACAACTCCGGAAAGGTCGCCATAAATGCAGCGAGGTCGCATATTTCCGGCAAGGTCGCCACAAATCTGGCAAGATCGCCATACATCCGCGAGGTCGCCATATTTCCGGCAAGCTCGCCACCAATCGGAAAGCGCCATAATCCGGCAAGATCGCATAAATCGCAAGGTCGCCACAACATTCCGGCAAGGTGCCATATCCCGGCAAGGTGCCATATATCCGGGAAGGTCGCCACAAATCCGGCAAGGTCGCCATATTTACGCAAGTTCGCCCTAAATCCAGGCAAGGTCGCCACAATCCGGCCACAGGTCGCCATATTTCCGGCAAGGTCGCCAATAATCCGGCAAGGCGCCATAAATCGGCGAGGTCGTCACAATCCGGCAAGGTCACCATATGTCTGGCAAGGTCGCATATATCCGGCGAGGTCGCCATTATTCCGAAAGGTCGCCATAAATCCGGCGAGGTCGCCATATTTCGGCATGGTCGGCATAAATCCGGCAAGGTCGCCACAAATCCGGCGAGGACGCCATATTTACCTGCAATGTCGCCATAAATACGGCAAGGTCGCCACAAATCCCGGCATGGTCGTCCATAAATCGGCGAGTCGCCATATTTCCGGCGTCGCCCAAATCCTGCAAGGTCGCCATAAATCCCGTAGAGGTCGCCATATTACATGCAAGGTCGCCACAAATCCGGAAAGGTCGCCATAAATGCAGCGAGGTCGCCTTATTTCCGGCAAGGTCGGCCACAAATCTGGCAAGATCGCCATAATCCGCGAGGTCGCCATATTTCCGGCAAGGTCGCCACACATCCGGAATGCGCCATAAATCCGGCAAGATCGCCATAAATCCGGCAAGTCGCCATAAATCCGGCGAGGTCGCCATATTTCCGGCAAAGTTCGCCATATATCCGGCGAGGTCGCCATATTTCCGGCAAGGTCGCCAGTTATCCGGCAAGGTCGCAATAAATTCGGCGAGGTCGCCATATTTCCCGCAAGGTCGCCACAATCCGGCAAGGTCGCCATAAATCCGGCAAGGTCGCCAGAAATCCAGCAAGGTCGCCATATTTCCGGCAAGGTCGCCATAAATCCGGCGAGGTCGCCATATTTCCGGCAGGTCGCCATAAATCCGGCGAGGTCGCCATATTTCCGACAAGGTCGCCATATTCCCGGCAAGTTCGGCACAAATGCGGCGATGTCGCCATATTTACGGCAAGGTCGCCATAAATCCAGCAAGGTCGCCACAAATCCGGCAAGGTCGCCAAATTTCCGGCAAGGTCGCATTATTTCCAGCAAAGTCGCCATATTTCCGGCAAGGTCGCCATAAATCCGGCGAGGTCGCCATATTTCCGGCAAGGTCGCCATAAATCCGGCGAGGTCGCCATATTTCCGGCAAGGTCGCCATATTCCCGGCAGTTCGGCACAAATGCGGCGATGTCGCCATATTTACGGCAAGGTCGCCATAAATCCAGCAAGGTCGCCACAAATCCGGCAAGGTCGCCAAATTTCCGGCAAGGTCGCATTATTTCCGGCAAGGTCGCCATAAATCCGGCGAGGTCGCCACAAATCCGGCAAGGTCACCATATGTCAGGCAAGGTCGCCATATATCCGGCGAGGTCGCCATATTTCCGGCACGGTCGCCACAAATCCGGCAAGGTCGTCATAAATCCGGCGAGTTCGCCATATTTCCGGCGTCGCCACAAATCCTGCAAGGTCGCCATAAATACGGAGAGGTCGCCATATTTCAGGTAAGGTCGCCACAAATCCGGAAAGGTCGCCATAAATCCGGCGAGGACGCCATATTTCCGGCATGGTCGGCATAAATCCGGCAAAGTCGCCACAAATCCGGCGAGGACGCCATATTTCCGGCAACGTCGCCATAAATCCGGCAAGGTCGCCATAAATGCGGCGAGGTCGCCATATTTCCGGCAAGGTCGCCACAAATTTGGCAAGATCGCCATAAATCCGGCGAGATCGCCATATTTCCGGCAAGGTCGCCACAAATCCGGAAATGTCGCCATAAATCCGGCAAGGTCGCCGTAATCCGGCAAGGTCGTCCGAAATCCGGCAACGGCGCCATATTTCCGGCAAGATGGCCATATAATCCGGCAAGGACGCCACTAACCCGGCAAGGTCGCCATATTTCCGGCAAGGTCGCCATAAAGCCGGCAAGGTCGCCACAAATCCGGCAAGGTGCCATATCCCCGGCAAGGTCGCCATATATCCGGCAAGGTCGCCACAAATCCGGCAAGGTCGCCATATAAACGGCAAGTTCGCCATAAATCCAGCAAGGTCGCCACAAATCCGGCAAGGTCGCCATATTTCCGGCAAAGGTCGCCATATTTCCGGCAAGGCGCCATAAATCCGGCGAGGTCGTCACAATCCGGCAAGGTCACCATATGTCTGGCAAGGTCGCCATATACCGGCGAGGTCGCCATATTTCCGGAAAGGTCGCCATAAATCCGGCGAGGTCGCCATATTTCTGGCATGGTCGCATAAATCCGGCAAGGTCGCCACAAATCCGGCGAGGACGCCATATTTTCTGCAATGTCGCCATAAATACGGCAAGGTCGCCACAAATCCGGCAAGGTCGTCATAAATCCGGCGAGGTCGCCATATTTCCGGCGATGCCACAAATCCTGCAAGGTCGCCATAAATCCGTAGAGTCGCCATATTACATGCAAGGTCGCCACAAATCCGGAAAGGTCGCCATAAATGCGGCGGAGTCGCCATATTTCCGGCAAGGTCGCCACAAATCATGCAAGATCGCCATAAATCCGGCGAGGTCGCCATATTTCCGGCAAGCTCGCCACAAATCCGGAATGCGCCATAAATCCGGCAAGATCGCCATAAATCCGGCAAGGTCGCCACAAATCCGGCAAGGTGCCATATTCCCGGCAAGGTCGCCATATATCCGGCAAGGTCGCCACAAATCCGGCAAGGTCGCCATATTTACGGCAAGTTCGCCATAAATCCAGCAAGGTCGCCACAAATCCGGCAAGGACGCCATATTTCCGGCAAGGTCGCCATATATCCGGCAAGGCGCCATAAATCCGGCGAGGTCGTCACAATCCGGCCAAGGTCACCATATGTCTGGCAAGGTCGCCATATATCCGGCGAGATCGCCATATTTCCGGAAAGGTCGCCATAAATCCGGCGAGGTCGCCATATTTCTGGCATGGTCGCATAAATCCGGCAAGGTCGCCACAAATCCGGCGAGGACGCCATATTTACTGCAATGTCGCCATAAATAAGGCAAGGTCGCCACAAATCCGGCAGGTCGTCATAAATCCGGCGAGGTCGCCATATTTCCGGCGTCGCCACAAATCCTGCAAGGTCGCCATAAATCCGTAGAGGTCGCCATATTACATGCAAGGTCGCCACAAATCCGGAAAGGTCGCCATAATGCAGCGAGGTCGCCATATTTCCGGCAAGGTCGCCACAAATCTGGCAAGATCGCCATAAATCCGGCGAGGTCGCCATATTTCCGGCAAGGTCGCCACAAAATCCGGAAGTGCGCCATAAATCCGGCAAGATCGCCATAAATCCGGCAAGGTCGCCATAAATCCGGCGAGGTCGCCATATTTCCGGCAAAGTCGCCATATATCCGGCGAGGTCGCCATATTTCCGGCAAGGTCGCCAGTTATCCGGCAAGGTCGCAATAAATTCGGCGAGGTCGCCATATTTCCCGCAAGGTCGCCACAAATCCGGCAAGGTCGCCATAAATCCGGCAAGGTCGCCAGAAATCCAGCAAGGTCGCCATATTTCCGGCAAGGTCGCCATAAATCCGGCGAGGTCGCCATATTTCCGGCAAGGTCGCCATAAATCCGGCGAGGTCGCCATATTTCCGACAAGGTCGCCATATTCCCGGCAAGTTCGGCACAAATGCGGCGATGTCGCCATATTTACGGCAAGGTCGCCATAAATCCAGCAAGGTCGCCACAAATCCGGCAAGGTCGCCAAATTTCCGGCAAGGTCGCATTATTTTCCGGCAAGGTCGCCATAAATCCGGCGAGGTCGCCACAAATCCGGCAAGGTCACCATATGTCTGGCAAGGTCGCCATATTTCCGGCAAGGCGCCATAAATCCGGCGAGGTCGTCACAATCCGGCAAGGTCACCATATGTCTGGCAAGGTCGCCATATATCCGGCGAGGTCGCCATATTTCCGGAAAGGTCGCCATAAATCCGGCGAGGTCGCCATATTTCTGGCATGGTCGGCATAAATCCGGCAAGGTAGCCACAAATCCGGCGAGGACGCCATATTTACTGCAATGTCGCCATAAATCCGGCAAGTTCGCCACAAATCCGGCAAGGTCGTCATAAATCCGGCGAGGTCGCCATATTTCCGGCGTCGCCACAATCCTGCAAGGTCGCCATAAATCCGTAGATGTCGCCATATTACATGCAAGGTCGCCACAAATCCGGAAAGGTCGCCATAAATGCGGCGGGGTCGCCATATTTCCGGCAAGGTCGCCACAAATCTGGCAAGATCGCCATAAATCCGGCGAGGTGGCCATATTTCCGGCAAGGTCGCCACAAATCCGGAAATGCGCCATAAATCCGGCAAGATCGCCATAAATCCGGCAAGGTCGCCATAAATCCGGCGAGGTCGCCATATTTCCGGCAAAGTCGCCATATATCCGGCGAGGTCGCCATATTTCCGGCAAGGTCGCCAGTTATCCGGCAAGGTCGCAATAAATTCGGCGAGGTCGCCATATTTCCCGCAAGGTCGCCACAAATCCGGCAAGGTCGCCATAAATCCGGCAAGGTCGCCAGAAATCCAGCAAGGTCGCCATATTTCCGGCAAGGTCGCCATAAATCCGGCGAGGTCGCCATATTTCCGGCAAGGTCGCCATAAATCCGGCGAGGTCGCCATATTTCCGGCAAGGTCGCCATATTCCCGGCAAGTTCGGCACAAATGCGGCGATGTCGCCATATTTACGGCAAGGTCGCCATAAATCCAGCAAGGTCGCCACAAATCCGGCAAGGTCGCCAAATTTCCGGCAAGGTCGCATTATTTCCAGCAAGGTCGCCATAAATCCGGCGAGGTCGCCACAAATCCGGCAAGGTCACCATATGTCTGGCAAGGTCGCCATATATCCGGCGAGGTCGCCATATTTCTGGCAAGGTCGCCACAAATCCGGCAAGGTCGTCATAAATCCGGCGAGTTCGCCATATTTCCGGCGTCGCCACAAATCCTGCAAGGTCGCCATAAATACGGAGAGGTCGCCATATTTCAGGCAAGGTCGCCACAAATCCGGAAAGGTCGCCATAAATCCGGCGAGGTCGCCATATTTCCGGCATGGTCGGCATAAATCCGGCAAAGTCGCCACAAATCCGGCGAGGACGCCATATTTCCGGCAACGTCGCCATAATCCGGCAAGGTCGCCATAAATGCGGCGAGGTCGCCATATTTCCGGCAAGGTCGCCACAAATTTGGCAAGATCGCCATAAATCCGGCGAGATCGCCATATTTCCGGCAAGGTCGCCACAAATCCGGAAATGTCGCCATAAATCCGGCAAGGTCACCGTAAATCCCGGCAAGGTCGTCAGAAATCCGGCAACGGCGCCATATTTCCGGCAAGATGGCCATATATGCGGCAAGGTCGCCACTAACCCGGCAAGGTCGCCATATTTCCGGCAAGGTCGCCATAAATCCGGCAAGGTCGCCACAAATCCGGCAAGGTGCCATAATCCCGGCAAGGTCGCCATATATCCGGCAAGGTCGCCACAAATCCGGCAAGGTCGCCATATTTACGGCAAGTTCGCCATAAATCCAGCAAGGTCGCCACAAATCCGGCAAGGTCGCCATATTTCCGGCAAGGTCGCCATATTTCCGGCAAGGCGCTATAAATCCGGCGAGGTCGTCACAATCCGGCAAGGTCACCATATGTCTGGCAACGTCGCCATATATCCGGCGAGGTCGCCATATTTCCGGCAAGGTCGCCATAAATCCGGCAAGGTCGCCAAAAACCGGCAAGGTCGCCATATTTACGGCAAGGTCGCCATAAATCCAGCAAGGTCGCCACAAATCCGGCAAGTTTGCCATATTTCCGGCAAGGTCGCCATATTTCCGGCAAGGTCGCCATAAATCCGGCGAGGTCGCCACAAATCCGGCAAGGTCGTCATAAATCCGGCGAGGTCGCCATATTTCCGGCGTCGCCACAAATCCTGCAAGGTCGCCACAAATCCGGCGAGGACGCCATATTTAATGCAATGTCGCCATAAATCCGGCAAGGTCGCCATAAATGCGGCGAGGTCGCCATATTTCCGGCAAGGTCGCAACAAATCAGGCAAGATCGCCATAAATCCGGCGAGGTCGCCATATTTCCGGCAAGGTCGCCACAAATCCGGAAATGCGCCATAAATCCGGCAAGGTCGCCATAAATCGGGCAAGGTCGCCATAAATCGGGGCGAGGTCGCCATATTTCCGGCAAAGTCGCCATATATCCGGCGAGGTCGCCATATTTCCGGCAAGGTCGCCATTTATCCGGCAAGGTCGCAATAAATTCGGCGAGGTCGCCATATTTCCGGCAAGGTCGCCACAAATCCGGCAAGGTCGCCATAAATCCGGCAAGGTCGCCAGAAATCCAGCAAGGTCGCCATATTTCCGGCAAGGTCGCCATAAATCCGGCGAGGTCGCCATATTTCCGGCAAGGTCGCCATAAATCCCGGCGAGGTCGCCATATTTCCGGCAAGGTGCCATATTTCCGGCAAGGTCGCCATATATCCGGCAAGGTCGCCACAAATCCGGCAAGGTCGCCATATTTACGGCAAGGTCGCCATTAATCGAGCAAGGTCGCCACAAATCCGGCAAGGTCGCCATATTTCCGGCAAGGTCGCCATATTTCCGGCAAGGTCGCCATAAATCCGGCGAGGTCGTCACAATCCGGCAAGGTCACCATATGTCTGGCAACGTCGTCATATATTCGGCGAGGTCGCCATATTTCCGGCAAGGTCGCCACAAATCCGGAAAGGTCGCCATAAATCCGGCGAGGTCGCCATATTTCCGGCATGGTCGGCATAAATCCGGCAAGGTCGCCACAAGTCCGGCGAGGACGCCATATTTACTGCAATGTCGCCATAAATCCGGCAAGATCGCCATAAATGCGGCGAGGTCGCCATATTTCCGGCAAGGTCGCAACAAATCTGGCAAGATCGCCATAATCCGGCGAGGTCGCCATATTTCCGGCAAGGTCGCCACAAATCCGGAAATGCGACATAAATCGGCAAGGTCGCCATAAATCCGGCAAGGTTGCCATAAATCCGGCGAGGTCGCCATATTTCCGGCAAAGTCGCCATATATCCGGCGAGGTCGCCATATTTCCGGCAAGGTCGCCATTTATCCGGCAAGGTCGCAATAAATTCGGCGAGGTCGCCATATTACCGGCAAGGTCGCCACAAATACGGCAAGGTCGCCATAAATCCGGCAAGGTCGCCAGAAATCCAGCAAGGTCGCCATATTTCCGGCAAGGTCGCCATAAATCCGGCGAGGTCGCCATATTTCCGGCAAGGTCGCCATAAATCCGGCGAGGTCGCCATATTTCCGGCAAGGTGCCATATTTCGGCAAGGTCGCCATATATCCGGCAAGGTCGCCACAAATCCGGCAAGGTCGCCATATTTACGGCAAGGTCGCCATAAATCCAGCAAGATCGCCACAAATCCGGCAAGGTCGCCATATTTCCGGCAAGGTCGCCATATTTCCGGCAAGGTCGCCATAAATCCGGCGAGGTCGTCACATTCCGGCAAGGTCACCATATGTCTGGCAACGTCGTCATATATCCGGCGAGGTCGCATATTTCCGGCAAGGTCGCCATAAATCCGGCGAGGTCGCATATTTCCGGCAAGGTCGCCACAAATTCGGAAAGGTCGCCATAAATCCGGCAAGTTCGCCACAAAACCGGCAAGGTCGCCATAATTCGGGCAAGGTCGCCATATTTCCGGCAAGGTCGCCAAAAATCCGGAGAGGTCGCCATATTTCCGGCAAGGTCGCCACAAATCCGGCAAGGTCGCCATAAATCAAGGTCGCCATATTTCCGGCAAGGTCGCCATAATTCCGAAAAGGTCGCCACAAATCCGGCGAGGTCGCCATATTTCCGGCTAGGTCGTCACAAATCCGGCAAGGTCGCCATAAATCCGGCGAGGTCGCCATATTTCCGGCACGGTCGCCACGAATCCGGCAAGGTCGCCATAAATCCGGCGAGGTCGCCACAAATCAAGGTCGCCATATTTCCGGCAAGGTCGCCATAATTCCGACAAGGTCGCCACAAATCCGGCGAGGTCGCCATATTTCCGGCAAGGTCGCCACAAATCCGGCAAGGTCGCCATAAATACGGCGAGGTCGCCATATTTCCGGCACGGTCGCCACGAATCTGGCAAGGTCGCCATAAATCCGGCGAGGTCGCATATTTCCGGCAAGGTCTCCATAAATCCGGCATGGTCGCCACAAATCCGGCAAGGGTCGCAATATTTCCGGCAAGGTCGCCATAAATCCGGCAAGGTCGCCAGAAATACTGCTAGGTCGCCATATTTCCGGCAAGGTCGCCACAAATCCGGCTAGGTCGCCATAAATCCGGCGACGTCGCATATTTCCGGCAAGGTCGCCACAAATTCGGAAAGGTCGCCATAAATCCGGCAAGTTCGCCACAAAACCGGCAAGGTCGCCATAATTCGGGCAAGGTCGCCATAAATCCGGCATGGTCGCCATAAATCCGGCGAGGTCGCCACATTTCCGGCAAGGTCGTCCTAAATCCGGCGAGGTCGCCATAAACCTGGCGAGGTCGCCATCTTTCCGGCAAGGTCGCCATAAATCCGGCGAGGTGGCCATATTTCGGGCAAGGTCGCCATATTTCCGGCAAGTTCGCCACAAATTCGGCGAGGTCGCCATATTTCCGGCAAGGTCGCCGTAAATCCGGCAAGGTGGCAACAAATCCGGCGAGGACGCCATATTTCCGGCAAGATCGTCATAAATCAGGCAAGGTCGCCATATTTCCGGCAAGGTCGCCATATATCCGGCAAGGTCGCCACAAATCCGGCAAGGTCGCCATAAATCAAGGTCGCCATATTTCCGGCAAGGTCGCCATAATTCCGACAAGGTCGCCACAAATCCGGCGAGGGCGCCATATTTTCCGGCAAGGTCGCCACAAATCCGGCAAGGTCGCCATAAATCCGGCGAGGTCGCCATATTTCCGGCACGTTCGACACGAATCCGGCAAGTTCGCCATAAATCCGGCGAGGTCGCCACAAATCAAGGTTCCCATATTTCCGGCAAGGTTCCCATAATTCCGACAAGGTCGCCATAAATCCGGCGAGGTCGCCATATTTCCGGCACGATCGCCACGAATCCGGCAAGGTCGCCATAAATCCGGCGAGGTCACATATTTCCGGCAAGTCTCCATAAATCCGTCATGGTCGCCACAAATCCGGCAAGGTCGCAATATTTCCGGCGAGGTCGTCATGGATCCGGCAAGGTCGCCACAAATCCGGCAATGTGACCATATTACCGGCATGGTCGCCAGAAATATGGCAAGGTCGCCACAAATCTGGCGAGGTAGCCATATTTCCGGCAAGGTCGCCATAACCCCGGTAAGGTCGCCACAAATCCGGCGAGGTCGCCATATTTCCGGCAAGGTCGCCATAAATCCGGCAAGGTCGCCAGAAATACGGCTAGGTCGCCATATTTCCGGCAAGGTCGCCATAATTCCGGCATGGTCGCCACATATCCGGCAAGCTCGCCATATTTCCGGCAAGGACGCCATAAATTACGGCAAGGTCGTCACAAATCCGGCAAGCTCGCCATGTTTCCGGCAAGGTCGCCATTAATCCGGCAAGGTCGCCACAAATCCGGCAAGGTCGCCATATTTCCAGCAAGGACGCCCATAAAACCGGCAAGGTCGCCAAAAATCCGGCGAGGTCGCATATTTCCGGCAAGGTCGCCATAAATCCGGCGAGGTCGCATATTTCCGGCAAGGTCGCCACAAATTCGGAAAGGTCGCCATAAATCCGGCAAGTTCGCCACAAAAACCGGCAAGGTCGCCATAATTCGGGCAAGGTCGCCATATTTCCGGCAAGGTCGCCAAAAATCCGGGAGGTCGCCATATTTCCGGCAAGGTCGCCACAAATCCGGCAAGGTCGCCATAAATCAAGGTCGCCATATTTCCGGCAAGGTCGCCATAATTCCGAAAAGGTCGCCACAAATCCGGCGAGGTCGCCATATTTCCGGCTAGGTCGTCACAAATCCGGCAAGGTCGCCATAAATCCGGCGAGGTCGCCATATTTCCGGCACGGTCGCCACGAATCCGGCAAGGTCGCCATAAATCCGGCGAGGTCGCCACAAATCAAGGTCGCCATATTTCCGGCAAGGTCGCCATAATTCCGACAAGGTCGCCACAAATCCGGCGAGGTCGCCATATTTCCGGCAAGGTCGCCACAAATCCGGCAAGGTCGCCATAAATACGGCGAGGTCGCCATATTTCCGGCACGGTCGCCACGAATCTGGCAAGGTCGCCATAAATCCGGCGAGGTCGCATATTTCCGGCAAGGTCTCCATAAATCCGGCATGGTCGGCCACAAATCCGGCAAGGTCGCAATATTTCCGGCAAGGTCGCCATAAATCCGGCAAGGTCGCCAGAAATACTGCTAGGTCGCCATATTTCCGGCAAGGTCGCCACAAATCCGGCTAGGTCGCCATAAATCCGGCGACGTCGCATATTTCCGGCAAGGTCGCCACAAATTCGGAAAGGTCGCCATAAATCCGGCAAGTTCGCCACAAAACCGGCAAGGTCGCCATAATTCGGGCAAGGTCGCCATAAATCCGGCATGGTCGCCATAAATCCGGCGAGGTCGCCACATTTCCGGCAAGGTCGTCCTAAATCCGGCGAGGTCGCCATAAACCTGGCGAGGTCGCCATCTTTCCGGCAAGGTCGCCATAAATCCGGCGAGGTGGCCATATTTCGGGCAAGGTCGCCATATTTCCGGCAAGTTCGCCACAAATTCGGCGAGGTCGCCATATTTCCGGCAAGGTCGCCGTAAATCCGGCAAGGTGGCAACAAATCCGGCGAGGACGCCATATTTCCGGCAAGATCGTCATAAATCAGGCAAGGTCGCCATATTTCCGGCAAGGTCGCCATATATCCGGCAAGGTCGCCACAAATCCGGCAAGGTCGCCATAAATCAAGGTCGCCATATTTCCGGCAAGGTCGCCATAATTCCGACAAGGTCGCCACAAATCCGGCGAGGGCGCCATATTTCCGGCAAGGTCGCCACAAATCCGGCAAGGTCGCCATAAATCCGGCGAGGTCGCCATATTTCCGGCACGTTCGACACGAATCCGGCAAGTTCGCCATAAATCCGGCGAGGTCGCCACAAATCAAGGTTTCCATATTTCCGGCAAGGTTCCCATAATTCCGACAAGGTCGCCAGAAATCCGGCGAGGTCGCCATATTTCCGGCAAGGTCGCCACAAATCCGGCAAGGTCGCCATAAATCCGGCGAGGTCGCCATATTTCCGGCACGATCGCCACGAATCCGGCAAGGTCGCCATAAATCCGGCGAGGTCACATATTTCCGGCAAGTCTCCATAAATCCGTCATGGTCGCCACAAATCCGGCAAGGTCGCAATATTTCCGGCGAGGTCGTCATGGATCCGGCAAGGTCGCCACAAATCCGGCAATGTGACCATATTACCGGCATGGTCGCCAGAAATATGGCAAGGTCGCCACAAATCTGGCGAGGTAGCCATATTTCCGGCAAGGTCGCCATAACCCCGGTAAGGTCGCCACAAATCCGGCGAGGTCGCCATATTTCCGGCAAGGTCGCCATAAATCCGGCAAGGTCGCCAGAAATACGGCTAGGTCGCCATATTTCCGGCAAGGTCGCCATAATTCCGGCATGGTCGCCACATATCCGGCAAGCTCGCCATATTTCCGGCAAGGACGCCATAAATACGGCAAGGTCGTCACAAATCCGGCAAGCTCGCCATGTTTCCGGCAAGGTCGCCATTAATCCGGCAAGGTCGCCACAAATCCGGCAAGGTCGCCATATTTCCAGCAAGGACGCCATAAAACCGGCAAGGTCGCCAAAAATCCGGCGAGGTCTCCATATTTCCGTCAAGGTCGCCATAAATCCGGCGAGGTCGCCATATTTCCGGCAATGTCGCCATAAATCCTGCAAGGTCGCCATAAATCTGGCGAGGTCGCCATATTTCCGGGAAGGTCGCCACAAATCCGGCATGGTCGCCATAAATCCCGCGAGGTCGCCATATTTCCGGCATGGTCGCCACAAATCCTGCAAGGTCGCCATAAATCCGGCAAGGTCGCCACAAACCGGCAAGGTCGACATAATTCCGGCAAGGTCGCCATAAATCCAGCAAGGTCGCCACAAATCCGGCAAGGTCGCCACATTTCCGGCAAGGTCGCCATAAATCCTGCAAGGTCGCCACAAATCCGGCAATGTCGCCATATATCCGGCAAGGTCGCCACAAACCGGCAAGGTCGCCATAATTCCGGCAAGGTCGCCATAAATCCGGCAAGGTCGCCACAAATCCGGCAAGGTCTCCTTATTTCCGGCAAGGTCGCCATAAATTCGGCAAGGTCGCCACAAATCCGGCATGGTCGCCATATTTCCGGCAAGGTCGCCATATTTCCGGCAAGGTCGCCATAAATCCGGCAATGTCGCCACATATCCGGCATCGTCGCCATATTTCCGACAAGGTCGCCAAATTTCCATCAAGGTGGCCACAAATCCGGCAAGGTCGCCATATTTCCGGCAAGATCGCCATAAATCCGGCAAAGTCGCCACAAATCAAGGTCGCCATATTTCCGGCAAGGTCGCCATAATTCCGACAAGGTCGCCACAAATCCGGCGAGGTCGCCATAATTCCGGCAAGGTCGCCACAAATCCGGCAAGGTCGCCATAAATCCGGCGAGGTCGCCATATTTCCGGCACGGTCGCCACAAATCCGGCAAGGTTGCCATAAATCCGGCGAGGTCGCATATTTCCGGCAAGGTCTCCATAAATCCGGCATGGTCGCCACAAATCCGGCAAGGTCGCAATATTTCCGGCGAGGTCGTCATAAATCCGGCAAGGTCGCCACAAATCCGGCAAGGTCGCCATATTCCCGGCAAGGTCGCCAGAAATCCGGCAAGGTCGCCACAAATCTGGCGAGGTAGCCATATTTCCGGCAAGGTCGCCATAAACCCGGCAAGGTCCCCACAAATCCGGCGAGGTCGCCATATTTCCGGCAAGGTCGCCATAAATCCGTCAAGGTCGCCACAAATACGGCTAGGTCGCCATATTTCCGGCAATGTCGCCACAAATCCGGCAAGGTCGCCATAAATCCGGCGAGGTCGTATATTTCCGGCAAGGTCGCCACAAATCCGGAAAGGTCGTCATAAATCCGGCAAGTTCGCCACAAAACCGGCAAGGTCGCCATAATTCGGGCAAGGTCGCCAAAAATCCGGCATGGTCGCCATAAATCCGGCGAGGTCGCCACATGTCCGGCAAGGTCGTCCTAAATCCGGCGAGGCCGCCATAAGTCCGGCGTGGTCGCCATATTTCCGGCAAGGTCGCCATAAATCCGGCGAGGTCGCCATAAATCCGGCGAGGTTGCCATATTTCCGGGAAGGACGCCATAAATCCGGCGAGATCGCTATATTTCCGGCAAGGTCGCCATATTTCCGGCAAGGTCGCCATAAATCCGGCGAGGTCGCCATATTTCCGGCAAGGTCGCCACAAATTCGGCAAGGTCGCCATAAATCCAGCAAGGTCGCCAGAAATCAGGCAAGGTCGCCATATTTCCGGCAAGGTCGCCATATATCCGGCAAGGTCGCCACAAATCCGGCAAGGTCGCCTTATTTCCGGCAAGGTCGCCATAAATCCAGCAAGGTCGCCACAAATACGGCATGGTCGCCATATTTCCGGCATGGTCGCCATAAATCCGGCAAGGTCGCCACAAATCCGGCAAGGTCGCCATATTTCCGGCAAGGTCGCCATAAATCCTGCAAGGTCGCCACAAATCAGGCAAAGTCGCCATATTTCCGGCAAGGTCGCCATAATTCCGGCATGGTCGCCACATATCCGGCAAGGTCGCCATATTTCCGGCAAGGACGCCATAAATCAGGCAAGGTCGTCACAAATCCGGCAAGCTCGGCATGTTTCAGGCAAGGTCGCCATTAATCCGGCAAGGTCGCCACAAATCCGGCAAGGTCGCCATATTTCCTGCAAGGACCCCGTAAAACCGGAAAGGTCGCCAAAAATCCGGCGAGGTCGCCATATTTCCGTCAAGGTCGCCATAAATCCGGCGAGGTCGCCACAAATCCGGCAAGCTCGCCATAAATCCTGCAAGGTCGCCATTAATCCGGCAAGGTCGCCACAAATCCGGCATGGTCGCCATATTTCCGGCGTCGCCACAAATCCTGCAAGGTCGCCATAAATCCGTAGAGGTCGCCATATTACATGCAAGGTCGCCACAAATCCGGAAAGGTCGCCATAAATGCGGCGAGGTCGCCATATTTCCGGCAAGGTCGCCACAAATCTGGCAAGATCGCCATAAATCCGGCGAGGTCGCCATATTTCCGGCAAGGTCGCCACAAATCCGGAAATGCGCCATAAATCCGGCAAGATCGCCATAAATCCGGCAAGGTCGCCACAAATCCGGCAAGGTGCCATATTCCCGGCAAGGTCGCCATATATCCGGCAAGGTCACCACAAATCCGGCAAGGTCGCCATATTTACGGCAAGTTCGCCATAAATCCAGCAAGGTCGCCACAAATCCGGCAAGGTCGCCATATTTCCGGCAAGGTCGCCATATTTCCGGCAAGGCGCCATAAATCCGGCGAGGTCGTCACAATCCGGCAAGGTCACCATATGTCTGGCAAGGTCGCCATATATCCGGCGAGGTCGCCATATTTCCGGAAAGGTCGCCATAAATCCGGCGAGGTCGCCATATTTCTGGCATGGTCGGCATAAATCCGGCAAGGTCGCCACAAATCCGGCGAGGACGCCATATTTACTGCAATGTCGCCATAAATACGGCAAGGTCGCCACAAATCCGGCAAGGTCGTCATAAATCCGGCGAGGTCGCCATATTTCCGGCGTCGCCACAAATCCTGCAAGGTCGCCATAAATCCGTAGAGGTCGCCATATTACATGCAAGGTCGCCACAAATCCGGAAAGGTCGCCATAAATGCGGCGAGGTCGCCATATTTCCGGCAAGGTCGCCACAAATCTGGCAAGATCGCCATAAACCGGCGAGGTCGCCATATTTCCGGCAAGGTCGCCACAAATCCGGAAATGCGCCATAAATCCGGCAAGATCGCCATAAATCCGGCAAGGTCGCCATAAATCCGGCGAGGTCGCCATATTTCCGGCAAAGTCGCCATATATCCGGCGAGGTCGCCATATTTCCGGCAAGGTCGCCAGTTATCCGGCAAGGTCGCAATAAATTCGGCGAGGTCGCCATATTTCCCGCAAGGTCGCCACAAATCCGGCAAGGTCGCCATAAATCCGGCAAGGTCGCCAGAAATCCAGCAAGGTCGCCATATTTCCGGCAAGGTCGCCATAAATCCGGCGAGGTCGCCATATTTCCGGCAAGGTCGCCATAAATCCGGCGAGGTCGCCATATTTCCGGCAAGGTCGCCATATTCCCGGCAAGTTCGGCACAAATGCGGCGATGTCGCCATATTTACGGCAAGGTCGCCATAAATCCAGCAAGGTCGCCACAAATCCGGCAAGGTCGCCAAATTTCCGGCAAGGTCGCATTATTTCCGGCAAGGTCGCCATAAATCCGGCGAGGTCGCCACAAATCCGGCAAGGTCACCATATGTCTGGCAAGGTCGCCATATTTCCGGCAAGGCGCCATAAATCCGGCGAGGTCGTCACAATCCGGCAAGGTCACCATATGTCTGGCAAGGTCGCCATATATCCGGCGAGGTCGCCATATTTCCGGAAAGGTCGCCATAAATCCGGCGAGGTCGCCATATTTCTGGCATGGTCGGCATAAATCCGGCAAGGTAGCCACAAATCCGGCGAGGACGCCATATTTACTGCAATGTCGCCATAAATTCGGCAAGTTCGCCACAAATCCGGCAAGGTCGTCATAAATCCGGCGAGGTCGCCATATTTCCGGCGTCGCCACAAATCCTGCAAGGTCGCCATAAATCCGTAGATGTCGCCATATTACATGCAAGGTCGCCACAAATCCGGAAAGGTCGCCATAAATGCGGCGGGGTCGCCATATTTCCGGCAAGGCCGCCACAAATCCGGAAATGCGCCATAAATCCGGCAAGATCGCCATAAATCCGGCAAGGTCGCCATAAATCCGGCGAGGTCGCCATATTTCCGGCAAAATCGCCATATATCCGGCGAGGTCGCCATATTTCCGGCAAGGTCGCCAGTTATCCGGCAAGGTCGCAATAAATTCGGCGAGGTCGCCATATTTCCCGCAGGTCGCCACAAATCCGGCAAGGTCGCCATAAATCCGGCAAGGTCGCCAGAAATCCAGCAAGGTCGCCATATTTCCGGCAAGGTCGCCATAAATCCGGCGAGGTCGCCATATTTCCGGCAAGGTCGCCATAAATCCGGCGAGGTCGCCATATTTCCGGCAAGGTCGCCATATTCCCGGCAAGTTCGGCACAAATGCGGCGATGTCGCCATATTTACGGCAAGGGTCGCCATAAATCCAGCAAGGTCGCCACAAATCCGGCAAGGTCGCCAAATTTCCGGCAAGGTCGCATTATTTCCAGCAAGGTCGCCATAAATCCGGCGAGGTCGCCACAAATCCGGCAAGGTCACCATATGTCTGGCAAGGTCGCCATATATCCGGCGAGGTCGCCATATTTCCGGCAAGGTCGCCACAAATCCGGCAAGGTCGTCATAAATCCGGCGAGTTCGCCATATTTCCGGCGTCGCCACAAATCCTGCAAGGTCGCCATAAATACGGAGAGGTCGCCATATTTCAGGCAAGGTCGCCACAAATCCGGAAAGGTCGCCATAAATCCGGCGAGGTCGCCATATTTCCGGCATGGTCGGCATAAATCCGGCAAAGTCGCCACAAATCCGGCGAGGACGCCATATTTCCGGCAACGTCGCCATAAATCCGGCAAGGTCGCCATAAATGCGGCGAGGTCGCCATATTTCCGGCAAGGTCGCCACAAATTTGGCAAGATCGGCATCAATCCGGCGAGATCGCCATATTTCCGGCAAGGTCGCCACAAATCCGGAAATGTCGCCATAAATCCGGCAAGGTCGCCGTAAATCCGGCAAGGTCGTCAGAAATCCGGCAACGGCGCCATATTTCCGGCAAGATGGCCATATATCCGGCAAGGTCGCCACTAATCCGGCAAGGTCGCCATATTTCCGGCAAGGTCGCCATAAATCCGGCAAGGTCGCCACAAATCCGGCAAGGTGCCATATTCCCGGCAAGGTCGCCATATATCCGGCAAGGTCGCCACAAATCCGGCAAGGTCGCCATATTTACGGCAAGTTCGCCATAAATCCAGCAAGGTCGCCACAAATCCGGCAAGGTCGCCATATTTCCGGCAAGGTCGCCATATTTCCGGCAAGGCGCCATAAATCCGGCGAGGTCGTCACAATCCGGCAAGGTCACCATATGTCTGGCAACGTCGCCATATATCCGGCGAGGTCGCCATATTTCCGGCAAGGTCGCCATAAATCCGGCAAGGTCGCCACAAACCCGGCAAGGTCGCCATATTTACGGCAAGGTCGCCATAAATCCAGCAAGGTCGCCACAAATCCGGCAAGGTTGCCATATATCCGGCAAGGTCGCCATATTTCGGGCAAGGTCGCCATAAATCCGGCGAGGTCGCCACAAATCCGGCAAGGTCGTCATAAATCCGGCGAGGTCGCCATATTTCCGGCGTCGCCACAAATCCTGCAAGGTCGCCACAAATCCGGCGAGGACGCCATATTTAATGCAATGTCGCCATAAATCCGGCAAGGTCGCCATAAATGCGGCGAGGTCGCCATATTTCCGGCAAAGTCGCAACAAATCAGGCAAGATCGCCATAAATCCGGCGAGGGTCGCCATATTTCCGGCAAGGTCGCCACAAATCCGGAAATGCGCCATAAATCCGGCAAGGTCGCCATAAATCGGGCAAGGTCGCCATAAATCGGGCGAGGTCGCCATATTTCCGGCAAAGTCGCCATATATCCGGCGAGGTCGCCATATTTCCGGCAAGGTCGCCATTTATCCGGCAAGGTCGCAATAAATTCGGCGAGGTCGCCATATTTCCGGCAAGGTCGCCACAAATCCGGCAACGTCGCCATATTTACGGCAAGTTCGCCATAAATCCAGCAAGGTCGCCACAAATCCGGGAAGGTCGCCATATTTCCGGCAAGGTCGCCATATTTCCGGCAAGGCGCCATAAATCCGGCGAGGTCGTCACAATCCGGCAAGGTCACCATATGTCTGGCAACGTCGCCATATATCCGGCGAGGTCGCCATATTTCCGGCAAGGTCGCCATAAATCCGGCAAGGTCGCCACAAACCCGGCAAGGTCGCCATATTTACGGCAAGGTCGCCATAAATCCAGCAAGGTCGCCACAAATCCGGCAAGGTTGCCATATTTCCGGCAAGGTCGCCATATTTCCGGCAAGGTCGCCATAAATCCGGCGAGGACGCCACAAATCCGGCAAGGTCGTCATAAATCCGGCGAGGTCGCCATATTTCCGGCGTCGCCACAAATCCTGCAAGGTCGCCACAAATCCGGCGAGGACGCCATATTTAATGCAATGTCGCCATAAAATCCGGCAAGGTCGCCATAAATGCGGCGAGGTCGCCATATTTCCGGCAAGGTCGCAACAAATCAGGCAAGATCGCCATAAATCCGGCGAGGTCGCCATATTTCCGGCAAGGTCGCCACAAATCCGGAAATGCGCCATAAATCCGGCAAGGTCGCCATAAATCGGGCAAGGTCGCCATAAATCGGGCGAGGTCGCCATATTTCCGGCAAAGTCGCCATATATCCGGCGAGGTCGCCATATTTCCGGCAAGGTCGCCATTTATCCGGCAAGGTCGCAATAAATTCGGCGAGGTCGCCATATTTCCGGCAAGGTCGCCACAAATCCGGCAAGGTCGCCATAAATCCGGCAAGGTCGCCAGAAATCCAGCAAGGTCGCCATATTTTCGGCAAGGTCGCCATAAATCCGGCGAGGTCGCCATATTTCCGGCAAGGTCGCCATAAATCCGGCGAGGTCGCCATATTTCCCGCAAGGTGCCATATTTCCGGCAAGGTCGCCATATATCCGGCAAGGTCGCCACAAATCCGGCAAGGTCGCCATATTTACGGCAAGGTCGCCATTAATCCAGCAAGGTCGCCACAAATCCGGCAAGGTCGCCATATTTCCGGCAAGGTCGCCATATTTCCGGCAAGGTCGCCATAAATCCGGCGAGGTCGTCACAATCCGGCAAGGTCACCATATGTCTGGCAACGTCGTCATATATCCGGCGAGGTCGCCATATTTCCGGCAAGGTCGCCACAAATCCGGAAAGGTCGCCATAAATCCGGCGAGGTCGCCATATTTCCGGCATGGTCGGCATAAATCCGGCAAGGTCGCCACAAGTCCGGCGAGGACGCCATATTTACTGCAATGTCGCCATAAATCCGGCAAGATCGCCATAAATGCGGCGAGGTCGCCATATTTCCGGCAAGGTCGCAACAAATCTGGCAAGATCGCCATAAATCCGGCGAGGTCGCCATATTTCCGGCAAGGTCGCCACAAATCCGGAAATGCGACATAAATCCGGCAAGGTCGCCATAAATCTGGCAAGGTCGCCATAAATCCGGCGAGGTCGCCATATTTCCGGCAAAGTCGCCATATATCCGGCGAGGTCGCCATATTTCCGGCAAGGTCGCCATTTATCCGGCAAGGTCGCAATAAATTCGGCGAGGTCGCCATATTTCCGGCAAGGTCGCCACAAATCCGGCAAGGTCGCCATAAATCCGGCAAGGTCGCCAGAAATCCAGCAAGGTCGCCATATTTCCGGCAAGGTCGCCATAAATCCGGCGAGGTCGCCATATTTCCGGCAAGGTCGCCATAAATCCGGCGAGGTCGCCATATTTCCGGCAAGGTGCCATATTTCCGGCAAGGTCGCCATATATCCGGCAAGGTCGCCACAAATCCGGCAAGGTCGCCATATTTACGGCAAGGTCGCCATAAATCCAGCAAGGTCGCCACAAATCCGGCAAGGTCGCCATATTTCCGGCAAGGTCGCCATATTTCCGGCAAGGTAGCCATAAATCCGGCGAGGTCGTCACATTCCGGCAAGGTCACCATATGTCTGGGAACGTCGTCATATATCCGGCGAGGTCGCATATTTCCGGCAATGTCGCCATAAATCCTGCAAGGTCGCCATAAATCTGGCGAGGTCGCCATATTTCCGGGAAGGTCGCCACAAATCCGGCATGGTCGCCATAAATCCCGCGAGGTCGCCATATTTCCGGCATGGTCGCCACAAATCCGGCAAGGTCGCCATAAATCCGGCAAGGTCGCCACAAACCGGCAAGGTCGACATAATTCCGGCAAGGTCGCCATAAATCCAGCAAGGTCGCCACAAATCCGGCAAGGTCGCCACATTTCCGGCAAGGTCGCCATAAATCCTGCAAGGTCGGCACAAATCCGGCAATGTCGCCATATATCCGGCAAGGTCGCCACAAACCGGCAAGGTCGCCATAATTCCGGCAAGGTCGCCATAAATCCGGCAAGGTCGCCACAAATCCGGCAAGGTCTCCTTATTTCCGGCAAGGTCGCCATAAATTCGGCAAGGTCGCCACAAATCCGGCATGGTCGCCATATTTCCGGCAAGGTCGCCATATTTCCGGCAAGGTCGCCATAAATCCGGCAATGTCGCCACATATCCGGCATCGTCGCCATATTTCCGACAAGGTCGCCAAATTTCCATCAAGGTGGCCACAAATCCGGCAAGGTCGCCATATTTCCGGCAAGATCGCCATAAATCCGGCAAAGTCGCCGCAAATCAAGGTCGCCATATTTCCGGCAAGGTCGCCATAATTCCGACAAGGTCGCCACAAATCCGGCGAGGTCGCCATAATTCCGGCAAGGTCGCCACAAATCCGGCAAGGTCGCCATAAATCCGGCGAGGTCGCCATATTTCCGGCACGGTCGCCACAAATCCGGCAAGGTTGCCATAAATCCGGCGAGGTCGCATATTTCCGGCAAGGTCTCCATAAATCCGGCATGGTCGCCACAAATCCGGCAAGGTCGCAATATTTCCGGCGAGGTCGTCATAAATCCGGCAAGGTCGCCACAAATCCGGCAAGGTCGCCATATTCCCGGCAAGGTCGCCAGAAATCCGGCAAGGTCGCCACAAATCGGGCGAGGTAGCCATATTTCCGGCAAGGTCGCCATAAACCCGGCAAGGTCCCCACAAATCCGGCGAGGTCGCCATATTTCCGGCAAGGTCGCCATAAATCCGGCAAGGTCGCCACAAATACGGCTAGGTCGCCATATTTCCGGCAATGTCGCCACAAATCCGGCGAGGTCGCCATAAATCCGGCGAGGTCGTATATTTCCGGCAAGGTCGCCACAAATCCGGAAAGGTCGCCATAAATTCGGCAAGTTCGCCACAAAACCGGCATGGTCGCCATAATTCGGGCAAGGTCGCCATAAATCCGGCATGGTCGCCATAAATCCGGCGAGGTCGCCACATGTCCGGCAAGGTCGTCCTAAATCCGGCGAGGCCGCCATAAATCCGGCGTGGTCGCCATATTTCCGGCAAGGTCGCCATAAATCCGGCGAGGTCGCCATAAATCCGGCGAGGTTGCCATATTTCCGGGAAGGACGCCATAAATCCGGCGAGATCGCTATATTTCCGGCAAGGTCGCCATATTTCCGGCAAGGTCGCCATAAATCCGGCGACGTCGCCATATTTCCGGCAAGGTCGCCACAAATTCGGCAAGGTCGCCATAAATCCAGCAAGGTCGCCAGAAATCAGGCAAGGTCGCCATATTTCCGGCAAGGTCGCCATATATCCGGCAAGGTCGCCACAAATCCGGCAAGGTCGCCTTATTTCCGGCAAGGTCGCCATAAATCCAGCAAGGTCGCCACAAATACGGCAAGGTCGCCATATTTCCGGCATGGTCGCCATAAATCCGGCAAGGTCGCCACAAATCCGGCAATGTCGCCATATTTCCGGCAAGGTCGCCATAAATCCTGCAAGGTCGCCACAAATCAGGCAAAGTCGCCATATTTCCGGCAAGGTCGCCATAATTCCGGCATGGTCGCCACATATCCGGCAAGGTCGCCATATTTCCGGCAAGGACGCCATAAATCCGGCAAGGTCGTCACAAATCCGGCAAGCTCGCCATGTTTCAGGCAAGGTCGCCATTAATCCGGCAAGGTCGCCACAATCCGGCAAGGTCGCCATATTTCCGGCAAGGACCCCGTAAAACCGGAAAGGTCGCCAAAAATCCGGCGAGGTCGCCATATTTCCGTCAAGGTCGCCATAAATCCGGCGAGGTCGCCACAAATCCGGCAAGCTCGACATAAATCCTGCAAGGTCGCCATTAATCCGGCAAGGTCGCCACAAATCCGGCATGTTCGCCATATTTCCGGCAAGGACCCCATAAATCCGGCAAGGTCGCCAAAAATCCGGCGAGGTCGCCATATTTCCGGCAAGGGCGCCATAAATCCGGCAAGGTCGCCATATTTCCGGCAATGTCGCCATAAATCCTGCAAGGTCGCCATAAATCTGGCGAGGTCGCCATATTTCCGGCATGGTCGCCACAAATCCGGCAAGGTCGCCATAAATCCGGCAAGGTCGCCACAAACCGGCAAGGTCGACATAATTCCGGCAAGGTCGCCATAAATCCAGCAAGGTCGCCACAAATCCGGCAAGGTCGCCACATTTCCGGCAAGGTCGCCATAAATCCTGCAAGGTCGGCACAAATCCGGCAATGTCGCCATATATCCGGCAAGGTCGCCACAAACCGGCAAGGTCGCCATAATTCCGGCAAGGTCGCCATAAATCCGGCAAGGTCGCCACAAATCCGGCAAGGTCTCCTTATTTCCGGCAAGGTCGCCATAAATTCGGCAAGGTCGCCACAAATCCGGCATGGTCGCCGTATTTCCGGCAAGGTCGCCATATTTCCGGCAAGGTCGCCATAAATCCGGCAATGTCGCCACATATCCGGCATCGTCGCCATATTTCCGACAAGGTCGCCAAATTTCCATCAAGGTGGCCACAAATCCGGCAAGGTCGCCATATTTCCGGCAAGATCGCCATAAATCCGGCAAAGTCGCCGCAAATCAAGGTCGCCATATTTCCGGCAAGGTCGCCATAATTCCGACAAGGTCGCCACAAATCCGGCGAGGTCGCCATAATTCCGGCAAGGTCGCCACAAATCCGGCAAGGTCGCCATAAATCCGGCGAGGTCGCCATATTTCCGGCACGGTCGCCACAAATCCGGCAAGGTTGCCATAAATCCGGCGAGGTCGCATATTTCCGGCAAGGTCTCCATAAATCCGGCATGGTCGCCACAAATCCGGCAAGGTCGCAATATTTCCGGCGAGGTCGTCATAAATCCGGCAAGGTCGCCACAAATCCGGCAAGGTCGCCATATTCCCGGCAAGGTCGCCAGAAATCCGGCAAGGTCGCCACAAATCTGGCGAGGTAGCCATATTTCCGGCAAGGTCGCCATAAACCCGGCAAGGTCCCCACAAATCCGGCGAGGTCGCCATATTTCCGGCAAGGTCGCCATAAATCCGGCAAGGTCGCCACAAATACGGCTAGGTCGCCATATTTCCGGCAATGTCGCCACAAATCCGGCGAGGTCGCCATAAATCCGGCGAGGTCGTATATTTCCGGCAAGGTCGCCACAAATCCGGAAAGGTCGCCATAAATTCGGCAAGTTCGCCACAAAACCGGCATGGTCGCCATAATTCGGGCAAGGTCGCCATAAATCCGGCATGGTCGCCATAAATCCGGCGAGGTCGCCACATGTCCGGCAAGGTCGTCCTAAATCCGGCGAGGCCGCCATAAATCCGGCGTGGTCGCCATATTTCCGGCAAGGTCGCCATAAATCCGGCGAGGTCGCCATAAATCCGGCGAGGTTGCCATATTTCCGGGAAGGACGCCATAAATCCGGCGAGATCGCTATATTTCCGGCAAGGTCGCCATATTTCCGGCAAGGTCGCCATAAATCCGGCGACGTCGCCATATTTCCGGCAAGGTCGCCACAAATTCGGCAAGGTCGCCATAAATCCAGCAAGGTCGCCATAAATCCAGCAAGGTCGCCACAAATACGGCAAGGTCGCCATATTTCCGGCATGGTCGCCATAAATCCGGCAAGGTCGCCACAAATCCGGCAATGTCGCCATATTTCCGGCAAGGTCGCCATAAATCCTGCAAGGTCGCCACAAATCAGGCAAAGTCGCCATATTTCCGGCAAGGTCGCCATAATTCCGGCATGGTCGCCACATATCCGGCAAGGTCGCCATATTTCCGGCAAGGACGCCATAAATCCGGCAAGGTCGTCACAAATCCGGCAAGCTCGCCATGTTTCAGGCAAGGTCGCCATTAATCCGGCAAGGTCGCCACAAATCCGGCAAGGTCGCCATATTTCCGGCAAGGACCCCGTAAAACCGGAAAGGTCGCCAAAAATCCGGCGAGGTCGCCATATTTCCGTCAAGGTCGCCATAAATCCGGCGAGGTCGCCACAAATCCGGCAAGCTCGACATAAATCCTGCAAGGTCGCCATTAATCCGGCAAGGTCGCCACAAATCCGGCATGGTCGCCATATTTCCGGCAAGGACCCCATAAATCCGGCAAGGTCGCCAAAAATCCGGCGAGGTCGCCATATTTCCGGCAAGGGCGCCATAAATCCGGCAAGGTCGCCATATTTCCGGCAATGTCGCCATAAATCCTGCAAGGTCGCCATAAATCTGGCGAGGTCGCCATATTTCCGGCATGGTCGCCACAAATCCGGCAAGGTCGCCATAAATCCGGCAAGGTCGCCACAAACCGGCAAGGTCGCCATAATTCCGGCAAGGTCGCCATAAATCCGGCAAGGTCGCCACAAATCCGGGAAGGTCGCCTTATTTCCGGCAAGGTCGCCACAAATCCGGCAAGGTCGCCTTATTTCCGGCAAGGTCGCCATAAATCCAGCAAGGTCGCCACAAATACGGCAAGGTCGCCATATTTCCGGCATGGTCGCCATAAATCCGGCAAGGTCGCCACAAATCCGGCAAGGTCGCCATATTTCCGACAAGGTCGCCATAAATCCTGCAAGGTCGCCACAAATCAGGCAACGTCGCCATATTTCCGGCAAGGTCGCCATAATTCCGGCATGGTCGCCACATATCCGACAAGGTCGCCATATTTCCGGCAAGGACGCCATAAATCCGGCAAGGTCGTCACAAATCCGGCAAGCTCGCCATGTTTCAGGCAAGGTCGCCATTAATCCGGCAAGGTCGCCACAAATCCGGCAAGGTCGCCATATTTCCGGCATGGTCGCCATAAATCCGGCAAGGTCGCCATATCCGGCCTGGTCGCCACAAATCCGGCAAGGTCGCCATAATTCAGGCAAAGTCGCCATAAATCCGGGAACGTCGACACAAATCCGACAAGGTCGCCATATTTCCGGCAAGGTCTCCAGAAATCCGACAATGTCGCCATATTTCCGGCAAGGTCGTCATAAATCCGGCAAGGTCGCCACAAACCCGGCAAGGTCGCCATAAACCCGGCGAGGTCGCCGTAAATCCAGCAAGGTCGCCATATTTCCGGCAAGGTCGCCATAAACCTGGCGAGGTCGCCATATTTCCGGCAAGGTCGCCCTATATCCGGCAAGGTCGCCATAAATCCGGCGAGGTCGCCATATTCCCGGCAAAGACGCCACAAATCCGGCAAGGTCGCCATAAATCCGGCAAGGTTGCCATATTTCCGGCAAGTTCGCCACAAATCCGGCAAGGTCGCCATTTTTCCGGCAAGGTGGCCGTAAATCCGGCAAGGTCGCAACAAATCCGGCGAGGACGCCATATTCCCGGCGAGGTCGTCATAAATCCCGCAAGGTCGCCATATGTCCGGCAAGGTCGACATATTTCCAGCAAAGTCTCCATAAATCCGGCATGGTCGCCACAAATCCGGCAAGGTCGCAATATTTCCGGCGAGGTCGTCATAAATCTGGCAAGGTCACCAGAAATCCGGCTTGGTCGCCATATTCCCGGCAAGGTCGCCAGAAATCCGGCAAGGTCGCCACAAATCTGGTGAGGTAGCCATATTTCCGGCAAGATCGCCATAAACCCGGCAAGGGTCGCCACAAATCCAGCGAGGTCGCTATATTTCCGGCAAGGTCGCCATAAATCCGGCAAGGTCGCCACAAATAAGGCTAGGTCGCCATATTTCCGGCAAGGTCGGCATAAATCCGGCAAGGTCGCCACAAATCAAGGCCGCCATATTTCCGGCAAGGTCGCCACAAATCCGGTAAGGTCGCCATAAATCCGGCGAGGCCGCCATATTTCCCACAAGGTCGCCACAAATCCGGAGAGGTCGCCATAAATCAGGCAAGTTCGCCACAAAACCGGCAAGGTCGCCATAATTCGAGCAAGGTCGCCATAAATCCGGCATGGTCGCCATAAATCCGGCGAGGTCGCCACATTTCCTGCAAGGTCGTCCTAAATCCGGCGAGGCCGCCATAAATCCGGCGTGGTCGCCATATTTCCGGCAAGGTCGCCATAAATCCGGCGAGGTTGCCATATTTGCGGCAAGGACGCCATAAATCCGGCGAGATCGCTATATTTCCGGCGAGGTCGTCATAAATCCCACAAGGTCGCCATAAATCGGCAAGGTCGACATATTTCCAGCAAGGTCTCCATAAATCCGGCATGGTCGCCACAAATCAGGCAAGGTCACCATAAATCCGGCGAGGTCGCCATATTTCCGGCAAGGTCGCCACAAATCCGGAAAGGTCGCCATAAATCCGGCAAGTTCGCCACAAAACCGGCAAGTTCGCCATAATTCGGGCAAGGTCGCCATAAATCCGGCAAGGTCGCCATAAATCCGGCAAGGTCGCCATAAACCCGGCAAGGTCGCCGTAAATGCAGCAAGGTCGCCATATTTCCGGCAAGGTCGCCAGAAACCTGGCGAGGTCGCCATATTTCCGGCAAGGTCGCCCTATATCCGGCAAGGTCGCCATAAATCCGGCGAGGTCGCCATATTCCCGGCAAAGTCGCCAGAAATCCGGCAAGGTCGCCATAAATCCGGCAAGGTTGCCATATTTCCGGCAAGTTCGCCACAAATCCGGCAAGGTCGCCATTTTTCCGGCAAGGTGACCGTAAATCCGGCAAGGTCGCAACAAATCCGGCGAGGACGCCATATTCCCGGCGAGGTCGTCATAAATCCCGCAAGGTCGCCATAAGTCCGGCAAGGTCGACATATTTCCTGCAAGGTCTCCATAAATCCGGCATGGTCGCCACAAATCCGGCAAGGTCGCAATATTTCCGGCGAGGTCGTCATAAATCCGGCAAGGTCACCAGAAATCCGGCAAGGTCGCCATATTCCCGGCAAGGTCGCCAGAAATCCGGCAAGGTCGCCACAAATCTGGTGAGGTAGCCATATTTCCGGCAAGGTCGCCATAAATCCGGCAAGGTCGCCACAAATACGGCTAGGTCGCCATATTTCCGGCAAGGTCGGCATAAACCCGGCAAGGTCGCCACAAATCAAGGCCGCCATATTTCCGGCAAGGTCGCCACAAATCCGGCAAGGTCGCCATAAATCCGGCGAGGTCGCCATAAATCCGGCGAGGTTGCCATATTTGCGGCAAGGACGCCATAAATCCGGCGAGATCGCAATATTTCCGGCGAGGTCGTCATAAATCCCACAAGGTCGCCATAAATCCGGCAAGGTCGACATATTTCCAGCAAGGTCTCCATAAATCCAGCATGGTCGCCACAAATCCGGCAAGGTCGCAATATTTCCGGCGAGGTCGCCACAAATCAGGCAAGGTCTCCATAAATCCGGCGAGGTCGCCATATTTCCGGCAAGGTCGCCACAAATCCGGAAAATTCGCCATAAATCCGGCAAGTTCGCCACAAAACCGGAAAGGTCGCCATAAATCCGGCAAGGTCGCCATAAATGCGGCGAGGTCGCCATATTTCCGGCAAGGTCGCCACAAATCCGGCGATGTTGCCATATTTCCGGCAAGGACGCCATAAATCCGGCGAGGTCGCGATATTTCCGGCAAGGTCGCCATATATCCGGCAAGGTCGCCATAAATCCGGCGAGGTCGCCATATTTCCGGCAAAGTCGCCACAAATCCGGCAAGGTCGCCGTAAATCCGGCAAGGTCGCCAGAAATCCGGCAAGGTCCCCATATTTCCGACATGGTCGCCATTAATCCGGCAAGGTCGCCACAAATCTGGCAAGGTCGCCATATTACCGGCAAGGTCGCCATAAATCCGGCAATGTCGCAACAAATCCGGCAAGGTCGTCATATTTCCGACAAAGTCGCCATAAATCCGGCAAGGTCGCCACAAATCCGGCAAGGTCGCCATATTTCCGGCAAGGTCACCATATTTCCGGCAAGGTCGCCATAAATCCGGCGAGGTCGCCATGAATCCGGCGAGGCCGCCATATTTCCGGCAAGGTCGCCATATATACGGCGAGGTCGCCATATTTCCGGCAAGGTCGCCATTTCTCCGGCAAGGTCGCAATAAATCCGGCGAGGTGGCCATATTTCCGGGAAGGTCACCACAAACCCGGCAAGGTCGCCATAAATCCGGCAAGGTCGCCGTAAATCCAGCAAGGTCGCCATATTTCCGGCAAGGTCGCCATAAACCTGGCGAGGTCGCCATCTTTCCGGCAAGGTCGCCATAAATCCGGCGAGGTGGCCATATTTCCGGCAAGGTCGCCATATTTCCGGCGATGTTGCCATATTTCCGGCAAGGACGCCATAAATCCGGCGAGGTCGCGATATTTCCGGCAAGGTCCCCATGTATCCGGCAAGGTCCCCACAAATCCGGCGAGGTCGCCATATTTCCGGCAAAGTCGCCACAAATCCGGCAAAGTCGCCGTAAATCCGGCAAGGTCGCTAGAAATCCGGCAAGGTCCCCATATTTCCGACATGGTCGCCATAAATCCGGCAAGGTCGCCACAAATCTGGCAAGGTCGCCATATTCCCGGCAAGGTCGCCATAAATCCGGCAATGTCGCAACAAATCCGGCAATGTCGTCATATTTCCGACAAAGTCGCCATAAATCCGGCAAGGTCGCCACAAATCCGGCAAGGTCGCCATATTTCCGGCAAGGTCACCATATTTCCGGCAAGGTCGCCATAAATCCGGCGAGGTCGCCATAAATCCGGCGAGGCCGCCATATTTCCGGCAAGGTCGCCATATATCCGGCGAGGTCGCCATATTTCCGGCAAGGTGGCCATTTCTCCGGCAAGGTCGCAATAAATCCGGCGAGGTGGCCATATTTCCGGGAAGGTCACCACAAACCCGGCAAGGTCGCCATAAATCCGGCAAGGTCGCCGTAAATCCAGCAAGGTCGCCATATTTCCGGCAAGGTCGCCATAAACCTGGCGAGGTCGCCATCTTTCCGGCAAGGTCTCCATAAATCCGGCGAGGTGGCCATATTTCCGGCAAGGTCGCCATATTTCCGGCAAGTTCGCCACAAATCCGGCAAGGTCGCCATATTTCCGGCAAGGTCGCCGTAAATCCGGCAAGGTCGCAACAAATCCGGCGAGGACGCCATATTTCCGGCAAGGTCGCCATAAATCCGGCAAGGTCGCCAAAAATCCGGAGAGGTCGCCATATTTCCGGCAACGTCGCCACAAATCCGGCAAGGTCGCCATAAATCAAGGTCGCCATATTTCCGGCAAGGTCGCCATAATTCCGACAAGGTCGCCACAAATCCGGCGAGGTCGCCATATTTCCGGCAAGGTCGCCACAAATCCGGCAAGGTCGCCATAAATCCGGCGAGGTCGCCATATTTCCGGCACGGTCGCCACGAATCCGGCAAGGTCGCCATAAATCCGGCGAGGTCGCCACAAATCAAGGTCGCCATATTTCCGGCAAGGTCGCCATAATTCCGACAAGGTCGCCACAAATCCGGCGAGGTCGCCATATTTCCGGGAAGGTCGCCACAAATCCGGCAAGGTCGCCATAAATCCGGCGAGGTCGCCATATTTCCGGCACGGTCGCCACGAATCCGGCAAGGTCGCCATAAATCCGGCGAGGTCGCATATTTCCGGCAAGGTCTCCATAAATCCGGCATGGTCGCCACAAATCCGGCAAGGTCGCAATATTTCCGGCAAGGTCGCCATAACCCCGGCAAGGTCGACACAAACCCGGCTAGGTCGCCATATTTCCGGCAAGGTCGCCATAAATCCGGCAAGGTCGCCAGAAATACGGCTAGGTCGCCATATTTCCGGCAAGGTCGCCACAAATCCGTCAAGGTCGCCATAAATCCGGCGAGGTCGCATATTTCCGGCAAGGTCGCCACAAATTCGGAAAGGTCGCCATAAATCCGGCAAATTCGCCACAAAACCGGCAAGGTCGCCATAATTCGGGCAAGGTCGCCATAAATCCGGCATGGTCGCCATAAATCCGGCGAGGTCGCCACATTTCCGGCAAGGTCGTCCTAAATCCGACGACGTCGCCATAAACCTGGCGAGGTCGCCATCTTTCCGGCAAGGTCGCCATAAATCCGGCGAGGTGCCCATATTTCCGGCAAGGTCGCCATATTTCCGGCAAGTTCGCCACAAATTCGGCGAGGCCGCCATATTTCCGGCAAGGTCGCCATATATCCGGCAAGGTCGCCATAAATCCGGCGAGGTCGCCATATTCCCGGCAAAGTCGCCACAAATCCGGCAAGGTCGCCATAAATCCGGCAAGGTCGCCATATTTCCGGCAAGTTCGCCACAAATCCGGAAAGGTCGCCATATTTCCGGCAAGGTCGCCACAAATCCGGAGAGGTCGCCATATTTCCGGCAAGGTCGCCACAAATCCGGCAAGGTCGCCATATTTCCGGCAAGGTCGCCATAAATCCGGCAAGGTCGCCAAAAATCCGGAGAGGTCGCCATATTTCCGGCAAGGTCGCCACAAATCCGGCAAGGTCGCCATAAATCAAGGTCGCCATATTTCCGGCAAGGTCGCCATAATTCCGACAAGGTCGCCACAAATCCGGCGAGGTCGCCATATTTCCGGCAAGGTCGCCACAAATCCGGCAAAGTCGCCATAAATCCGGCGAGGTCGCCATATTTCCGGCACGGTCGCCACGAATCCGGCAAGGTCGCCATAAATCCGGCGAGGTCGCCACAAATCAAGGTCGCCATATTTCCGGCAAGGTCCCCATAATTCCGACAAGGTCGCCACAAATCCGGCGAGGTCGCCATATTTCCGGCAAGGTCGCCACAAATCCGGCAAGGTCGCCATAAATCCGGCGAGGTCGCCATATTTCCGGCACGGTCGCCACGAATCCGGCAAGGTCGCCATAAATCCGGCGAGGTCGCATATTTCCGGCAAGGTCTCCATAAATCCGGCATGGTCGCCACAAATCCGGCAAGGTCGCCATATTCCCGGCAAAGTCGCCAGAAATATGGCAAGGTCGCCACAAATCTGGCGAGGTAGCCATATTTCCGGCAAGGTCGCCATAACCCCGGCAAGGTCGCCACAAATCCGGCTAGTTCGCCATATTTCCGGCAAGGTCGCCATAAATCCGGCAAGGTCGCCAGAAATACGGCTAGGTCGCCATATTTCCGGCAAGGTCGCCACAAATCCGGCAAGGTCGCCATAAATCCGGCGAGGTCGCATATTTCCGGCAAGGTCGCCACAAATTCGGAAAGGTCGCCATAAATCCGGCAAGTTCGCCACAAAACCGGCAAGGTCGCCATAATTCGGGCAAGGTCGCCATAAATCCGGCATGGTCGCCATAAATCCGGCGAGGTCGCCACATTTCGGGTAAAGTCGTCCTAAATCCGGCGAGGTCGCCATAAACCTGGCGAGGTCGCCATCTTTCCGGCAAGATCGCCATAAATCCGGCGAGGTGGCCAAATTTCCGGCAAGGTCGTCATATTTCCGGCAAGTTCGCCACAAATTCGGCGAGGTCGCCATATTTCCGGCAAGGTCGCCATATATCCGGCAAGGTCGCCATAAATCCGGCGAGGTCGCCATATTTCCGGCAAGGTCGCCACAAATCCGGCAAGGTCGCCATAAATCCGGCGAGGTCGCCATATTTCCGGCACGGTCGCCACGAATCCGGCAAGGTCGCCATAAATCCGGCGAGGTCGCCACAAATCAAGGTCGCCATATTTCCGGCAAGGTCATAAATCCGGCGAGGTCGCGATATTTCCGGCAAGGTCGCCATATATCCGGCAAGGTCGCCATAAATCCGGCGAGGTCGCCATATTTCCGGCAAAGTCGCCACAAATCCGGCAAGGTCGCCGTAAATCCGGCAAGGTCGCCACAAATCCGGCAAGGTCGCAATATTTCCGGCGAGGTCGTCATAAATCCGGCAAGGTCGCCATAAACCTGGCGAGGTCGCCATCTTTCCGGCAAGGTCGCCATAAATCCGGCGAGGTGGCCATATTTCCGGCAAGGTCGCCATATTTCCGGCAAGTTCGCCACAAATCCGGCAAGGTCGCCATATTTCCGGCAAGGTCGCCGTAAATCCGGCAAGGTCGCAACAAATCCGGCGAGGACGCCATATTTCCGGCAAGGTCGCCATAAATCCGGCAAGGTCGCCAAAAATCCGGCAAAGTCGCCATATTTCCGGCAAGGTCGCCACAAATCCGGCAAGGTCGCCTTAAATCCGGCGAGGTCGCATATTTCCGGCAAGGTCTCCACAAATTCGGAAAGGTCGCCATAAATCCGGCAAGTTCGCCACAAAACCGGCAAGGTCGCCATAATTCGGGCAAGGTCGCCATAAATCCGGCATTGTCGCCATAAATCCGGCGAGGTCGCCACATTTCCGGTAAGGTCGTCCTAAATCCGGCGAGGTCGCCATAAACCTGGCGAGGTCGCCATCTTTCCGGCAAGGTCGCCATAAATCCGGCGAGGTGGCCATATTTCCGGCAAGGTCGTCATATTTCCGGCAAGTTCGCCACAAATTCGGCGAGGTCGCCATATTTCCGGCAAGGTCGCCATATATCCAGCAAGGTCGCCATAAATCCGGCGAGGTCGCCATATTCCCGGCAAAGTCGCCACAAATCCGGCAAGGTCGCCATAAATCCGGCAAGGTCGCCATATTTCCGGCAAGTTCGCCACAAATCCGGCAAGGTCGCCATATTTCCGGCAAGGTCGCCGTAAATCCGGCAAGGTCGCAACAAATCCGGCGAGGACGCCATATTTCCGGCAAGGTCGTCATAAATCCGGCAAGGTCGCCAAATATCCGGAGAGGTCGCCATATTTCCGGCAAGGTCGCCACAAATCCGGCAAGGTCGCCATAAATCAAGATAGCCATATTTCCGGCAAGGTCGCCATAATTCCGACAAGGTCGCCACAAATCCGGCGACGTCGCCATATTTCCGGCAAGGTCGCCACAAATCCGGCAAGGTCGCCATAAATCCGGCGAGGTCGCCATATTTCCGGCACGGTCGCCACGAATCCGGCAAGGTCGCCATAAATCCGGCGAGGTCGCCACAAATCAAGGTCGCCATATTTCCGGCAAGGTCCTAAATCCGGCGAGGTCGCGATATTTCCGGCAAGGTCGCCATATATCCGGCAAGGTCGCCATAAATCCGGCGAGGTCGCCATATTTCCGGCAAAGTCGCCACAAATCCGGCAAGGTCGCCGTAAATCCGGCAAGGTCGCCAGAAATCCGGCAAGGTCGCCATATTTCCGACATGGTCGCCATAAATCCGGCAAGGTCGCCACAAATCTGGCAAGGTCGCCATATTCCCGCCAAGGTCGCCATAAATCCGGCAATGTCGCAACAAATCCGGCAAGGTCGTCATATTTCCGACAAAGTCGCCATAAATCCGGCAAGGTCGCCACAAATCCGGCAAGGTCGCCATATTTCGGGCAAGATCACCATATTTCCGGCAAGGTCGCCATAAATCCGGCGAGGTCGCCATAAATCCGGCGAGGCCGCCATATTTCCGGCAAGGTCGCCATATATCCGGCGAGGTCGCCATATTTCCGGCAAGGTCGCCATTTCTCCGGCAAGGTCGTAATAAATCCGGCGAGGTCGCCATATTTCCGGCAAGGTCACCACAAACACGGCAAGGTCGCCATAAATCCGGCAAGGTCGCCGTAAATCCAGCAAGGTCGCCATATTTCCGGCAAGGTCGCCATAAACCTGGCGAGGTCGCCATATTTCCGGCAAGTTCGCCACAAATCCGGCAAGGTCGCCATATTTCCGGCAAGGTCGCCGTAAATCCGGCAAGGTCGCAACAAATCCGGCGAG
Organism: Malacoraja senta; assembly: GCA_038087875.1. Classification (NCBI taxonomy): domain Eukaryota; kingdom Metazoa; phylum Chordata; class Chondrichthyes; order Rajiformes; family Rajidae; genus Malacoraja; species Malacoraja senta. The sequence goes on along the minus strand of JAXLNO010001896.1, from coordinate 52,910 downwards.
GACGCCATATTTCCGGCAAGGTCGCCATAAATCCGGCAAGGTCGCCAAAAATCCGGAGAGGTCGCCATATTTCCGGCAAGGTCGCCACAAATCCGGCAAGGTCGCCATAAATCAAGGTCGCCATATTTCCGGCAAGGTCGCCATAATTCCGACAAGGTCGCCACAAATCCGGCGAGATCGCCATATTTCCGGCAAGGTCGCCACAAATCCGGCAAGGTCGCCATAAATCCGGCGAGGTCGCCATATTTCCGGCAAGGTCGCCACAAATCCGGCAAGGTCGCCATAAATCAAGGTCGCCATATTTCCGGCAAGGTCGCCATAATTCCGACAAGGTCGCCACAAATCCGGCGAGGTCGCCATATTTCCGGCAAGGTCGCCACAAATCGGGCAAGGTCGCCATAAATCTGGCGAGGTCGCCATATTTCCGGCAGGGTCGCCACGAATCCGGCAAGGTCGCCATAAATCCGGCGAGGTCGCCACAAATCAAGGTCGCCATATTTCCGGCAAGGTCCCCATAATTCCGACAAGGTCGCCACAAATCCGGCGAGCTCGCCATATTTCCGGCAAGGTCGCCACAAATCCGGCAAGGTCGCCATAAATCCGGCGAGGTCGCCATATTTCCGTCACGGTCGCCACGAATCCTCCTTTATATTCCTGGCCATCTTCCTTTCGTAGTTCATCTTTTCAGCCGTATAGCCCGATTTGTTTCCTTCTGTTGTCCTATGAAAGTTTCCCAATCCTCTGGCTTCCGGGTACTCTTTGCTAGTTATACATCTTTTCATTTAGTTTTATTCGATCCCTAACTTATCTTGTCAGCCACCGTTGCCTCCTAATCCCCTCTAAATCTCTCTGATCCCTCTAAACCCCTCTAAACCCTTGAAATCCCCTCTAAAACCCTCTAAACCACTCTAAACACCTAAACCCCTCTGAAGACCTCTACACCCCTCTAACCCCTCTATAACCCTCTAAACCCTTCTAAAACCCTCCAAACCTCTAAAGCCCTCTAAACCCCTCTAAAGTCCTCTAAATACCTCTAAAGCCCTCTAAACCGCTTGAAACCCCTCGAAATCACGCTACCCCCCTCTAAACCCCCCTTAACCACGCTATGCCCCTCTATGCCCCTCTAACCCCATCGAAACCCCTCGAAACCCCTCGAAACCTCGCTAAACCCTCTAAACCACTCTAAACACAGTTCCGTGGGGGGGCTGCAAGCCGGCAGCCCTGAAAGCAGCGTGTTAGTTCTTTCTAATTTTCTTGTTTTTTCCGTATGTCCTAATGTATGTTTTTAATGTTTCTTTGTGTGTCTTGTGTGGCGGTGGTTTGCGGGGGTGGGGGTTAAGGGGGAAACCGTTTCGGATGCCTCCTCCACGGAGGGGGACTTTTTCTATGTCGACTCCCCTGTGGCCTACCATCGAGACGCGCCTGGGGCGAGCATTCTTTCGTCGCGGAGCGGGCGATGTCTCGCCGGGGATCGCCGGAGGGGAGCGCTCCTTTCGCTGGCCTGCGGCAACCAGGTCTGCGGAGCAGCATGGGATCCCTCGTTGGGGACCCGGGAGGGGAAGAGCTCCGACCGCCGGCCCGCGGCCAACTTCTACCGCGGGCGCGGCGTGGAGTTACCATCAGGAGCGGGTCCCTCGCCGGGGACCCCTGGAGAGGAGCTCCGACTGCCGGCCCTGCGGTCTGCGGTGCTTCTGGCTGCGGCGCGGCGGGGACTTTAGATCTTCGACCGCCGGCTTGCGGCCTACACCAACCTGAAGCCGCGGTCTCCGGCAGGGAAGCACCGATTTAGGACTTACCTGGACTTTACCTTGTCTCCACATCTGGACACCAGCAGCGGTGACGGCGGAGGGTTGAGGTCCCTCCCACGGGGTAAATGGAGGAGGACTGGCCATTTTTGTGCCTTCCACCACAGTGAACACCTCAAAACCACTCTAAACACTTTTAAACCCGTCTAAACCCGTCTAGACCCCTCTAACCCCTCTGAACCCCTCTGAAACGCTCTAAACCCATCTAAACCCACCTAAAGCCCTCGATATCCCTCGAAACCCTTCTAAACCCCTCTAAACAGCTCTAACCCCTCTAAACCGCTCTAAACCCGTTTAACCCTCAACACGTTTAAACCATTCTAAACACCTCTAAAGCCCTCTAATCCCCTCTAAACGACTGTAAACCCCACTAACCCCCTCTAAACCCATCTAAACCCCTTGAAACCCCTCGAAACCCCTCTCGGCCCTTCTAAGCCCTTCAAAACCACTCCACGCACTTCTAACGCCCTCTAAACGTATCTAAACCCATCTAATGCCCTATAAACTCCTCTAAACCCCCCCAAATACCCTTCTAAACCACTCAAATGCCCAGAAGTAACAACAGCTTCGCACAGAAAGGAGCCGCAGATGCTGCTTTCAACTGAAGATATACACAAAAAGCTGGAGTAACCCAGTGTGACAGACAGCATCTGTGGAGAGAAGGGTCTCGAAAAGGAACTGTGCGAATCCGCACTGACCAGCGATTCCCACACATTATCGATGTCCTACACACACTGGGGACAATTTACATTTAAACCTGTATATCTACAAGCCTGCGCGTATTTGTAGTTTGGGAGGAAACCGAAGATGTCGGGAAAATCCACGCGGTCAGTGGGAGAACGAACAAACTCCGTACAGACAGCACCCTTGGTCGGGATTGAACCCGCGTCTCTGGCGCTGTAAGGCAGCAACTACCGCTGTGCTACCGTGCTGGATAGCTTGAGCTTAGAAACGCAGATATAACATATGTGGTCACAAAAATCTGGAGTAACAGTGGGGCAGGCAGCATCTCTGGAGAAAATCCACGCGGTTACGGGGAGAACGTACAAATCGTACAGACGGCGGTCGTGGTCGGAATCGAACCCGGGTCTGAACCTGTGAGGCAGCAACTCTTCCGCTGCGCTACTGTTTACTGGCGCCCTCCCATAATTTCCCATTTATTGGTGCCATTCCCTAAATCCCCATTGACTGGTGCCCTCCCCTAATGCACCATTTAATGTTGCGCTCCCCTAATTCTCCATTTATTAGTGCCCTCCCCTAATTCTCCATTTACTGAGGCTCGCTCTTTTCGCACCAGGCTCGTAGCGTGCGCCCGGCTCCTAGTTTGCGGACGAGGTTCGCAGCTTTTGCAGCAGGCTGGCACTTTTCGCACCAGCTCGCACTTTTCGGACCAGGCCGGCATTTTTCGCAGATGGCTCATACATTTCGCACCAGGCTCGTAGTTTTCGCACCCGGCTCGCAAATTTCGCACAAGGCTCGCAGTTTTCGCTACCAGGCTCCTACTTTTCGCACCAGGCTCGCAGTTTTTGCGCCAGGCTCTCAGTTTTCGCACCCGGATTGCAGTGTTCGCACCAGGCTCGCTTTTTTTCGCAGCCGGCTCGCATTTTTTGAACCAGGCTCGCACCTTTCGCACCAGGCTCGCATCTTTCGCACCAGGCTCGCACCTTTCGCACCAAGCTCGCACTTTTAGCACCTGGCGCGAAGCTTTCTCACCAGGCTCGCATCTTTCGCACCAGGCTCGCAGTTCTCCGCCAGGATTACAACTTTCGCACCATGATCTCAGTTTTCGCACCAGGCTGACAGTTTTAGCACCAGGCTCGCATTTTTTTGCAGCCGGTTCGCAGTTTTCGCACCACAATCGCTCTTTTCGCACCAGACCCGCACTTTTCGCACCAATCTCGTAGTTTTTACGCCAGGCTCGCAATTTTCGCACCAGGATCACACTTTTCGTAATAGACTCGCTCTTTTCGCAGCGGGATCGCACTTTTCGCACCACGCTCGCAGTTTATGCGCCAGGCTCCCAGTTTTCGCACAAGGACTGCAGTTTTCGCACCAGGCTCCCACATTTCGCAGCAGGCTCGCACGTTTGGCACCAGGCTCGCATTTGTCGCACGAGGCTCGCAGTATTCGCACCAGGCTCGCACTTTTCGCACCAGACTCGCGAGATAGACACAACCCTTTGTCGTCACAACCGTTAGTAGACACAACCGTTGGTATGAACAAAACTTGGTCGAAACAAAGCTTGGTAGACTTAACCTTCGTTTTACACAACTCTGGGTAAACACAACCCTTGGTAAGCAAACCCCTTGGTAGACACAACACTTGGTAGACACAACCCTTGGGAGACAGAGCCATTCGTCGACACAACCTTGGTAGACACAGCCCTTGGTACACACCACCCTTGGTAGGCAGTCTTTGTAGGCACAACGCTTGGAAAACATGAGCCTTGGCAAACACGACCCTTGGTAAACACGACCTTTAGCAAACACGACCGTTAGCAAACACAACGCTTGGTGAACATGAACATTGGCAAACACGACCTTTGAGAAACACGACTCTTTGGGAACACGACCTTTGTTAAACACGTCCCTTGGCAAACACTTCCCCTGGTAAACACTACCCCTGGTAAACACAACCCTTGGTAAACAGTGCGATGCTGGTGCGAAAATTGTGAACTGGCGCAAAAAGTGCGAGCCTGGTGCGAAAAGTGCGAGCCTGCTGTGAAAGTGGGAGCCTGCTGCGAAAAGTGGGAGCCTGGTGCGAAAACTGCGAGCCTTGTGCGAAGATTGCGAGACTGGTGCGAAAAGTACGAGCAGTCTGCGAAAAATGCCTGCCTGGTGCGAAAAGTGCAAGCTGGTGCTAAAAGTGCGAGCCTGGTACTAAAGCTGCGAACCTCGTCCGCACACTACGAGCCGGGCGCACAAGCTGCGAGCCTAGTGCGAAAAGAGCGAGCCTCGGTAAATGGGGAATTACGGGAGGGCACTAATAAATGGGGAATTAGGGGAGCGCAACATTAAATGGTGAATTAGGGGAGGACACCATTAAATGGGGATTTAGGGTATGGCACCAGTAAATGGGAAATTATGGGAGGGCACCAGTAAACAGTGGCGCAGCGATAGAGTTGCTGCCTCACAGGTTCAGAGACCCTGGTTAGATTTGGACCACGGCCGCCGTCTGACGGTTTGAACGTTCTCCCCGTGACCGCGTGGATTTTCCCCAGAGATGCTGCCTGCCCCGCATTTACTCCAGATGTTTGTGACCACATATGTTATACCTGCGTTTCTGAGCTCAAGCTATCCAGCAGGGTGGCACAGCGGTAGAGTTGCTGCTTTACAGCGCCAGAGACGTGGGTTCAATCCCGACGAAGGGTGCCGTCTGTACGGAGTTTGAACGTTCTCCCCTGACCGCGTGGAGTTTCTCCGACATCTTCAATTTCCTCCCAAACTCCAAGGACGCGCAGGCTTGTAGATATACAGGTTTATATGTAAGTTGTCCCCAGTGTGTGCCGGACATCGATAATGTGTGGGGATCGCTGGTCAGTGCGGACTCGCACAGTTCCTTTGCGAGACCCTTTTCTCCACAGATGCTGTCTGTCACGCTGGGTTACACCAGCTTTTTTGTCTATCTTCGGTTGAAAGCAGCATCTGCAGCTCCTTCCTGTGCGAAGCTGTTCTTACGTCTAGACATTTGAGGGGATTAGATGGGTTTAGATGGGTTTAGATGGAATTAGAGGGGTTTAGAGGGGCTTCGAGGTGTTTAGAGGTGTTTAGAGGGTTTTCGGAGGGGTTAGAGGGGTTTAGAGGGATTTAGATGGGTTTACAGGCGGTTAGAGTGGTTTAGATGGGTTTAGAGGTGTTTAGAGGGGTTTTCAGTGGTTTACAGCTGTTTAGAAGTGTTAATCGTGGTTTAGAGGTGTTTCGAGGGGTTTAAATGGGTTTCGCGAGGTTTCGAGGGTTTTAGAGGTGTTTCGAGAGGGTTAGAGGTATTCCGAAGGGTTTCCTGGAGTTTCGAGATGTTTATCGGGGGTTTAGAGGGGTTTAGAGGGGGTTGGAGGGACTGGGAGGTGTTTAAATTGGTTTAGAATGGTTTAGAGGGGTATGGAGGTGTTTGGAGGTGTTTGCGGGGGTTTAGAGTGGTTTAGAGGTGTTTGGAGGGGGTTGGAAGGGCTTAGGGCGGTTTACAGGAGGTTTATAAGGGGTTTGGAGGTTTGGAGGGGTTTAGAGGTGTTTGGAAAGGATTGGAAGGGTTTAGTGGGGTTTAGAGGGGTATGGAGGAGTTTGGAGTGGTTTAGAGGGGACTATAGGAGTTTAGAGGGGTTTAGAGTGAGTTTAGAAGGGTCTGGAGGGTTTCCGCGGGGTTTAGATGGGTTTAGATGAGCTTAGAGGAGTTTACAGAGGGTCTACAGGGTTTTACAGGGTTTAGACGGATTTTGGTGGATTTTGAGGTTTACAGTGGTTTATGGGGCTTTAGATGGGTTCAGAGTTGTTTAGAGCGGTTTACTGGAGTTTACAGGGGTTTACAGGGGTTTACAGTGGTTTGGAGTTTAAATGGGTTTAGAGGGGATTACATGGGTTTAGAGGGGTGTAGAGTGTTTTAGAGGGCTTTAGAGGGGTTACAGGAATTTACAGGGGTTTACAGGTGTTTAGAGAGGTTTACAGGGGTTTACAGGTGTTTAGAGGTGTTTACATGTGGTTTACAGAGGGTTACATGGGTTTAGAGGGGTTTAGATGTCTTTACAGGCGTTTATAGGGGTATTGAGAGGTTTACAGGGGTTTAGAGAGATGTACATGGGGTTTACAGGGGGTTAGATGGTTTAGAGGGCTTCATAGGGGTTTACATGGGGCTAGAGGGGTTTACAGGGGTTTACGGGCGTTTACTGGGGCTTAGAGGGGTTTACAGGGATTTGCAGGGGATTAGAGGTTAGATGGGTTTACAGGTGTTTAGAGGGGTTTACAGGGGTTTAGAGTGATTTACAGGGGTTTAGAGGGGTTTAGAGGGTTTTAGATAGGTTTAGAGTGCTTAAAGGGGTTTGCAGGTATTTGCAGGTGTTTAGAGAGGCTTGGAGGAGTTTAGAGGGTTTTAGAGATGTTTACAGAGGTTTACATGGGTTTAGAGGGGTTGAAGCTGGTTTAGAGGGATTTATAGGTGTTTAGAGTGTTATACAGGGGTTTACAGGGCGTTAGGCGTGTTTACGTGTGGTTTACAGGGTGTTTAGATGGGTTTAGAGCGCTTTATAGGGGTTTTGAGGGGATTAGAGGGGTTTGGATGGGATTTCGAGGGGTTTCGAGGGGATTGGAGAGGGATTGCAGGGGACTGGATCGGTTTAGAGCGGTTTGTATGGGTTTGTAGGGGTTTAGAGGGGGTTAGAGTGGTTTGGAGGGGTTTACAGGGGTTTACAGGGGGTTAGAGGCGTTAACAGGGGGATAGAGGTGTTTAGAGGGGTTTAGATGCGTTTGTAGTGGGTTTACATGTGTTTAGAGGGGTTTAGAGGGATTTAGAGTTATTTACAAGGGTTTAGTGGGATTTACAGTGTTTAGCGGGATTTAGAGGTGTTTAAAGGGGTTTACAGGTGTTTACAGGTGTAGAGAGGTTTAGAAGGGTGTACAGGGGTTCACAGGGTTTTAGAGAGTTTTATAGGGATTTCCAGGAGTTTACAGGTGTTTAGGGGGTTTACAGTGGGTTTAGTTGGGTATAGAGGGGTTTAGAGGGGTTAGAAGTGTTTAGAAGAGTTTAGAGGGATTTGGAGGGGTATGCGGGAGTTTACAGGGGTTTACATGGGTTTACAGTTGTTCAGAGGGATTTAGATTGGTTTACAGGTGTTTAAAGAGATGTTGAGAGGTTTACAGGGGATTACAGAGGTTTACATGTGTGTACAGGGGTTTAGAGGTGTTTGCAGTGCTTTACAGGTTAGAGGTGTTTAGAATAGTTTAGAGGGATTTAGAGGGGTCTGGAGGGATTTAGAGGGGTTCGATGGGGTTTTCCGGGTTTAGAGGTGTTTAGATGTGTATTAAGGGGTTTACAGGGCTTCAGACTGGTTTAGAGTGGTTGAGAGGGGTTTAGAGGGGGGTTAATTGGGTTTACAGGGGGTTTACATGTGTTTAGAGGGGTTTAGAGGGGGATATAGGGATTTTCAGGGGTTTAGAGGGATTTGCAGGGGTTTAGAGGAGTTTGGAGTGATTTAGAGGGAATTACAGGGGTTTAGATGGTTTTTGATGGGTTTAGATGGGTTAGAGGGATTTAGAGTGGTTTCCAGGGGTTTACATGTGTTTACAGGTGTTTAGAGAGGATTACGTTTAGAGGGGTTTAGAGGAGTTTAGGGGGGTTTAGAGAGGTTTAAGGGGCTTTACATTGTGTTTACCGGGGTTTAGAGGGGTTTAAATGAGGTTTAAAGAGGGTTTAGATGTGTTTAGAGGGCTTTATAGGGCTTTATAGTGTTTTAGATGAGTTTACAGGGGTTTAAAGGGGTTTAGGGATGTTTATACGGGTTTAGAGGGGGTTTAGATGGGTTTACACGGGTTTACATGGGGTTTACAGGGGTTTAGATGGGTTTCGAGGGGTTTCGAGGGGTCTGGAGAGGTTTAGAGCGGGTTGGAGGGGTCTGGAGTGGTTTAGAGGGGTTTAGAGGGGGTAGAGGTGTTTGGAGGGTTTAAGAAGGGTTTGGAGGGTGTTGGGGTTTCGAAGGGTTAAGAGGGGGTTGGAGAGGTTTTGAGGGGTTTAGAGGGATTTACAGAGGTTTACAGGGGTTTACTGGGATTTAGAGGGTTTTTTAGGGTAGAGAGGTTTACAGGGCTTTAAAGAGGTATAGAGAGCATTGCAGCGATTTACATTGGTTTAGAGGGGTTTAGAGGGCTTTAGATGAGCTAGGGTGGTTTAGAGAAATTTAGAGGGGTTTACCGTGGTTGACAAGAGATTACAGGTGTTTAGTGAGGTCTCGAGCGGTTTCGAGTTCAAGTTCAAGTTACTTTGTTGTCATGTGTCCCTGATAGGACAATGAAATTCTTGCTTTGCTTCAGCTCAATAGAACATAGTAGGCATTGACTACAAAACAGATCAGTGTGTCCATATACCATTCTATAAATATATACACACATGAATCAATATACTGATTACAGGAGCTCAAAGGCCATTTGAGGGTTTTAGCGGTGTTTACATGGGTTTAGAGGGGTTACAGAGGTTTAGAGGTGTTCGGAGGGGTTTTACAGTGGTTTAGATGGTTTTAGATGTGTTTTGAGGGGGGTTAGAGGGGTTTACAGTGCTTCAGATGGGTTTAGAGTGGTTTAGAGGGGGTTACGGGGCTAAGCGGTGCTTATATGGGTTTTCAGGGGATTAGAGGGGTTTACAGGGGGGTTGGAGGGGTTTACAGAGGTTTAGATGGGCTTACAGGTGTTTCGATGGGTTACGAGGGGTTTAGATGCGTTTAAATGGGGTTCACATGGCTTCAGAGCGGTTTAGAGGGGTGTAAAGGGGGTTTAGGTAGGTTTACAGTGGTTTAGAGGGATTTATAATAGTTTAGAGGGGCTTAGATGTGTTTACAGGGCTTTAGAGAGGTTCAAAGTGGTTAAGAGCGTTTAGAGATATTTAGTGGTTTACAGGGGTTTAGAGGTGTTAACAGGTGGTTAGACGTGTTTAGAGCGGTTTAGGTGCGTTTACATTGGATTTACAGGTGTTTCGATGGGTTTAGAGGGATTTGGAGTTGTTTACAGGGGTTTAGAGATGTTTAGAGAGGTTTACATGCGGTTTACATGGATTTACAGGGGTTTATACGAGTTTAGCGGGGTCTACAGGAGTTCACATGTGTTTAGAAGGATTTACAGGGGGTTTCGAGCGGTAACCAGAGTTTTAGATGGGTTTAGCGGGGTTTAGATGGGTTTATAGGGGTGTACAGGTGTTTACAGTTGCATAGAGGTTCAGACGGGTTTACATGGGTTTAGAGGGGTTTAAATAGTTACCGGGGTTTACATGGGGGGGGGGGGTAGACGGGTTTACAGGGGTTTAGAGGAGTTTACAATCGTTTACAGGTGTTTAGATGGTTTAGAGTGTTTTACAGGGGTTTACAAGGGGTTTATATGTGTTTAGAGAGGATTCGAGTTGTTTACATGGGGTTTAGCGGGGTTTAGAGTGTTTTAGATAGATTTATATGGATTTGGAGAGGTTTAGTGGTTTAGAGTGGTTTACATGGGGTTTACAGGAGTTCAGATGGGGATAGTAGTGTTTAGAGGGCATTTTAGATGTTTAGAGGGGATTAGATGGGTGTACAGGGGTTTACGGGCGTTTACAGAGGTTTAGGGGAGTTTTCGGGGATTTAGAGGTGCTTACAGGGTGTTTCCATGGGAATAGAGGGATTTAGAAGAATTTAGAGGCGTCCGTAGGGGGTTTAGAGGGGATTGGGCGGGTTTGGAGGAGATTGCATGGGGTTTAGAGGTGTTTAGATCTGTTCTCGTCTGTTTAGAGGGGGGTTTAATTGGGGTTCACGGGGCAACAGAGGGGTTTAGAGTGGTTTAGAGGGGTTTAGAGTGGTTTAGAGGGGTTTAGAGTGCTTTAGAGGGGTTTGCGGGGTTTAGAGGTGTTTATATGGGTTTACAGGAGGTTGGAGGGGTTTACAGGGGGTTGGAGGGGTTACAGGAGATTAGATGGGTTTACAGGTGTTTCGATGGTTTAAGAGGGGTATAGATGCGTTTAAATGGGGTTTACAGGGGGTTTAGAGGAGTTTAGAAAGGTTTACATCGGTCTACAGGGGTTTACAGGGATTTAGAGGGGTTTAGAGGGGTCTACATTAGTTCACATGTGTTTAGAAGGATTTAAAGAGGTTTAGAGGTGTTTACAGTGGTTTACAGGTCCTTGGAGATGTTTAGAAGTGTCTAGACGGGTTTACAGAGGTCTGGAGTGGTGTAGGGGGGTTTCGAGGGCTTTACCGAGGTTTAGAGCGGTTTACAAGGGTTTATATGGGTTTACAGGTGTTTCGATGGGTTATGAGGGGTTTAGATGCGTATAAGTGGGGTGCACATGGCTTCAGAAATGTTTAGAGGTGTGTAAAGGTGGTATAGGTGGATTTACAGGGGTTTAGATGGAGTTAGAAGTGTTTAGAGGGGTTTGGATGGGTTTACAGGTCATTAGAAGAGTTAAAAGTGGTTAACAGCGTTTAGAGAGATTTAGAGTGGTTTACAGGTGTTTAGAGGTGTTAACAAGTGGTTAGATGTGTTTAGAGCGGTTTAGATGCGTTTACATGGGATTTACAGGTGTTTCGATGGGTTTAGAGGGATTTGGAGTTGTTTACAGGGGTTTAGAGATGTTTAGGGAGGTTTACATGGGTTTACATGGATTTACAGGGGTTTAGAGGGATTTAGCGGGGTTTACAGGGGTTCACATGTGTTTAGAAGGATTTACAGGGGTTTCGAGCGGTATAGAGGGTTTAGATGGGTTTAGCGGGGTTTAGATCGGTTTATAGGGGTGTACAGGTGTTTACAGGTGGATAGACGTTCAGAGGGGTTTACAGGGGTTTAGAGGGTTTTCGACATGTTTACATGGGTTTAGATGGGTTTAAAGGGTGTTACGGGGGTTTACATGGGGGGTTTAGACGGGTTTACAGGGGTTTAGGGGAGTTTACAATCGTTTACAGGTGTTTAGATGGATTTAGAGGGTTTTACAGGGGGTTACAGGGCGTTTACATGTGTTTAAAGATGATTCGAGTTGTTTACATGGAGTTTAGCGGGGATTAGAGTATTTTAGATAGCTTTACATGGGTTTGGAGGGCTTTAGTGGTTTAGAGTGGTTTACATGGGGTTTACAGGAGTTCAGATGTGGTTAGTAGTGTTTAGAGGGCATTTTAGATGTTTAGAAGGGATTAGATGGGTGTACAGGTGTTTACAGGCGTTTACAGAGGTTTAGGGGAGTGTTCATGGGTTTAGAGGTGCTTACAGGGTGTTTACATGGGTATAGAGGGGCTTAGAAGAATTTAGAGGGGGTCTGTATGGAGTTCAGAGGGGATTGGGCGGGTTTGGATGGAGTTTAGAGGTGTTTAGATCTGTTCTCAGCTGTTTATAGGGGGGTTTAAATGTGTTTCCCGGGGCAACAGAGGGGTTTCGAGTCGTTTAGAGGGGTTTAGAGTGGTTTAGATGTGTTTACAGGGGTTTAGAGGGGTTTAGCTGGTTTTGCAGGGGTTTACAGGCGTTTGCAGAGGTTTTGAGGGATGTTCAGAGGTATAGTGGGTTAGATGCGTTTACAGCAGTTTATAGCGGTTTCTGGGGGGTCTAGAGCGATTTAGATGGGGTTACACGGGATTAGAAAGGTTTAGAGAGGTTTACATGGGGTTTAGACTGGTTCAGATGTGTTTAAAGGTGTTTAGGGGCGTTTACAGTGGTTTAGATGGGTTTACATTGTTTTAGTGGTTTAGAGGGTTTTATAGGGGTTTATAGTTGTTTACATGGGGTTTAGAGGTGTTTAGAGAGGTTTACGTGGGTTTACATGTGGTTTACAGTGGTTTAGATGGGTTTGCGGGGTTTACAAGGGGTTTAGAAGGACTTACAGGTGTTTAGAGGGGGTTAGAGGGTTTTAGTTGGGTTTAGAGAGGTTTACAGGGGATTTACATGTATTTACAGGTGTAGAGAGGTTTAGAGGGGTTTACATGGGTTTAGAGGGATTTAGAGTGGTTTGCAAGTGTTTAGAGGGTTTTACGTGAGGTTTCCTGGTGTTTACATGGGTTTAGAGCGGTTTAGAGGGCTTTATACGGGGTTTAGAGGGGTTTAGATAGGTTTAGAGTGGTTTACAGGTGTTTCTAGGTGTTTAGAGAGTTTAGACGGGATTACAGGGGAGGGGTTTAGAGGGTTTTAGAGAGGTTTACATGGGTTTAGAGGGGTTTAAAAGGTGTTAGAGTGGCTTGCATTGGGGGTTTAGACCGGTTTACAGGGGTTTAGAGGTGTTTGCAAGCGTTTACAGGTGTTTATAGGGGTTTAGAGGGGTTTACAGGGGATTACGGGGGTTTACCTGTGTTTAGAGAGGATTCGAGTTCTTTACATGGGGTTTAGGGGGTTCAGAGTGTTTTAGATAGCTTTACATGGGTTTGGAGGGCTTTACAGTGGTTTAGAGTGGTTTACATGGGGTTTACAGGGAGTCAGACGGGGTAGAACGGTTTAGAGGGCTTTATAGGTGTTTAGAGGGGATTAGAGGTGTGTACAGGGGTATACAGGCGTTTACAGAAGTTTATGGTGGTTTACAGGGGTTTAGAGGTGTTTGTGATATAAATTTTTATTAGAAGCAAACATATTATAATGTAGAGTAACATATTATAATAGGAGAAGAAAAAACTTTTCATATACATCAATCATTCATACATTATTAAATTTGTCAATTGTCAGTTAATTCTGCTTCTAGTGTTTTTTTTTATATAGATAGAAAAAGAAAAATAGAGAGAAAGAAGAATTAAAATATCAAAAAAGAAAAAGAGTTGGAATGAATTACTTATAATACGTCATAGGAGATAAGTTCGTAGGTTATGGAATATAATTACATCTAATCCTGAGTTCAAGCTTCAGTGGGGCTTTCGCGCTGGGCCACTCTATCCCTTCAAATAGGCAATGAATGGAGCCCATATTTTAACAAAAAGTTCTTGCTTGTCCATTAAGACAAGTCTAATTCTTTCTAGATGTAGGGTCTCCGACATTTCCACAATCCACATTTTAATTGTGGGGGTTGTAGGGCCTTTCCAGAATTTTAATATTAATTTTTTCCCAGTTATTATACTGTAGTCAATGAAGTTTCTTTGGCTTGTTGTGAGTGTTAAACTTTGTTCTGATATCCCAAGTATTATTAATTTTGAGTCTGGAGCCAATTTGGTATTAACAACTTCAGAAATTATTTGAAAAATATCAGTCCAGTAATTTTTATTTTTTATACAATTTGCAAAGGTATGTGTTAAATTGGCCTCTAGATGCAGGCATTTATCACATATAGGAGAGGTAGGTGGGGAAATCCTATTTAGTTTTATTTTGGAGTAATGTAATCTGCGTAAGACTTTAAATTGTATTAAAGCATGTCTGGCATTTAACGAACATTGATGTATATATTGTAAACTTTCGTCCCAAATATCTTTCGTAATAGGATAACCTAACTCATTTTCCCATTTATGTCTATATAGTTCCATCGTTGGTACCTAGTTATTTAGGAGAATGTTATAACTATAAGCTATTAATTTTTCAGTGTTAGGATGCTTATTCAAACATTCATCAAGAATTTCTGGTTCCCTAGTCCTATAAACTTGTGTATTGGATTTAACATAATCTCTAATTTGTAAATATCTGAAAAAGTTATTTGAGTGTAGTCCATGATTCTGTTGTAACTCTTGAAATGACAGAAAGATGCCTTCCCTATAAAGATGTCCAATCCTTTTAATTCCATAATATTTCCATTGTATAAAACCTCTATCCAATATGGATCGCTTGAATAGAGGATTATTTACAATGGGAAGACATAGTGGTATATTATTCCGTTTTAAAGCCTTTTTTAAATGTTTCCAAATTCGTATTCCACTATGTATTATAGGGGATTCCTTATAGGTTTTTTTATGCAATTTTGTGGTAGCAAATATAATCGAACCTATTTCAAAACGTAAACAGTCTTCCTTATCCATCCTTAACCATTCTGGTTGTTGGTCCATTTCTTCCAGGCAGAAATTCATGTTTTTAATATGGACTGCCCAAAAATAAAATAAGAAATTTGGCAAGGCCAAACCTCCGTTGCTCTTTGACTTACATAAATGTGTTTTACTTATTCTATGATTCTTATAATCCCAAATAAAGCTTGTAACAATGGAGTCGACTTTTTTGAAAACGTTTTTTGGAATATATATCGGAATTAATTGAAATAAATATAGTAGTTGCGGTAAGAAAATCATTTTTATAGCATTAATTCTACCAAGCATTGAAATAGGAAGTGTTTTCCAGTACTGAATATGTTTGTGTAATTTATTGAGTAAGGATGGAAAATTTTGTTTAAATAAAGAGGTATAGGTCTTAGTTACATAGATTCCTAAATATTTAAGTTTATCTTTAACTATTTTAAAAGGGGATTGTTGTATTGTATTTAAGTTGAATTTTGTTATTGGCATGATTTCACATTTATTCCAATTAATCCTATATCCTGAGAACTGACCAAATTGTGTTATTGGATTTAATAGATTTGGAATACTAGTTTCTAACCTTGTAATATATATTAATACATCATCTGCATATAAGGAAATTGTATTCCTTGTATCTCTAGTGTTATATCCATGTATTCCTGGATGGTTTGTAACGCTTTCTGCTAATGGTTCAATTGCAAGAGCAAATAATAGTGGGGATAGTGAACATCCTTGTCTACACCCTCTAGAAAGATTAAATTTGGCTGATAATATTTGATTTGTTAATATTCTAGCTGTTGGATTAGAGTATAACAATTTAACCCATGTACAGTACTTCTCTCCCAATTGAAAATTTTTCATTACCGAAAATAAATATGTCCATTCTACCTGGTCAAATGCCTTTTCAGCATCTAACGAAATAATTGCTAGATCTGCATTTGGAATTTTATTTGTATATATAATATTGAATAGTCTTCTCAAATTATAAAATGAGTAACGTTTTGGAATAAAACCTGTTTGGTCCGGGTGTATTAATTTTTTAATCACTAAGCTCAATCTATGAGATAGGATTTTAGTTAATATTTTCTGATCAGTATTTAAGAGAGCTATTGCTCTATATGAACCTGGGTCTTCAGGGTCCTTATCCGGTTTCGGTATAAGTATGATTGTAGATTCATTTAGAGTTTCTGGAAGTTTCTGTTGAGTATAAGCTTGTTTGTAAAGTCTCTGTAGACGTGGAGAAATAAGATCGTAAATTATTTTATAAAATTCAGAGCTTAGACCATCAGGACCTGCGGCCTTTACATTTTTTAAAGATCTAATTGACTCCTCGATGTCTTTTACCGTAATTTCTACATTCAGTGATTCTCTCTCTTTCTGATCTAGACCTGTAAGATTACATTTCTGTAGAAATGTTTCCATTCGTACTGGCTGTTCTGTCGTTTTAGATGAATACAATTTTTGATAATATTGTAAAAATCTATCATTAATATCTTTAGGTAGTGTTAATGTTTCTCCCTTATCTGATCTAATTTTGTTAATTGTTTTTTCCCCGTCCTGTTTACGAAGTTGACGCGCAAATAGTTTTTGTGGTTTATCTCCAAATTCAAAATTTAATTGTTTTGTACGTTGATATAGTTTTATTACTTGGTCTGAGTATATCTTGTTTAACTTATATTTCAGTACTGCAATTTTATTGTGTTTTACCATAGATGGTGCTATTGCATTTTCTATGTCTAATTGCCTTATTTCCGTTTCCAAAGACTGTTGTTTGGCCCTATTCTCTTTGTTAATAAATGATTGGGAGGAGATTAATGCTCCTCGCACAAATGCTTTAAATGTTTCCCAAAGAAGGGAGGCGGAGATTCCAGGGCTGTCATTAGCCTCGAAAAACATATTAATCTGTTTTACGAGGTATTCATTACATAGCTTTTCTTTCAAGATTTGGGGGTTAAGTCGGTTTATAGGTGTTTACAGGGTGTTTACATAGGTGTACAGGAGTTTACAAGCGTTTACAGGTATTTATATGGGGTTAGAGGGTTTACAGGGGTTTACATACCGACTTGATTCCACCCATGTGATAGACGTATGTAACTGCTGTGGTGTTATCAATCTGGAGTTGAACATGCAAATCATGCATAGTAGAACAATACACTTTTAAGCCATAGAATGCTCACAGCAATTCTATATAGTTAATACCATGCGCCTGAAGAATTAATGCCTCATGCACATTCCATCTGCCGCCGCAGCTAGAATTGGTATCAGTGGCTCCCCATCCGAAGGCACTCACATCAGTTTTTAAAACAACTGAAGGTTGATTAGCCAGAATTTTAATAGAGCAACGTGAAACATTCGTTATCCACCACTGTAACTCAGTAATGGCTTCAACTGGCAACCGCATGAGTTTATCGAAATGACCTGCATGTGTGTTGAGTGCCTGTTCCTTAGCACGTTGCAAATTTTGATCATGTAAAGGCCCAAATTGTACTCCAGGGAAAGCAGGCACCAATTTGCCAATTACACTAGCCACTCGTTGAATGGAGGATTGCTGCTCGTCAACAAGATTGGTACAAGCTTCCATTAATTTTAATCTCTTGCTTCTAGGCAGAGACACTAACGTGTGAGTTGAATCAATGGTGAACCCCAAATAATCAATGATTCTAGATGGTATCAATTTTGATTTAGCTGGAGGGATGAGAAACCCCAACTTCTAAAACGTATGTTTAGTGACTGACACAGACAATTCAGCTGATTCCTGAGTCTTGCCTATGATTAGAACATCATCTAAATAGGCCATCACAATATCACTCTGAGCCCAGAGTAAACCCAACACCGGTTTCAACAACTGTGTAAATAATCTAGGAGCTGAGGTTAACCCATTAGGCAATACTTTAAACTGCCAAAATTGTCTCATCCAGCTAAATTTCAAATATCTCCGGTGATCGTATTGAATTGGCACTGAATAATGCGCATCTTTCAGATCTATACATGCCATATAACATCCTTTGGATACCAATTGTTTAGCAGTAACAAAAGTTTCCATTTTGAAATGTTTATACTGGACATAGGAATTAAGTCGAGTTAGATCAAGAATGATTCGACACCCACCATCCTTCTTTTGTCTATGAAAAATATTAGACACAAATTGATGAGATTGATGAACCGACTTCTCAATTACCCCTTTTTTAAGTAAGGTTTTAATTTCAGCGTTTACCTGTAAAGATTCTGGTTATGAAAACACCAATGTCCGACTCGGTGTATGTTGTGTGGGTGGTCGCAATTTAAAAATGAACTCAATTCGGAACACCTGAAGATCTCCAGTATAAACGAATCTGATTTTATGCAGCACCATTCAATGAAGAACAACTGCAATCTACCCTCAACTTGTGACTGCTCCATATATGACATGTCCTGAACCGAACCAGATCCACCTACCTCCATAATCTCTGGTGGATACCTTTGCCTCCGAGCTCTGGAGGGAATAAGTGTTGGGGTACGCCAATTGCGCACAGATGGCAGAGCCCGGCTTTGTCCTTGACCCGAACCAGCCTCAGTGAACCGTCTATAGGGGTGCAATCGGCGAAACGGTATTTTACCGGTCGATTGTGCTTTAATGAGACCGACCGTCTTCGCCTCGTCATCCAGTTCTCTGACCTGTTTTGACAGATCCTCACCGAACAACAGATTCGGCGGCTGCACATTGGTTGTTTTGCACAAAGCTGCAAACTTTGGGTTGAGAGTTGGTCTTATTGCACTTTTCCGAAGACAATTTATTTCGAAAAGTGCATTGCACATATGTGCCAAAGTATCCTGCTGAATATCAGAGAGGGGCGCCCTAATTCAAGTCGTCAAGTGAGTTTATTGTCATGTGTCCCTGATAGGACAATGAAATTCTTGCTTTGCTTCAGCACAACAGAACATAGTAGGCATTGACTACAAGGCATTCTATAAATATATACACACATGAATCAATATACTGATAAAGTGCAAATAACAGTATTGGCTAATAAAGTTCAGTGTTATGTCCGAGCCAGGTTTAATAGCCTGATGGCTGTGGGGGAGTAGCTGTTCCTGAACCTGGTCGTTGCAGTCTTCAGGCTCCTGTACCTTCTACCTGAAGGTAATAATGGATTGGATTTATATAGCGCCTTTCTAATACTCAAGGCGCTTTACATCGCATTATTCATTCACTCCTCAGTCACACTCGGTGGTGGTGAGCTACTTCTGTAGCCACAGCTGCCCTGGGGCAGACTGACGGAAGCGTGGCTGCTAATCTGCGCCTACGGCCCCTCCGACCACCACCAATCACTCACACACATTCACACACATTCACACGCAGGCAAAGGTGGGTGAAGCGTCTTGCCCAAGGACACAACGACAGTATGCACTCCAAGCGGGATTCGAACCGGCTACCTTCCGGTTTCCAGCCGAACACTTAGCCCATTGCGCCATCTGTCGTCCTAGGGAGATGAGTGTGTGGCCAGGATGGTGTGGGTCCTTGATGATACTGCCAGCCTTTTTGAGCCAGCGACTGTGATAGATCCCCTCGATGGAAGGGAGGTCAGAGCCGATGATGGACTGGGCAGTGTTTACTACTTTTTGTAGTCTTTTCCTCTCCAGGGCGCTCAAGTTGCCGAACCAAGCCACGATGCAACCGGTCAGCATGCTCTCTACTGTGCGCCCGTAGAAGTTAGAGAGAGTCCTCCTTGACAAACCGACTCTCCGTAATCTTCTCAGGAAGTAGAGGCGCTGATGTGCTTTCTTAATAATGGCATCAGTGTTCTCGGACCAGGACAGATCTTCAGAGATGTGCATGCCAAGGAATTTGAAGCTCTTGACCCTTTCAACCATCGACCCGTTGATATAAACGGGACTGTGGGTCCCCATCCTACTCCTTCCAAAGTCCACAATCAGTTCCTTGGTTTTGCTCGTGTGGAGGGCCAGGTTATTGTGCTGGCACCATATGGACAGTTGCTCGATCTCTCTTCTATACTCTGACTCATCCCCATCAGTGATACGTCCCACAACAGTGGTGTCGTCAGCGAACTTGATGATGGAGTTCGCACTATGTCCGGCTACGCAGTCATGAGTATAGAGTGAGTACAGCAGGGGGCTGAGCACGCAGCCTTGAGGTGCTCCCGTGCTAATTGTTATCGAGTCTGACACATTTCCACCAATACGAACAGACTGTGGTCTGAGAGTGAGGAAGCCGAGGATCCAATTGCAGAGGGATGCGCAGAGACCCAGTTCTGCGAGTTTGGTAACCAGCTTGGAGGGGATGATTGTGTTAAATGCCGAGCTGTAATCGATGAATAACAGCCTGATATGCGTTTTTGTTGTCCAAGTGGTCCAGAGCGGAGTGGAGGGCCAGCGAGATCGCATCCACCGTTGATCTGTTGTGGCGGTAAGCGAACTGCAGTGGGTCCAGGTTTTTGTCGAGGTAGGAGTTGATCTGCGTCATGATCAACCTCTCAAAGCACTTCATCACCACAGGCGTTAGTGCCACAGGTCGATAGTCATTGAGGCATGTCACCTTAATCTTCTTGGGCACTGGTATAATTGATGCCCTTTTGAAGCAGGTGGGAACCTCAGACCTCAGAAGTGAGAGGTTGAATATGTCCGTAAAAACTCCAGCCAGTTGGTCCGCACAGGTTTTTATAACACGACCAGGTATACCATCAGGTCCAGGCGCTTTTCGAGGGTTCACCCCTCTGAAGGATTTCCTGACGTCGGCCTCTGTGACTAAGATTGAAATACCATCACAGCGAATGGGGAGGTGGGAATCAGCCCCATCGACTGATCTTGCAAATGCAGTAATGCCTGACCCAAGCAGCTTTAAGATATTTTGGATCCTTAACTCCTGGGCTCTGATGCTTGCACCCATGTGCCCCCAAATGGCATGGTTAACAGTAGGCACTTTTATTGAGGCACAGTTGGTAGGTGTCTCATATTTGTCCTTTGTTTCTTCCATCGTTAAATCCTGTAACTGATGGGAAGGCATATAATTCATGGTTCTGGCCAGGTCTTCGTCCAACGGCTCACCAGTTCCTGTTGGTATGGCGAATTTAGATGCCATGTCCGGCAGCCCTGGCTCTTGGCTCTCATGCCTTGGGGTATGCTGCTCCGCAATACTTCCAACCTCAGGGTCAGAACTAAACTGCCCCGGTAAGCTCACCTCCTCCATGAGGGAGACATTATGCAGCCCTTCTAAAGGTGCTGCTGCCAAGGGCCCCCAAGAAGACCCGCGGATATAAGGCTCCTCTTCATGGAGCAGATCTTCCCTATACAGCCCTCCAGTAGAGGCTGCTGCCACGGGTCCGTGGGGTGACCCACTGATATAAAGTTCCTCCAGGAACATGTCATGATAGAGCATCCTCTCCATCAGGTGCTCCATCTTTGCTAGACGTCCACAGACGTCGCTGATAGTGGGAGGAGAATCCTCCTGGCCCGACTCATCAGAGTCCACGGGCCTTACTGATTGTTTGGTGGCTTTTCTCCCCACAGGAGTAGCCATGGTGCTGTCAATCGGCACCTGAATAGCTGCCACTCGCCGGAGTGCCAGCGGCTCAGAAGGTGAAATGGGCGCCGGCCCGCTGTCCGCACTCCCGCGGTCTTCTCCAGCTGTTTTCCCGGCGGCGCGCCTCAGCCTTCCTTTCACCGGCTTCTCCATAGTCCTGCCAGCTCCTGTAAACCAGACTTACAGACCGCAAAAGACGACCACAGTGAGTTTGTAAAAACTTACCTGCGGGTTTTTAACTTAACGCTGATGGAGTTGCACCCTGCCAGCCCGTCGTTGCGCCATGCGTCTGATGTAATGACGCGCATGCGCCCTGGCGGGGCTTCTTCACGGAATCACTCACGTGACTCCGAAGTAAAATTCCTCTGAACACCTCTAAACTCCTCCAAAGCAGTCTAAACCACTCTAAACCCCACTAAACCCTCTAAGCCCATCTAAATCCCTCTAACCCTTCTAAGTTCCTCTATGCCCATCTAGTCCTCTAAATCTCCAAACCCCTCGAAACCCATCAAAACACCTCTAAACACCAGCTAAACCCCTCTAACCCGCTCTAAACCCATCGAAACCCCTCTAAACCCCTCGAAACCCATCTAAAACCCTATAACATCACTATACCTCTCTAAACACCTCTATACCCCTCGAAACCAATCTAAAGCACTCTAAACCAATCTAAACCCCTCTAAAGCCCTCTAAGCAATTCTAAAGCCCTCTGAACCCCTCTAAACCAATGTAAGCACATTCGAAACCCATCTAAATCATTCGAAAGTCCTCTAAACACCTCTAAACAATTCTAGGTCCCCCCAAGCACCTCTGAACCCCTGTAAACAGGTCTAAGCCCATTTATAGCTCTCTAAGACCCTCTAAACCCCTCTAACCACGTATAAACCCCTCTAAACCACTAACCTCTTCTATCCCCTCTAAACCCCTCCAACGCACTCTAAACCGCTCTAAACCCTTCTAAACATATCTAAACCTCTCCAACCAACTGTGACACCCTCTACCCACTACGAAACAACCTCCTAACCCCTCTGAACCCGTCTTAACCGCTCTAAAGCCCTCTAAACACCTTTAAACCGCTCTAAAGCCCTCTAACCCTATTTACACTCTTCTAAACCCTCAAAACACCTCAAAATCCCTCTAAACCTCTCCAAATCCCTCTAAAACTCACTAAACCTCTCTAACGCCTCTACCCCTCTAAGCCACTCAGAACCCCCTTGAAACCACTCTAAACCTCTCTAAACCCCTCTAAAACCCCGTAAATCCCTTCAAACACCTCTAAACCCCTCTATCCACTCAAAACCCCTCTGAACCACTCTAAACCCTTCTAAAACCCTCTATACCACTCCAAACCCATGGAAACCCCTCTAAACACCTCTAAATCCCTCGAAAACCTATCTGCATCCCTCTAACCCCACTATACCTCTCTAATCAATCTACACCCATCCATACCCCCTCTAAACCCCATCTAAAGCCACCTGAACACATCTAAAGCCCTGTAAGCCCACACTAAATCCCTCAAAACACCTATATAACCATATAACCATAACAGCACGGAAACAGGCCATCTCGGCCCTTCAAGTCCGTGCCGAACATTTTTTTTTTTTTTTTTTTAATTAAAAATAAATACTTCCCCCTAGTCCCATCTACCTGCACTCAGACCATAACCCTCCATTCCTTTCCCGTCCATATACCCATCAAATCTATTTTTAAAGGATAACATCGAACCTGCCTCCACCACTTCCACTGGAAGCTCATTCCACACAGCTACCACTCTCTGAGTAAAGATGTTCCCCCTAATGTTCCCCCTAAACTTCTGTCCCTTAATTCTCAAGTCATGTCCCCTTGTTTAAATCTTCCCTACTCTCAATGGGAAAAGCTTATCCACGTCCACTCTGTCTAACCCGCTCATAATTTTAAAGACCTCTATCAAGTCCCCTCTTAACCTTCTGCGCTCCAAAGAATAAAGACCTAACTTGTTAAACCTTTCTCTGTAACTTAGTTGCTGAAACCCAGGCAACATTATAGTAAATCTCCTCTGTACTCTCTCTATTTTGTTGACATCCTTCCTATAAGTAGGCGACCAAAATTGTACTCCATACTCCAGAATTGGCCTCACCAATGCCTTGTACAATTTTAACATTACATCCCAACTTCTATATTCACTGCTCTGATTTATAAAGGCCAGCACACCAAAAGCGTTCTTTACCACCCTATCTACATGAGATTCCACCTTCAGGGAACTATGCACAGTTATTCCTAGATCCCTCTGTTCAACTGCATTCCTCAATTCGCTACCATTTACCGTGTACGTCCTATTTTGATTTGTCCTGCCGAGATGTAGCACCTCACATTTGTAAGCATTAAACTCCATCTGCCATCTTTCAGCCCACTCTTCCAAATGGCCTAAATCTCTCTGTAGACTTTGAAAATCTACTTCATTATCCACAACACCACCTATCTTAGTATCATCTGCATACTTACTAATCCAATTTTCCACACCATCATCCAGATCATTGATGTACATGACAAACAACAGTGGACCCAACACAGACCCCTGAGGCACCCCACTAGTCACCGGCCTCCAACCTGACAAACAGCCATCCACCATTACTCTCTGGCATCTCCCATTCAGCCACTGTTGAATCCATCTTGCTACTCCACCATTAATACCCAACAATTGAATCTTCTTAACCAACCTTCCATGAGGAACCTTGTCAAAGGCCTTACTGAAGTCCATATAGACAACATCCACTGCTTTACCCTCATCAATTTCCCTAGTAACCTCTTCGAAAAATTCAAGAAGATTAGTCAAGCATGACCTTCCAGGCACAAATCCATGTTGACTGTTCCTAATCAGACCCTGCTTATCCAGATGCTTATATATATTATCTTTAAGTATCCTTTCCATTAATTTGCCCACCACTGACGTCAAACTAACAGGTCTATAATTGCTAGGTTTACTCTTCGAACCCTTTTTAAACAACGGAACAACATGCGCAGTACGCCAATCCTCCGGCTCTATTCCCGTTTCTAATGACATTTGAAATATTTCTGTCATAGCCCCTGCTATGTCTACACTAACTTCCCTCAATGTCCTAGGGAATATCCTGTCAGGACCTGGAGACTTATCCGTTTTCATATTTTTCAAAAGTGTCCGCACCTCCTCTTCTTTGAATCTCACAGTTTCCATTGCTACTCTGCTTGTTTCCCTTACCTCACATAATTCCATATCCTTCTCCTTCGTAAATACCGAAGAAAAGAAATTGTTCAATATCTCCCCCATCTCTTTTGGCTCCGCAGATAGCTGTCCACTCTGACTCTCTAATGGACCAATTTTATTCCTTGTTATCCTTTTGCTATTAATATAGCTGTAGAAACCCTTTGGATTTACTTTCACCTTACTTGCCAAAGCAACCATATCTTCTTTTAGCTTTTCTAATTTCTTTCTTAATATTCTTTTTACATTCTTTATACTCCTCAAGCACCTCATTTACTCCATGCTGCCTATAATTATTGTAGATCTCTCTCTTTTTCCGAACCAAGTGTCCAATTTCCCTTGAAAACCATGGCTCTTTCCATTTTTTACTATTTCCTTTCAACCGAACAGGGACATAAAGATTCTATACTCTTAAAATGTCACCCTTAAATGTCCTTCATTTTTCTTCTACATCCTTCCCATAAAACAACATGTCCCAATTCACTCCTTTTAAATCCTTTCGCATCTCCTCAAAGTTAGCCTTTCTCCAAACAAAAATCTCAACCCTAGGTCCAGTTCTGACCCTCTCCATAATTATATTGAAACTAATGGTATTGTGATCACTGGACCGGAGGTGCTCCCCGACGCATACCTCCGCCACCTGCCCCGTCTCTTTTCCTAACAGGAGGTCCAGCACTGCCCCTTCTCTAGTAGGTACCTCTATGTATTGCTGCAAAAAACTATCTTGCACACATTTTACAAACTCCAAACCATCCAGCCCTTTTACAGAATGTGTTTCCCAGTCTATGTGTGGAAAATTGAAATCTCCCACAATTACTACCTTGTGCTTACTGCTAATATCTGCTATCTCCTTACATATTTGCTCTTCCAATTCTCGCTCCCCATTTGGCGGTCTATAATACACCCCTATAAGTGTTGCTACACCTTTCCCATTTCTCAGTTCCACCCAAATAGCCTCCCTAGACGAGCCCTCTAATCTATCCTGACAAAGCACTGCTGTAATATCTTCCTTGACAAGCAATGCAACACCCCCACCTCTTGCCCCTCCAATTCTATCACCCCTGGAGCAACTAAATCCTGGAATATTTATTTGCCAATGACAGCCCTCCTGCAACCATGTTTCACTGATCGCCACAACATCATACTTCCAGGTGTCAATCCAGGCTCTAAGCTCATCCACCTTTCTTACAATGCTCCTAGCATTAAAATATACACATTTAAGAAACCCACCACCACTTATTCTCTGTTTATTATCTTTTTCTTCTTCCTCCCCTACATTTTGGGTCCGAGTGCTTCCCTTCTCTGCCTCCTGCCTCCCACATTTTCCACTAGCTTTCTCTATTTGAGTCCCTCCCCCCAACCGTTCTAGTTTAAAGTCTCCCCAGTAGCCTTTGCAAATCTCCCCGCCAGGATATTGGTCCCCCTCGGGTTCAAGTGTTTAGAAGCATTTACAGGGGTTTCGAGCGGTATAGAGGGTTTAGATGGGTTTAGCGGGGTTTAGATGGGTTTATAGGGGCGTACATGTGTTTACAGGTGGATAGACGTTCAGAGGGGTTTACAGGGGTTTAGAGTGTTTTCGACATGTTTACATGGGTTTAGAGGGGTTTAAAGGGTGTTAGCGGGGTTTACATGTGGGGTTTAGACGGGTTTACAGGGGTTTAGGGTAGTTTACAATCGTTTAAAGGTGTTTAGATGGATTTAGGGGGTTTTACAGGGTGTTACAGGGCGTTTACGTGTGTTTAAA
>JAXLNO010001896.1:0-26817 GCA_038087875.1 Malacoraja senta | reverse complement strand
CCCCCTCTCGTCCCCTAACTCCCTCGCCCCTCTCTCCCCCCTCTCTCTCTACCCTCTCCAAGTTTGCGGATGACACGAAGCTGGGGGGGGGGGGGCAGTGTTAGCTGTGAGGAGGCTGCAAGGTGACTTGGATAGGTTGGGTGAGTGGGCAAATGCATGGCAGATGCAGTATAATGTGGATAAATGTGAGGTTATCCACTTTGGTGGCAAAAACAGGAAAGTCGTCTATTATCTAAATGGTGGCCGATTAGGAAAAGGGGAGATGCAGCGAGACCTGGGTGTCATGGTGCACCAGTCATTGAAAGTAGACATGCAGGTGCAGCAGGCAGTGAAGAAAGTCAATGGGGGGGGGGGGGGGGGGGGTATGTTAGCATTCATCGCAAAAGGATTTGGGTATAGGAGCAGGCAGGTTCTACTGCAGTTGTACAGGGTCTTGGTGAGACCACACCTGGAGTATTGCGTACAGTTTTGGACTCCTAATCTGAGGAAAGACATTCTTGCCATAGAGGGAGTACAGAGAAGGTTCACCAGACTGATTCCTGGGATGGCAGGACTTTCATGTGACGAAAGACTGGATAGACTCGGCTTGTACTCGCTAGAATTTAGAAGATTGAGGGGGATCTTATACAAACTTACAAAATTCTTAAGGGGTTGGACAGGCTAGATGCAGGAAGATTGTTCCCGATGTTGGGGAAGTCCAGGAAGGGGTCACAGTTTAAGGAAAAGGGGGAAGTATTTTAGGACCGAGATGAGAAAATCATTTTTCACACAGAGGGTAGTGAATCTGTGGAACGCTCTGCCACAGAAGGTAGTTAATAATTCATTGGCTATATTTAAGAGGGAGTTAGATGTGGCCCTTGTGGCTAAAGGGATCAGGGGGTATGGGGAGAAGGCAGGTACAGGCTACTGAATTGGATGATCAGCCATGATCATATTGAATGGCGGTGCAGCCTCGAAGGGCCGAATGGCCTACTCCTGCAAATATTTCCTATGTTTCTATGTTTCTCTCTCCCCTCTCTCTCCCCCCCCCTCTCACTCTCTCTCTCACCTCTCTCCGCCTCTCTCTCGCCCCTCTCTCTCGCCCCTCTCTCTTCTCTCTCTCTATCCCCCTCTCTCTCTCCCCCTTCTCTCTCCCCCATCTCTCTCTCTCTCTACCCTACCTCTCTCCCCTCTCTCTCTCCTCTCCCCTCTCTCCTTCCCCTTCTCTCTCTCTCCCATCTCTCCCTGTCACCCGCTCTCTCCCCCTCTCTCTCTCCATCTCGCTCCCCTCTCTCTCTCTCTCTCTCCCCCCTCTCCCATCATGCTCTGTCACCCTCTCTCACCCCCTCGCTCTCTCTCCCCCTCTCTATTTCCCTCTGTCTCTCCCCCTCTCTCTCTCCCTCTCGCCCCCTCTGTCTCTCTCCCCCTCGCTCTCCATCTCTCTCCCCCTCTCTCACTCCCTCTCTCCTTATCACTGTCTCTCCCTCCCTCTCTCCCGCCTCTCTCTCTCACCCCTCTCGATCCCCCCTCTCTCTCCCCCGTTCTCCCTCTGTCCGTCTCTCTCTCTCCCCCTCTCTCTCTCCCCCTCTCTCACTCTCCCCCCTCTCCCCCCCTCTATCTCCCTCTCTCGCCCCTCTCTCTCCCCCCCTCTCTAACTCCCCCCTCTCTCCCTCTCATTCTCTCTCTATCCCATCTCTCTCTCATGCTCCCTCTCTCTCGTACTCCCTCTCTCTCTTTCTCTCTCCCCCTCTCTCTCTCTCTTTCTTTCTCTCTCTGTCTCTCTCTCAAAGTTTGCACATGTCTGAAGCCTTGTCCACGCTAATTGATGAAAGAGGCAACTATCTATTTTTCTCACATAAGTCCGCCTCTCATTTCTAGTCGAAACTGTGTGAAATTTGTCAATAAAAGACCCCCGATAAAGAGTTTGGTGTGTGTTTGTGTGTGTGTGTGTGTGTGTGTGTGTGTGTGTGTGTGTGTGTGTGTGTGTGTGTGTGTGTGTGTGTGTGTGTGTGTGTGTGTGTGTGTGTGTGAAAATATATATATTTAACGGTAAAACTAACCATGTCCCAGTTTTGTATCTCTTCTCCTCCTCCCCTCCTCCTTTCTCGTTCCCACTCTCCGCCCAGCTCGGACGGAGGACGGGCCAAAACACACCGCTTAAAAAAAAACTAGAGCTCGGAGCGGAAAAAATGAATTAAATCTAAAACGATTGAAAGAAGAGAGAGAGAACGAAACGCGAAAAGAAAAAGAGATGCAGCCCATCAGGCCCTGGGGATCTATCAGCCTTCAGTCCCATCAGTCTATCCAACACCATTTCCTGCCTAATGTGGATTTCCTTCAGTTCCTCCGTCACCCCAGATCCTCTGGCCACCACTATATCAGGAAGATTGTTTGTGACCTCCTTAGTGAAGACGGATCCAAAGTACCTGTTCAACTCATCTGCCATTTCCTTGTTCCCCATAATAAATTCACCTGTTTCGGTCTTCACGGTTCCAACTTTGGTCTTAACTCATTTTTGCCTCATCACATACATAAAGAAGCTTTTACTGTCCTGCTTTATATTCTTGGCTAGCTTACCTTCGTACCTCATCTTTTCTCCCCGAATTGTCTTTTTGGTTATCTTCTGTTGCTCTTTAAACATTACCCAATCCTCTTGCTTCCCACTCATCTTTGCTACGTTGTACTTCTCTTTTATTTGTATACTGTCCCTGACGTCCCTTGTCAGCCACGGTCGTCCCTTTCTCCCCTTGGAATCTTTCTTCTTCTTTGGAATGAACTGATCCTGCACCTTCTGTATTATTCCTAGAAACACCTGCCCTTGTTGTTCCACTCTCTCTCATCCCTGCTAGGGTCACTTTACAGTCAACTTTGGCCAGCTCCTCCCTCCCTTATGGCTCCGGTGGTGAATGTCAGGAGCTGGAGCCCGGAGCGGACACACTGCGCCCACCCGCCTCTGGGATGGATGCGCTCAGGGCGCGGATTGATTCATGAGCCGAAGCACTGAGGTGAGCGGATATTTCACCGCGCTCTTCACCTGCTCCCTGAACTTGGACTGGGTCACCGCGTAAATAAATGTGTTGGTGCAGCAGCTGAGATTACTCAGCAAAAACCAGACATGGTTAAAGATCAGTTGAGAATCATTCATACTATTTCCAGTTCCTGTGATCTGATAATTGATGAAGTTTACAAACATCGTCAGCCACAGGAGGATGAAGCTGCCGGAGATGGTGAAGAGTAAAACCATAGACCTCCTCCTGCTCTCCATCTCCGGGTCACTGCGGTTGTCCCCCTTGCTCTCACCCCTCAGCCCCTTACGGACCCGACTGGCCACTAAAATGTGGCGGACTGTCAGAGCGTTGAGCAGCAGGATTACAGCGAAAGGGAGGAACGGAGTTAAAACCGTGTCGATCCATTCAAATGCCACCCACCCGGGGTCAGTGAAAACATTGTCCACCGTTCTACAGCCCCACGGGACATTGTCGATGATAAACCAGGGTTCCTGTGTGAAGTAGCGGGGAATGTTTTTCACACAGAGCAGAACGCCGGCTGTTGCCAGAACCACAGCCGCAGTTTTCCCGCTGCAATATTTAGTTTTCAGCTTCTGGCAACAAATGGCGACAAAGCGATCAAAGGTGAAAGTGACGGTGAACCAGACAGAACAGTCTGTAGCTGCAAACTGCAGTACAAGATTAACGCTGCACACAGGGGTGATGGTCAGGAAACTCCAATAAAAGTACTCTAATCGGAGCCGATACAAAATGACCTCGATGATGAGGGTCAGTAGATCGGCCGCTGCCATGGCCAGCAGGTAGCGAGTGGTGCAGGTGGAGAGGCCGCACTTTCCCCTGGACAGGATCACAATCGCCACTAAATTCACTGCGGAAAGACAAGGGAACGGACACTGGGCATTTACTCAACACGGTCTCCGGGGCTGAACACAGGCTCGACTTTCAGCTCAAGATCAGTATTGTTGGAGTCGGTGCGCGGCTGCTGCAAGTTTAACAATGTCAGAGCCGGCTCCAACTGTGCCCGACCTGCCTGCCTGCTTCAGGGGAGAAGAGATAAGGCGACGGGCGGGCGGGGTAAAGGGCGGGGAGGGAGCGAGTAGCCAGCCACCCGCTACAATAGGCGCAATGGTCCTTTCTATAGTGAACCCTGCTAACCGTGAGCGGCCGGCCCCGTTTAACCAGGGCTCTGGGAACTCGGCATCTGATGGGGACGAGGAGGGAGACTTCCAGAGGGAAGGCAGGGACAACTTAGAATCCGGCAACAGCAGCAGCAGAGTGGCTCCGTTAATGGATTCATTCCACAGTGAGTTCAGTAGAAAACAGGTGCAGGAATAGAGGCCATTTGGCCCTTCGAGCCTGCACCGCCATTCAATGTGATCATGGCTGATCATCCCCAATCAGTACCCCGTCCTGCCTTCTCCCCATATCCCCTGACCCCACTATTTTTAAGAGCCCTTACTAGCTCTCTTTTGAAAGCATCCAGAGAACCTGCCTCCACCGCCCTCTGAAACAGATAATTCCACACTCACCACTCATCACTCTCAAGCTTCCACTGAGGTTATCCCAATGGCTTCTTGATGCAAACTACTTCATCTATTGCATTATCCCCAAACTCTGCCCTTCCAGAACCAGGTTAGCATTCAGCACAGATAAGGGAAATTACTCAGATAGGACTTTACACAAGAGTAGACAAAAGTGCTGGAGAAACTCAGCGGGTGAGGCAGCATCTATGGAAGGAAGGAAACAGGTAACGTTTCAGGCCGAAACCCTTCTTCAGGCTGGAAATAGTTACCTATTTGCTTCGCTCCATAGATGCTGCCTCACCCGCTGAGTTTCTCCAGCATTGTCTACCTTCGATTTTCCAGCATCTGCAGTTCCTTCTTAAACACTTTACACAAGAGTGCAGCTCCTAGCAGCAGAAGTAGGCCATTCGGCCCATCATGTCTACTCCGCCATTCTATCATCGCCGATCTATCTTTCCCTCTCAACCCCATTCTCTTGCCTTCTCCCCGTAACCCCCCGACACCCGCACTAATCAAGAATCTATCACTCTCCGCTTTAAAACTATCCATTGACTTGGCCTCCACCCCCGTCTGCCGTAATGAATTGCACAGATTCACCACCCTCTGTCTAAAGAAATGCCTCCTCATCTCCTTTCTAAAGGTAAAGGTAAAGCTGGGGGAAGAACGCACTACAATGGCCGCCATATCCAATCATCCCTGATATTCCTCTTTCTCTCCCTCCCCACACAAGGTGCCCATCACACTTCCCTCCTGAAGCAGAGGCCAATTGTTGCAAATGAGAGTCCACCCCATCTGGTCCAGACGGTCGACGCAGAAAGCGGAGTAACTCAGCGGGACAGGCAGCATCTCTGGAGAGAAGGAATGGGACTGAAGAAGGGTCTTGATCCGAAACGTCACCCATTCCTTCTCTCCAGAGATGCTGCCCGTCCCGCTGAGTTACTCCGGCACTTTGTGTCTATCTTCGATTTAAACCAGCATCTGCAGTTCTTTCCCACACACGAAATCCAGACGGTGCCATGAATGCCACCTATTATCCCCATGTATGGACGGTGTGGGATATATGTTCCAAAGCACAGAGACAGGGGGGGGGGAGTTAGTCGGGTTAGTTTAGACATACAGCGGCTAATCTCAGCAGACTCAAGATGGTGCAGGTGAAGTAACAACACACACACACACACGGCGGTAGATCCGCGGCCACTGGTTCAGGAGATCGATCCAATTATAGACCAACATGCTGAGGGTGGAATCCGACTGTGACAGACAGACTCCACAGTGAGACACAGTGTCCACAGGAGCGGGTGTTGACTCTGATCAATAACTCAGTCACAGTGAACTTCACAATGTGAACCCCTCTCTCCCAGTCATACCGTCCCGGAGAGCTGCCTGCCTGCCTGCCTGCCTGTCCCGAGCACTGGGACAACTCTGGGCAAGGTCCCACTGAAGGCAAGAACAACATTCTAGTGGCTCCTGGCCGGCAGCAGAGAGAGAAAAAGAGGGTTAGTTTCAGCTGTCTGGAAATAACAAAAATCACAGCGTTAATTCACACATATTTCACTGCGAGGATTGATATTCTTCACATATTCTTGTACAACGATCATCAGTTGGGAACTTGTAACATGATGAGAATCAGGTCATCACCAGTTAACACACGGAGTTATAAAACTTGAATTCTTCTGCTCACTTACAAGGGACTCCAACGGCAGCAATGATCGTGTACAGGATTTTCTCCACACTGTAATATTGATTCAGTTTTACACTGTGCCCCATTTTCTCTGCCCAGCGACGTGTCCCCGTGAGCTACCGGTAATGTCTCGGAATGAAATGCTGGGGCAGAACATTCCTGGAGATTTTATACCATTTTCCGTCTCCACCGGGACAGTGAAGTTTCAACAGAGTTTAAAAATAGAGATTTAGAAATGATTCACAAACAGATGACATCAGCCCAGTGAAATCCCTGCTGAGACAGGTTGTGATTTAATCAGGGAATTGATTGAGAAACTCCACAGACTGGGAATTGTGGCGATAGACACTGAGGGATGGAAATTGGGAGAGGCGGCATTGTTCCAGCAAAGGGGATATTGTTTCAAACTCCATCAGATCCAACTCTCCACCTCATGTTGTTTGTCTGATTTCCTTCAATCCGTTTCACTCAGCAAGGCAATGCCAAATTCCAGGGACCCTCTCAGGGCTTCTGATGCCCAGTTTGAAGGTGGACTGGACTGGGCGACCTTTGTCCACAGGTTGAGGAATTAGTTCAACACATCACCTCGGACTAAAATGCCCCCCATCCCTCCACTCTGCTTCACCACTCAATATGATCGCGGCTTCACTGACTGACTGTGACCCCAACCCCACACTCCCGCTGACTGACCCCGGGAACCATTCACTCCCTGCTTGCCTGGAATAGATCTGACTATACCATGGGACAATAACATTCTGTGCCTTCATCACCTCTGAGGAGGAACGACCCAAAGACTCACGACACTCATAGAACAGAAACATTGCCGCCTCTGAATTGTCCTAAACCTAAATAAAACGGCGAATGTTGCAGCACCTCTCCCTCCTCTCTTTCTCTCTCCCTCCATCCTCACTGCTGTCACTCTCTCTGAACTGTTACTCTCTCTCCTACGCTCTCTATTCCCCCTCTCTGGGCTGCCCTCTCTCCGTCCACTGATGGAGTGACACACAGTGGGATAGTGCTGATGGAGGGATAAAAATGGGGCAGAACTGACGCAGTGACACACTGTGGTGGTACTGATGGAGGGACACACTGTGGTGGTAATGATGGAGTGATATATTGTGGTGGTACTGATGGAGGGACACACTGTGGTGGTACTGACGCAGTGACACACTGTGGTGGTACTGATGGAGGGACACACTGTGGTGGTACTGATGGAGGGAAACTGTGGTGGTACTGATGGAGGGACACACTGTGGTGGTACTGATGGAAGGACACACTGTGGTGGTACTGATGGAGGGACACACTGTGGTGGTACTGATGGAGGGACACACTGTGGTGGTACTGATGGAAGGACACACTGTGGTGGTACTGATGGAGGGACACACTGTGGTGGTACTGATGGAGGGACACACT
The DNA here is from genome assembly GCA_038087875.1 of Malacoraja senta. NCBI lineage: Eukaryota > Metazoa > Chordata > Chondrichthyes > Rajiformes > Rajidae > Malacoraja > Malacoraja senta. The sequence continues at coordinate 19,213 of JAXLNO010001896.1, read as the reverse complement.
GTGGAGGTACTGATGGAGGGACACACATGTGGAGTAGTACTGATAGCGTGACACACTGTGGGGTAGTAATCTGGGCTAGTACTTATAGTGACAGATTTTCATATCGTTTCAAGGATTCTTTCCTTTAGTCACTCTGATTGAAGACACGGGTTCAGGAGTTAATGGAAACACATTCACGAGCTCTCCCCGAGACATTCAATGCCGTCGAAAGGGAAATCTTCCAAACACAGTCTCTTGATTAATAGTTTCTTTAGTGTAGTAGCAAAAACAGTAAGATATACATCCAAACTTCTTGTATAAGTACACTAGATTAAGTGAGACCCGTTGGATCCCAGCTTCACACGGGAGGGCTGGTCTCACAAAGCAATTTTCCACCTCTTCACCAATTCCAATATTGCTGGCCAGTGGGGGGTGGGGCTTGTGGAGAGCTAACATCGGTTTTGTGGGCTTAATGGATTCTTGGGCTGGCAGCTCAGAAACTCAGGCCTGGTGGGCTGGCAGCTCAGAAACTCAGGCCTGGTGGGCTGGCAGCTCAGAAACTCAGGCCTGGTGGGCTGGCAGCTCAGAAACTGCCAGAAATTGTGCTGAAAACAGGTAGAGTCTTTGTGAGAGAGAAGGGGGATAGGGTGGACAATCAATTTTAGACATTTTCATCTTTTTTTCAGATCACAGCAATGAAGGAGGAAAGTCTATCCTTGCGTGGATCTCTGGAGCGCTAGTATGGGTGTTGTGGGCTGAAGAGACTGGTTTCCAGAGGGCTAGTATGGACATTCCTGGACTTGCAGTTAGGTGAGTCATGGCTGGTGGGCTGGCATTAATTCACTTACAGCTGGTGTGGTGACAGTTCAATCAGTTACCCCTCCTCCCTTCACTCCACAACTCTGCTTCCTGCCATTCCCCTCCCCAACGCATTCAGTGCATCTCCCCTCAACCCCCCCTCCCCTCCCCCATGCACTCCGACAGCGCAGCCATGCACTCCGACAGTGGCTCTCCGACAGCGCAGCCATTCCTGCCTATTAGGTATTAGGTACCCATTGTGATGAAGAACACGCAGACATGGCAAGTGGAAAAATGATTTATTAAAGTTTAAAATGTGAACGAGTCTTAAAACATTGCAAGTCCAACCTCACAGCACTCCAAGCAGAGTGCAGGCAGCAAGTCCAACCTCACAGCAGTCCAAGCAGAGTGCAGGCAGCAAGTCCAACCTCACAGCACTCCAAGCAGAGTGCAGGCAGCAAGTCCAACCTCACAGCACTCCAAGCACTCCAACAGAGACACACACATAGAGACACACACATACACATACACAAACACAGAGCACACACACAGAGACACACACACAGACACACACATAGAGACACACACATACACAAACACACACACAGAGACACACACACAGAGACACACACACAGACACACACAGAGAGGCACACACACAGGGACACACACACAGGGACACACACACAGGGACACACACACAGGGACACACACAGGAACACACACACACAAAAACACACACACACAAACACAAAGACACACACACAGACACACACACACACACAAACACAAAGAAACAAACACACACACACACACAAACACAAAGAAACACACACACACACACACACACACACACAAATAAAGACACACAAACACAGACACACACTCACACACAGCACCAATACTAAAATGCCAAGTAACTTCAGAATGTGGTAAGCAAACTGAATCCTGTTACTAACGGTTCAGGGCGGTGTCTCCACTATACCCTTCCGCACTGAGCGCCACCTCTGAACTCACCGGAAATGACGCAATCAGCACCACCTCTCCACTAAGCGGAAGTCACGGAATGAGCGGCAATTTTGCATTAAAGACAGTCCTGATCTAATAAAACGTTTATTCACTGTTTTTCCTTCCAAAAACGGTTGCACAGCAAGCCACATTTAAAACGCAAGCCACATTAAAACGCAAGCCACATTTATAAAACAAATCACATTTTAAAATATAGGCACAGTTTAGCGGCACAGTCAAAAGGCATCCTTTCCATTTAGCGGCACAGTCAAAAGGCATCCTTTCCATTTAGCGGCACAGTCAAAAGGCACACTTTTCAATTAGCGGCACAGTCAAAAGGTACGTAAAAACATTTATTCCTTCCAAACACAGTTCCAAATAAACCACATAAAAGCACATAAAACCACACTCACAGTTTAGTATACATGTGTTCAGTGTTCAGTTTATTCACTGCTCAGACTGAGAGTCGTGACCTCTCCCTCCCCCATCTTGCAGCGACTGTGGCAAGTGCACACATCCGGGTTTATAGTCCCCCCCCTCCCACCGGATGGGGCGTGGCCTCCATGGCATGATTGACAGGAGAGAGAATTTCAAAATTATTTAAACATTAATAAGTCTTATATTTTTCATCGATAGGAAAAATCCTCTGGCCCTGCCAGCTGGAGGGGGAATGTGTAATATGGTCAAAAATCGAAGCCGTAAGTGGTAGAGATTTTTCTAAAATCAATATACAGTGCAAACATGAAGTGGTCAAGATTTGACTTTTAATCACTTGCCTATGCATTTTGAAAGCAACCGCACTTGCCTTTGCATTTTCAAAGCAACCGCACTTGCCTTTGCATTTTCAAATCAAACGCACTTGCCTTTGCATTTTGAAAGCACCCTCACTTGCCTTTGCATTTTCAAAGCAAACCTTTTTGCATTTTCAAAGCAAACCACCTTTTGCATTATCAAAGCAAACGACCTGTTGCGTTTTCAAAGCAAAACACCTTTTCCATTTTCAAAGCAAACCACCATATGCATTTTCAAAGCAAACTTTTTTGCATTTTCAAAGCAAACCATCTTTTGCATTTTCTAAGCAAACCACATTATGCATTTTCAAAGCAAACCACCTTTTGCATTTTCAAAGCAACCCACCTTTGCATTTTCAAACCAAACCACCTTTTGCATTTTCAAAGCAAACCACCTTTTGCATTTTCAAAACAAACCACCTTCTGCATTTTAAAAACGAACCACCTTTTGTATTTTCAAAGCAACCCACTTTTTGCATTTTCAAAGCAAACCACCTTTTGCATTTTCAAAGCAAACCACCTTTTGCACTTTCAAAACAAACCACCTTCTGCATTTTCAAAACGAACCACCCTTTCCATTTTCAAAGCAAACAACCTTTTGCATTTTCAAATCAAAACATTTTTCGCATTTTCAAAACAAACCACCTTTTGCATTTTCAAAGCAAACCACCTTTTGCACTTTCAAAGGAAAAAACACTTTTTCATTTTCAAAACAAACATCTTTTGCATTTTCAAAACAAACCACCTTTTGCATTAACAAAGCATACGACCTGTTGCATTTTCAAAGCAAAACACCTTTTCCATTTTCAAATCAAACCACCATTTGCATTTTCAAAGCAAACCTTTTTGTATATTCAAAGCAAACCATCTTTTGCATTTTCGAAGCAAACCACCTTTTGCATTTTCAAAACAAACCACCTTCTGCATTTTTAAAACAAACGACCTTTTGCATTTTCAAAGCAAACCACCTTTTGCATTTTCAATGTAAACCAGCAAACCAACTTTTGCATTTTCAAAGCAAACCACCTTTTGCATTTTAATAGTAAACCACCTTTTACATTTTCAAAGCAAACAACCTTTTGCGTATTAAAAGCAAGCCACCTTTTGCATTTTCAAAGCAAACCACCTTTTGTATTTTCAAAGCAAACCTCCTTTTGCATTTTCAAAGCAAACCACTTTTTGCAATTTCAAAGCAAACCACCTTTTGCATTTTCAAAGCAAACCATCTTTTGCACTTTCAAAGCAAACGACCTTTTGCATTTTCAAAGCAGATCACCTTTTGCATTTTCAAAGCAAATGACCATTTGCATTTTCAAAGCAAACCACCTTTTGCATTTTCTAAGCAAACCACCTTTTAGCATTTTTATAGCAAACCACCTTTTGCATTTTCAAAGCAAACCACCTTTTGCATTTTCAAAGCAAACCACCTTTTCTAAGCAAACCACCTTTTGCATTTTCAAAGCAAACCACCTTTTACACTTTCAAAGCAAATCACCTTTTGCATTTTAAAAGCAAAGCACCTTTTGTATTTTCAAAGCAAATCACCTTTTGAATACTCAAAGCAAACCACCTTTGTATTTTCAAAGCAAACCACTTTTGCATTTTCAAAGCAAACCACTTTTTGCAATTTCAAAACAAGCCACCTTTTCCATTTTCAAAGCAAACCACCTTTTCCATTTTCAAAGCAAACCACCTATTTGCATTTTCAAAGATAACCACATGTAGCATTTTCAAAGCAAACCACCTTTTCCATTTTCAAAGCAAACCAGCTTTTGTATTTTCAAAGCAAATCTCCTTTTGCATTTTCTAAGCAAACCACCTTTTGCATTTTCAAAGCAAACCACCTTTTGCATTTTCAAAACCACCTTCTGGATTTTCAAAACAAACCTCCTTTTGCATTTTCAAAGCAAACCACGTTTTGCAATTTCAAAGCAAACCACCTTTTACATTTTCAAAGAAAACCACCTTCTGGATTTTCAAAACAAACCACCTTTTGCATTTTCAAAGCAAACCACGTTTTGCAATTTCAAAACAAACCACCTTTTGCATTTTCAAAGCAAACCACCTTTTCAAAGCAAACCACCTTTAGCATTTTCAAAGCAAATCACCTTTTGCATTTTAAAAGCAAACCACCTTTTGCATTTTCAAAGCAAACCACCTTTTGCATTTTCAAAGCAAACCACCTTTTGCATTTTCAAAGCAAACCACCTTTTGTATTTTCAAAACAAACCACCTTCTGCATTTTCAAAACGAACCACCCTTTCCATTTTCAAAGCAAACAACGTTTTGCATTTTCAAATCAAAACATTTTTCGCATTTTCAAAACAAACCACCTTTTGCATTTTCAAAGCAAACCACCTTTTGCATTTTCAAAGCAAAAAACACCTTTTCATTTTCAAAACAAACATCTTTTGCATTTTCAAAACAAACCACCTTTTGCATTATCAAAGCAAACGACCTGTTGCATTTTCAAAGCAAAACAACTTTTCCATTTTCAAATCAAACCACCATTTGCATTTTCAAAGCAAACCTTTTTGTATATTCAAAGCAAACCATCTTTTGCATTTTCAAAGCAAACCACCTTTTGCATTTTCAAAGCAAACCACATTTAGCATTTTCGAAGCAAACCACCTTTTGCATTTTCAAAACAAACCACCTTCTGCATTTTTAAAACAAACGACCTTTTGCATTTTCAAAGCAAACCACCTTTTGCATTTTCAATGCAAACCAGCAAACCAACTTTTGCATTTTCAAAGCAAACCACCTTTTGCATTTTAATAGTAAACCACCTTTTACATTTTCAAAGCAAACAACCTTTTGCATATTAAAAGCAAGCCACCTTTTGCATTTTCAAAGCAAACCACCTTTTGTATTTTCAAAGCAAACCTCCTTTTGCATTTTCAAAGCAAACCACTTTTTGCAATTTCAAAGCAAACCACCTTTTGCATTTTCAAAGCAAACCACCTTCTGCACTTTCAAAGCAAACGACCTTTTGCATTTTCAAAGCAGATCACCTTTTGCATTTTCAAAGCAAATGACCATTTGCATTTTCAAAGCAAACCACCTTTTGCATTTTCTAAGCAAACCAACTTTTAGCATTTTTATAGCAAACCACCTTTTGCATTTTCAAAGCAAACCACCTTTTGCATTTTCAAAGCAAACCACCTTTTCTAAGCAAACCACCTTTTGCATTTTCAAAGCAAACCACCTTTTACACTTTCAAAGCAAATCACCTTTTGCATTTTAAAAGCAAAGCACCTTTTGTATTTTCAAAGCAAATCACCTTTTGAATACTCAAAGCAAACCACCTTTTGCATTTTCAAAGCAAACCACCTTCTGCATTTTTAAAACAAACAACCTTTTGCATTTTCAAAGCAAACCACCTTTTGCATTTTCAAAGCAAACCTCTTTTTGCATTTTCAAAGCAAACCACCTTTTGCATTTTCAAAGCCAACGACCTTTTGCATTTTCAAAGCAAACCACCTTTTGCATTTTCAAAGCAAACCACCTTTTGCATATTAAAAGAGAGCCACCTTTTGCATTTTCAAAGCAAACCACCTTTTGTATTTTCAAAGCAAACCACTTTTGCATTTTCAAAGCAAACCACTTTTTGCAATTTCAAAACAAGCCACCTTTTCCATTTTCAAAGCAAACCACCTTTTCCATTTTCAAAGCAAACCACCTATTTGCATTTTCAAAGAAAACCACATGTAGCATTTTCAAAGCAAACCACCTTTTCCATTTTCAAAGCAAACCAGTTTTTGTATTTTCAAAGCAAATCTCCTTTTGCATTTTCTAAGCAAACCACCTTTTGCATTTTCAAAGCAAACCACCTTTTGCATTTTCAAAACCACCTTCTGGATTTTCAAAACAAACCACCTTTTGCATTTTCAAAGCAAACCACGTTTTGCAATTTCAAAGCAAACCACCTTTTGCATTTTCAAAGCAAACCACCTTTTCAAAGCAAACCACCTTTTGCATTTTGAAAGCAAACCACCTTTAGCATTTTCAAAGCAAATCACCTTTTGCATTTTAAAAGCAAACCACCTTTTGCATTTTCAAAGCAAACCACATTTTGCATATTAAAAGCAAACCTCTTTTTGCATTTTCAAAGCAAACCACCTTTTGCATTTTCAAAGCCAACGACCTTTTGCATTTTCAAAGCAAACCACCTTTTGCATTTTCAAAGCAAACCACCTTTTGCATATTAAAAGAGAGCCACCTTTTGCATTTTCAAAGCAAACCACCTTTTGTATTTTCAAAGCAAACCACTTTTGCATTTTCAAAGCAAACCACTTTTTGCAATTTCAAAACAAGCCACCTTTTCCATTTTCAAAGCAAACCACCTTTTCCATTTTCAAAGCAAACCACCTATTTGCATTTTCAAAGAAAACCACATGTAGCATTTTCAAAGCAAACCACCTTTTCCATTTTCAAAGCAAACCAGTTTTTGTATTTTCAAAGCAAATCTCCTTTTGCATTTTCTAAGCAAACCACCTTTTGCATTTTCAAAGCAAACCACCTTTTGCATATTAAAAGAGAGCCACCTTTTGCATTTTCAAAGCAAACCACCTTTTGTATTTTCAAAGCAAACCACTTTTGCATTTTCAAAGCAAACCACTTTTTGCAATTTCAAAACAAGCCACCTTTTCCATTTTCAAAGCAAACCACCTTTTCCATTTTCAAAGCAAACCACCTATTTGCATTTTCAAAGAAAACCACATGTAGCATTTTCAAAGCAAACCACCTTTTCCATTTTCAAAGCAAACCAGTTTTTGTATTTTCAAAGCAAATCTCCTTTTGCATTTTCTAAGCAAACCACCTTTTGCATTTTCAAAGCAAACCACCTTTTGCATTTTCAAAACCACCTTCTGGATTTTCAAAACAAACCACCTTTTGCATTTTCAAAGCAAACCACGTTTTGCAATTTCAAAGCAAACCACCTTTTGCATTTTCAAAGCAAACCACCTTTTCAAAGCAAACCACCTTTTGCATTTTGAAAGCAAACCACCTTTAGCATTTTCAAAGCAAATCACCTTTTGCATTTTAAAAGCAAACCACCTTTTGCATTTTCAAAGCAAACCACATTTTGCATATTAAAAGCAAACCTCTTTTTGCATTTTCAAAGCAAACCACCTTTTGCATTTTCAAAGCCAACGACCTTTTGCATTTTCAAAGCAAACCACCTTTTGCATTTTCAAAGCAAACCACCTTTTGCATATTAAAAGAGAGCCACCTTTTGCATTTTCAAAGCAAACCACCTTTTGTATTTTCAAAGCAAACCACTTTTGCATTTTCAAAGCAAACCACTTTTTGCAATTTCAAAACAAGCCACCTTTTCCATTTTCAAAGCAAACCACCTTTTCCATTTTCAAAGCAAACCACCTATTTGCATTTTCAAAGAAAACCACATGTAGCATTTTCAAAGCAAACCACCTTTTCCATTTTCAAAGCAAACCAGTTTTTGTATTTTCAAAGCAAATCTCCTTTTGCATTTTCTAAGCAAACCACCTTTTGCATTTTCAAAGCAAACCACATTTTGCATTTTCAAAACCACCTTCTGGATTTTCAAAACAAACCACCTTTTGCATTTTCAAAGCAAACCACGTTTTGCAATTTCAAAGCAAACCACCTTTTGCATTTTCAAACCAAACCACCTTTTCAAAGCAAACCACCTTTTGCATTTTGAAAGCAAACCACCTTTAGCATTTTCAAAGCAAATCACCTTTTGCATTTTAAAAGCAAACCACCATTTGCATTTTCAAAGCAAACCACATTTTGCATATTAAAAGCAAGCCACCTTTTGCATTTTCAAAGCAAACTACCTTTTGTATTTTTAAAGCTAACCACTTTTAGCATTTTCAAAGCAAACCATCTTTTGCATTTTCAAAGCAAACCACCTTTTCAAAGCAAACAACCTTTTCAAAGCAAACCACCTTTTGCATTTTCAAAGCAAACGAACTTTTACATTTTCAAAGCAAACTTCCTTTTCTATTTTCAAAGCAAACCATCATTTGCATTTTCAAAGCACATCACCTTTTCCATTTTCAAAGTAAACCACCTTTTGCATTTTCAATGCAAACCAGCAAACCAACTTTTGCATTTTCAAAGCAAACCACCTTTTGCATTTTAATAGTAAACCACCTTTTACATTTTCAAAGCAAACAACCTTTTGCATATTAAAAGCAAGCCACCTTTTGCATTTTCAAAGCAAACCACCTTTTGTATTTTCAAAGCAAACCTCCTTTTGCATTTTCAAAGCAAACCACTTTTTGCAATTTCAAAGCAAACCACCTTTTGCATTTTCCAAGCAACCACCTTTTGCACTTTCAAAGCAAACGACCTTTTGCATTTTCAAAGCAAATGACCATTTGCATTTTCAAAGCAAACCACCTTTTGCATTTTCTAAGCCAACCACCTTTTAGCATTTTTATAGCAAACCACCTTTTGCATTTTCAAAGCAAACCACCTTTTGCATTTTCAAAGCAAACCACATTTTCTAAGCAAACCACCTTTTGCATTTTCAAAGCAAACCACCTTTTGCACTTTCAAAACAAATCACCTTTTGCATTTTCAAAGCAAAGCACCTTTTGTATTTTCAAAGCAAATCACCTTTTGAATACTCAAAGCAAACCACCTTTTGCATTTTCAAAGCAAACCACCTTTTGCATTTTCAAAGCAAACCTTTTTGCATTTTCAAAGGAAACCACCTTTTGCATTTTCAAAGCAAACCACCTATTTGCATTTTCAAAGAAAACCACATGTAGCATTTTCAAAGAAAACCACCTTTTGCACTTTCAAAGCCAACGACCTTTTGCATTTTCAAAGCAAACCACCGTTTGCATTTTCAAAGCAAACCACCTTTTGCATATTAAAAGAGAGCCACCTTTTGCATTTTCAAAGCAAACCACCTTTTGTATTTTCAAAGCAAACCACTTTTGCATTTTCAAAGCAAACCACTTTTTGCAATTTCAAAACAAGCCACCTTTTCCATTTTCAAAGCAAACCACCTTTTCCATTTTCAAAGCAAACCACCTACTGCATTTTAAAAGCAAACATTATTGCATTTTCAAAGCAAACCACCTTTTCCATTTTCAAAGCAAACCAGCTTTTGTATTTTCAAAGCAAATCTCCTTTTGCATTTTCTAAGCAACCCACCTTTTGCATTTTCAAAGCAAACCACCTTTTGCATTTTCAAAACAACCTTCTGGATTTTCAAAACAAACCACCTTTTGCATTTTCAAAGCAAACCACGTTTTGCAATTTCAAAGCAAACCACCTTTTGCATTTTCAAAGCAAACCACCTTTTCAAAGCAAACCACCTTTTGCATTTTGAAAGCAAACCACCTTTAGCATTTTCAAAGCAAATCACCTTTTGCATTTTAAAAGCAAACCACCTTTTGCATTTTCAAAGCAAACCACATTTTGCATATTAAAAGCAAGCCACCTTTTGCATTTTCAAAGCAAACTACCTTTTGTATTTTCAAATCAAACCACTTTTCTCATTTTCAAAGCAAACCACTTTTTGCATTTTCAAAGCAAACCACCTTTTGCATTTTCAAAGCAAACCACCTTTTCAAAGCAAACAACCTTTTCAAAGCAAACCACCTTTTGCATTTTCAAAGCAAACGAACTTTTACATTTTCAAAGCAAACTTCCTTTTCTATTTTCAAAGCAAACCATCATTTGCATTTTCAAAGCACATCACCTTTTCCATTTTCAAAGTAAACCACCTTTTGCATTTTCAATGCAAACCAGCAAACCAACTTTTGCATTTTCAAAGCAAACCACCGTTTGCATTTTAATAGTAAACCACCTTTTACATTTTCAAAGCAAACAACCTTTTGCATATTAAAAGCAAGCCACCTTTTGCATTTTCAAAGCAAACCACCTTTTGTATTTTCAAAGCAAACCTCCTTTTGCATTTTCAAAGCAAACCACTTTTTGCAATTTCAAAGCAAACCACCTTTTGCATTTTCAAAGCAACCACCTTTTTCACTTTCAAAGCAAACGACCTTTTGCATTTTCAAAGCAGATCACCTTTTGCATTTTCAAAGCAAATGACCATTTGCATTTTCAAAGCAAACCACCTTTTGCATTTTCTAAGCCAACCACCTTTTAGCATTTTTATAGCAAACCACCTTTTGCATTTTCAAAGCAAACCACCTTTTGCATTTTCAAAGCAAACCACATTTTCTAAGCAAACCACCTTTTGCATTTTCAAAGCAAACCACCTTTTGCACTTTCAAAACAAATCACCTTTTGCATTTTCAAAGCAAAGCACTTTTTGTATTTTCAAAGCAAATCACCTTTTGAATACTCAAAGCAAACCACCTTTTGCATTTTCAAAGCAAACCACCTTTTGCATTTTCAAAGCAAACCTCTTTTTGCATTTTCAAAGGAAACCACCTTTTGCATTTTCAAAGCAAACCACCTATTTGCATTTTCAAAGAAAACCACATGTAGCATTTTCAAAGAAAACCACCTTTTGCACTTTCAAAGCCAACGACCTTTTGCATTTTCAAAGCAAACCACCGTTTGCATTTTCAAAGCAAACCACCTTTTGCATATTAAAAGAGAGCCACCTTTTGTATTTTCAAAGCAAACCACCTTTTGCATTTTCAAAGCAAACCACTTTTTGCAATTTCAAAACAAGCCACCTTTTCCATTTTCAAAGCAAACCACCTTTTCCATTTTCAAAGCAAACCACCTACTGCATTTTAAAAGCAAACATTATTGCATTTTCAAAGCAAACCACCTTTTCCATTTTCAAAGCAAACCAGCTTTTGTATTTTCAAAGCAAATCTCCTTTTGCATTTTCTAAGCAACCCACCTTTTGCATTTTCAAAGCAAACCACCTTTTGCATTTTCAAAACAACCTTCTGGATTTTCAAAACAAACCACCTTTTGCATTTTCAAAGCAAACCACGTTTTGCAATTTCAAAGCAAACCACCTTTTGCATTTTCAAAGCAAACCACCTTTTCAAAGCAAACCACCTTTTGCATTTTGAAAGCAAACCACCTTTAGCATTTTCAAAGCAAATCACCTTTTGCATTTTAAAAGCAAACCACCTTTTGCATTTTCAAAGCAAACCACATTTTGCATATTAAAAGCAAGCCACCTTTTGCATTTTCAAAGCAAACTACCTTTTGTATTTTCAAATCAAACCACTTTTCTCATTTTCAAAGCAAACCACTTTTTGCATTTTCAAAGCAAACCACCTTTTGCATTTTCAAAGCAAACAACCTTTTCAAAGCAAACAACCTTTTCAAAGCAAACCACCTTTTGCATTTTCAAAGCAAACGAACTTTTACATTTTCAAAGCAAACTTCCTTTTCTATTTTCAAAGCAAACCATCATTTGCATTTTCAAAGCACATCACCTTTTCCATTTTCAAAGTAAACCACCTTTTGCATTTTCAATGCAAACCAGCAAACCAACTTTTGCATTTTCAAAGCAAACCACCTTTTGCATTTTAATAGTAAACCACCTTTTACATTTTCAAAGCAAACAACCTTTTGCATATTAAAAGCAAGCCACCTTTTGCATTTTCAAAGCAAACCACCTTTTGTATTTTCAAAGCAAACCTCCTTTTGCATTTTCAAAGCAAACCACTTTTTGCAATTTCAAAGCAAACCACCTTTTGCATTTTCAAAGCAACCACCTTTTTCACTTTCAAAGCAAACGACCTTTTGCATTTTCAAAGCAGATCACCTTTTGCATTTTCAAAGCAAATGACCATTTGCATTTTCAAAGCAAACCACCTTTTGCATTTTCTAAGCCAACCACCTTTTAGCATTTTTATAGCAAACCACCTTTTGCATTTTCAAAGCAAACCACCTTTTGCATTTTCAAAGCAAACCACATTTTCTAAGCAAACCACCTTTTGCATTTTCAAAGCAAACCACCTTTTGCACTTTCAAAACAAATCACCTTTTGCATTTTCAAAGCAAAGCACTTTTTGTATTTTCAAAGCAAATCACCTTTTGAATACTCAAAGCAAACCACCTTTTGCATTTTCAAAGCAAACCACCTTTTGCATTTTCAAAGCAAACCTCTTTTTGCATTTTCAAAGGAAACCACCTTTTGCATTTTCAAAGCAAACCACCTATTTGCATTTTCAAAGAAAACCACATGTAGCATTTTCAAAGAAAACCACCTTTTGCACTTTCAAAGCCAACGACCTTTTGCATTTTCAAAGCAAACCACCGTTTGCATTTTCAAAGCAAACCACCTTTTGCATATTAAAAGAGAGCCACCTTTTGCATTTTCAAAGCAAACCACCTTTTGTATTTTCAAAGCAAACCACTTTTGCATTTTCAAAGCAAACCACTTTTTGCAATTTCAAAACAAGCCACCTTTTCCATTTTCAAAGCAAACCACCTTTTCCATTTTCAAAGCAAACCACCTACTGCATTTTAAAAGCAAACATTATTGCATTTTCAAAGCAACCCACCTTTTCCATTTTCAAAGCAAACCAGCTTTTGTATTTTCAAAGCAAATCTCCTTTTGCATTTTCTAAGCAACCCACCTTTTGCATTTTCAAAGCAAACCACCTTTTGCATTTTCAAAACAAACCACCTTCTGGATTTTCAAAACAAACCACCTTTAGCATTTTCAAAGCATATCACCTTTTGCATTTTAAAAGCAAACCACCTTTTGCATTTTCAAAGCAAACCTCGTTTTGCATATTAAAAGCTATCTACCTTTTGCATTTTCAAAGCAAACCACTTTTCTCATTTTCAAAGCAAACCACTTTTTGCAATTTCAAAGCAAACCACCTATTGCATTTTCAAAGCAAACCACCTACTGCATTTTAAAAGCAAACCTTTTTGAATTTTCAAAGCAATCCACCTTTTGCATTTTCAAAGCAAACCACCTTTTCAAAGCAAACAACCTTTTCAAAGCAAACCACCTTTTGCATTTTCAAAGCAAACGAACTTTTCCATTTTCAAAGCAAACTTCCTTTTCTATTTTCAAAGCAAACCACCATTTTCATTTTCAAAGCACATCACCTTTTCCATTTTCAAAGTAAACCACCTTTTGCATTTTCAATGCAAACCAGCAAACCAACTTTTGCATTTTCAAAGCAAACCACTTTTTGCAATTTCAAAGCAAACCACCGTTTGCATTTTCAAAGCAAACCAACGTTTCCATATTCAAAGCAAACCACCCACTGCATTTTAAAAGCAAACCTTTTTGCATTTTCAAAGCAATCCACCTTTTGCATTTTAAAAGCAAATCACCTTTTCAAAGCAAACAACCTTTTCAAAGCATTCCACCTTTTGCATTTTCAAAGCAAACCACCTTTATGCATTTTTAAAGCAAACCACCTTTTACAATTTCAAAGCAAACCTCCTTTTGCAGTTTCAAAGCGAACCACTTTTTGCATTTTCAAAGCAAACGACCTTTTAAATTTTCAAAGCAAACCAGCTTTTGTATTTTCAAAGCAAACCTCTTTTTGCATTTTCAAAGCAAACCACCTTTTGCATTTTCAAAGCAAACCTCTTTTTGAATTTTCAAAGCAAACGACCTTTTGCATTTTCAAAGCAAACCACCTTCTGCATTTTCAAAGCAAACAACCTTATGCACTTTCAAAGCAAACGACCTTTTGCATTTTCAAAGTAAACCACCTTTTCCATTTTCAAAGCAAACCACCATTTGCATTTTCAAAGCACAGCACCATTCCCATTTTCAAAGTAAACCACCTTTTGCATTATCAATGCAAACCAGCAAACCAACTTTTGCATTTTCAAAGCAAACGACCTTTTAAATTTTCAAAGCAAACCACTTTTGCATTTTCATAGCAAACCACTTTTTGCAATTTCAAAACAAGCCACCTTTTCCATTTTCAAAGCAAACCACCTTTTCCATTTTCAAAGCAAACCACCTACTGCATTTTAAAAGCAAACATTATTGCATTTTCAAAGCAAACCACCATTTCCATTTTCAAAGCAAACCAGCTTTTGTATTTGCAAAGCAAACCTCTTTTTGCATTTTCAAAGCAAACCACCGTTTGCATTTTCAAAGCAAACCTCTTTTTGAATTTTCAAAGCAAACCACCTTTTGCATTTTCAAAGCAAATCACCTATTTGCATTTTCAAAGAAAACCACATGTAGCATTTTCAAAGCAAACCACCTTTTGCATTTTCAAAGCAAACCACCTTTTGCATATTAAAAGAGAGCCACCTTTTGCATTTTCAAAGCAAACCACCTCTTGTATTTTCAAAGCAAACCACTTTTGAATTTTCAAAGCAAACCACTTTTTGCAATTTCAAAACAAGCCACCTTTTCCATTTCAAAGCAAACCACCTTTTCCATTTTCAAAGCAAACCACCTACCGCATTTTAAAAGCAAACATTATTGCATTTTCAAAGCAAACCACCTTTTCCATTTTCAAAGCAAACCAGCTTTTGTATTTTCAAAGCAAATCTCCTTTTGCATTTTCTAAGCAAACCACCTTTTGCATTTTCAAAACAAACCACCTTTTGCATTTTCAAAGCAAACCACGTTTTGCAATTTCAAAGCAAACCACCTTTTGCATTTTCAAAGCAAACCACCTTTTCAAAGCAAACCACCTTTTGCATTTTCAAAGCAAATCACCTTTTGCATTTTAAAAGCAAACCACCTTTTGCATTTTCAAAGCAAACCACATTTTGCATATTAAAAGCAAGCCACCTTTTGCATTTTCAAAGCAAAATACCTTTTGTATTTTCAAAGCAAACCACTTTTCTCATTTTCAAAGCAAACCACTTTTTGCAATTTCAAAGCAAACCACCTTTTGCATTTTCAAAGCAAACCACCTTTTCCATTTTCAAAGCAAACCACCTACTGCATTTTAAAAGCAAACCTTTTTGCATTTTCAAAGCAATCCACCTTTTACATTTTCAAAGCAAACCACCTTTTCAAAGCAAACAACCTTTTCAAAGCAAATCACCTTTTGCATTTTCAAAGCAAACGACCTTTTTCATTTTCAAAGCAAACCACCTTTGGCATTTTCAAAGCAAACCACCTTTTGCATTTTCAAAGCACACCAACTTTTGCATTTTCAAAGTAAACCACCTTTTTCATTTTCAATGCAATCCAGAAAACCACCTTTTGCATTTTAAAAGCAAACCACCTTTTGCATTTTAAAAGCAAACCACCTTTTGCATTTTCAAAGCAAATCACCTTTTGCTTTTTCAAAGCAAACCACCTTTTGGATTTTCAAAGCAAACTACCTTTTGCATTTTCAAAGCAAACCACCTTTTGCATTTTAATAACAAACCACCTTCTGCTTTTTCAAAACAAACCATCTTTTGCATTCTCAAAGCAAACAACCTTTTGCATTTTCAAAGCAAACCGCCTTTTGCAATTTCAAACCAAGCCACCTTTTGCATTTTCAAAGCAAACCACTATTTGCATTTTCAAAGCAAACCACCATTGCTTTTTCAAAGCTCACCACCTTTTGCATTTTCAAATTAAACCACCTTTTGCATTTTCAATGCAAAGCAGCAAACCACCTTTTGCATTTTCAAAGCAAACGACCTTTTGCATTTTTAAAGCAAACCACCTTTTGCATTTTCAAAGCAAACCACCTTTTGCATTTTCAAAGCAAACCACCTTTTGCATTTACGAAGCAATCCACCTTTGGAATTTTCAAAGCAAACCACCTTTTGCATTTTCGAAACAAACCACCTTCTGCATTTTCAAAGCAAACGACCTTTTCCATTTTCAAAGCAAACCACCTTTTGCATTTTCAAAGCAAACCACTTTTTGGCATTTTTATACCGAACCACCCTTTGTATTTTCAAAGCAAAGCACCTTTTTCATTTTCAAAGCAAACCACCTATTACATTTTAAAAGCAAACCTTTTTGCATTTTCAAAGCAAACCACCTTTTGCATTTTCAAAGCAAACCACCATTTAATTTTCAAAGCAGACCACCTTTTGCAATTTCAAAGCAAACGACCTTTTGCATTTTCAAAGCAAACCTTTTTGCATTATCAAACCAATCCACCTTTTGCATTTTCAAAGCAAACCACCTTTTCAAAGGAAACCACCTTTTCAAAGCAAACCACCTTTTGCATTTTCAAGGCAAACCACCTTTTGCATTTTTGCAGCAAACCACCTTTTGCAATTTCAAAGCAAACCACCTTTTGCATTTTCAAAGCGAACCATATTTGCATTTTCAAAGCAAACCACTTTTTGCATTTTCAAAGCAAACCACATTTAGCATTTTCAAAGCACATCACCTTTTCCATGTTCAAAGTAAACCACCTTTTGCATTTTCAAAGCAAACAATCTTTTCCATTTTCAAAGCAAACCACCATTTGCAATTTCAAAGCACATCACCTTTTCCATTTTCAAAGTAAACCTCCTTTTGCATTTTCCATGCAAAGCAGCATACCACCTTTTGCATTTTCAAAGCATACCATCTTTTGCATTTTCAAAGTATACCATCTTTTGCATTTTCAAAGCAAACCACCATTTGCATTTCCATT
The DNA here is from genome assembly GCA_038087875.1 of Malacoraja senta. Lineage (NCBI taxonomy): Eukaryota > Metazoa > Chordata > Chondrichthyes > Rajiformes > Rajidae > Malacoraja > Malacoraja senta. The sequence goes on along the minus strand of JAXLNO010001896.1, from coordinate 2,154 downwards.
AAAAAGCAGCTTTTGCATTTTCAATGCAAACCAGCAAACCACCTTTTGCATTTTCAAAGCAAACGGACTTTTGCATTTTCAAAGCAAACAACCTTTTGCAATTTCAAAGCAAACCACCATTTGCCCTTCAAAGCAAACCACCATTTGCATTTTCAAAGCACATCACCTTTTCCATTTTCAAAGTAACCCACCTTTTGCATTTTCCACGCAAACCAGCAAACGAACTTTTGCAAATTCAAGGCAAACCACCTTTTTCATTTTCAAAGCAAACCACCTTTTGCATTTTCGAAGCAAACCACTTTTTCCATATTCAAAACAAACCATCTACTGCATTTTTTAAAGGAAACCACCTACAGCATTTTCAAGGCAATCCATCTTTTGCATTTTCAAACCAAACCTCCTTTTGCATTTTTAAAGCAAACCACATTTTGCATTTTCAAAGCACCCCACCTTTTGCATTTTCAAAGCAAACCACCTTTTGCATTTTCAATGCAAACCAGCGACCAACTTTTGCATTTTCAAAGCAATTTCAAAACAAACGACATTTTGCAATTTCAGAGCAAACTGCCTTTTAGCATGTTATAGCAAACCACATTTTGCATTTTCAAAGCAAACCACATTTTGCATTTTCAGAGCAAATAGCCTTTTACCATGTTATAGCAAACCAGCTTTTGCATTTTCAAAGCAAACCACCATTTGCATTTTCAAAGCAAACCACCTTTTTCATTTTCAAAGCAAACGACCTTTTGCATTTTCAAAGCAAACCACCTTTTACATTTTCAAAGCAAACCACCTTTTCCATTTTCAAAGCAAACTATCTACTGCATTTTTAAAGCAAACCACCTTTTGCATTTTCAATGCAAACCAGCAAACCAACTTTTGCATTTTCAAATCAAACCACATTTTGCATTTTCAAAGCAATCCGCCTTTTGGCATTTTATAGCAAACCACCTTTTGCATTTTTAAAGCAAACCACCATTTCCATTTTCAAAGCTAACCACTTTTTGCAATTTCAAAGCAAACCACCTTTTGCATTTTTAATGCAAACTACCTTTTGCATTTTAAAAGCAAACCACCTTTTGCATTTTCAAAGCAAACCGACTTTTGCAATTTCAAAGCAAACCGCCTTTTGCATTTTCAATCCAAACCACATTTTGCATTTTAAAAGCAAGCCACCTTTTGCATTTTCAAAGCAAACCACCTTTTGCATTTTTAAAGCAAACCACCTTTTGCTTTTTCAAAGCAAACCACCATTTGCCCTTCAAAGCAAACCACTATTTGTATTTTCAAAGCAAACCTTTTGCATTTTCAAAGTAAACCCTTTGCATTTTCAAAGCAAACCTTTTGCATTTCCAAAGCAAACTACCTTTTTCATTTTCAAAGCAAACCACCTTTTGCATTTTCAAAGCAAATCACCTTTGGCAATTTTCAAAGATAACCACATTTTGCATTTTCACAGCAAACAACCTGTTCCATTTTCAAAGCAAACCTCCTTTTGCATTTTTAAAGCAACCAACCTTTTGCATTTTCAAAGCACCCCACCTTTTGCATTTTCAAAGCAAACCACCTTTTGCATTTTCAAAGCAAACCACCTTTTGTATTTTCAAAGCAAACCACCTTTTGCATTTTCAAAGCATACCACTTTTTTGCAATTTCAAATCAAACCACCTTTTGCATTTTCAAAGCAAACCACCTTTTCCATTTACAAAGCAAACCATCTACTGCATTTTTAAAGCAAACCTTTTTGCATTTTCAAAGCAAACCATCTTTTGCAATTTCAAAGCAAACCACCTTTTGCATTTTCAAAGCAAACCGCCTTTTTCATTTTCAAAGCAAACCACCTTTTGCATTTTCAAAGCAAACCACCTTTTGCATTTTCAAAGAAAACCTCATTATGCAGGCCGGTTCTCTGGATACTTTCAAGATAGAGCTAGATAGGGCTCTTAAAGATAGCGGAGTCAGGGGATATGGGGAGAAGGCAGGAACGGGGTACTGATTGGGGATGATGAACCATGATCACATTGAATGGCGGTGCTGACTCGAATGGCCTACTCCTGCACCTGTTGCCTATTTTCTTTTCTTTCTTTCTTTCTTTCTTTCTTTCTTTCTTTCTTTCTTTCTTTCTTTCTTTCTTTCTTTCTTTCTTTCTTTCTT
>JAXLNO010001895.1:0-121645 GCA_038087875.1 Malacoraja senta | reverse complement strand
CTGTGTTTGTTCGGATGTTGTATGATTCCCTGCGTACGGGGATTGGCTCAGCGATTGATAGAAACAGCCCTGACAAAGAACAGGGCCGCCACCATGATGGCCTTCAGAACACAGTATAACCAACGAGAGGGGGATAGGGAGGCGAAGAATCTGCTGCTAGCATTAGAAAAGGAAGATAATATAAATCAAAGGTTGCGTAGCAAAAAAGAAAAGGGTGGATTGTGAGGAAAGAGTTAACAGACATGGTTGATTTATACTAGGGATAGAAAAATGGCTTGTGGTGTCAGCAGAAGCCAGACTGCTGGTAAAATAGAAAATAACGATATATAGAACAGAGAGAAATTCTAGATAAAAAGTAGCAAATTCAGCAGAAGATTTGAGAAGTAGAAAGAGAGAAAGTACATAAGGTCAAACATATCTGTGCATGCCTAATGAACTTACATGAATATGTACACACACCCACTATGACAAGATGTCTCATTTAAATGCACATGCGATGCATGATACGGGAGGTGTCTTTGACGTCGGGTGGACGTTCCAGGACATTCTCGTGGGAATGTGGGCTTTATGTTATGATTGGAAGAAGCACAATGGGGATGGATGAGGGTGTGACAATGATACCCATGAAATGTATAAAGATAGAAGACATCCCGATCCTCGGTGTGCCTCTAGGGGACATCAGAGGAGAGGCACCTATTCTGCAGAATATGATTTAAATAAAAAGCTTCTTTGCCGACTTTGTCTCTAAAAGCGTTTGTGATTTTGCATCTCACACTTATGTATGGCTTAATTGTATTCATGCATAGTATGATTTGGCAGAATACCACGCAAAGGGGTTTTCACTGTATCTAGTTACCCGTGTCAATAATAAACCAACACGTTGTATCTATCGATTGCAGCACCCAGTGTTTATTTTAAGCAGGTAGCAAGGTTGTATTAACATTTCCTTTTTGCCTTTGACTACGTGGTGAATGTAAAGATGGGTCATAATGCACTGTATCTTTACTACTGTTTATTGCTGCCCTAGCTGTCCGTGGTCTGTCACTGGAACCAGAGAGAGAGAGAACTGGGTGGGAAGGTTGTAATTATACCAGTGATGTGGGGAGTGGTTAGTAGTGGTGAGGTCACTATGTTAAAGGTACATGCACATTTCATCTACAGTGAAGAGCCATCTTTTTTTCCACCGCTGAAGACCTCCATGCGCCAGTACAATATTCTGTCGGCGTGGGGCGATTCGGCATTTGCAATACTGAGGATCAGGACATATTTCCAAATCAGAAAGGCGGTCAATTTGGATCTTGATCTGCAGGTGCTATTTTTACACGGTAGATTTCAAAGGGAGAACAGCACTAATTGCCCGCTTGGAAAGCGAAAGTGTGTTGATTCCACCGTCCAGAGGAAAATGATTATAATCTCCCATTCAGTGGCCAAAAGTAACACCAGTCCAAATTAGTCATTTTCCCTGCAGCTTCCAAGTTCACGCGAGTCCTACTGTCTGGTCAAAAAGACGGTGATTCAATTATTATTGGAACAGAGATTGATGGCGGAGGAGTTAGCTTGGTAATGTTATTGAATGTCAAGGCAGTTTACATCTTGCCTAATACTACACCTGCAAACAACTTTGCTGACATTCACACATTTCCTAAACATGGAACTCATATCTATACCAACATCTTTGATTTAAATCAGAAAATACAAACAAAATTCGCAGCAGTCGAACGGATGCCTCGCAGCGTCAGAGACCCGGGTTTGATCCCGACTACGGACGCTGTCTGTGTGAACGTCGTACGTGGGTTTTCTCCGGGCGCTGGTCTCCACCCACATTCCAAACTCGTGCAGGTTTATCGGTTAATTGCCCTTTGTAAATTGCCCCTAGTAAGACTGCGTCGAAACGGGCTTTTCGGCACAGCATGCCCCATCTACATTAGTCCCAACTCCCCACGCTTGGCTCATAACCCTCTAAACCTATCCTATGCATGTACCTGTCCAATTGTATATTTATTGTTATGATAGTACCTGTCTCAACCTCCTCCTCTGGCAGCTCGTTCCATATACCCACCACTCTTTGTGTAAAAATGTTATCCCCAGGTTCCTATTAAATCTCCACACTCACCCACCTCTCACCGTAAATCTATATCCTCTGGTTCTCGAGTCCCCTATTGTGGGCAAAAAACTCAAGCGCATTTACCTGATTGATTGCTCACATAATTTTGTAAACCTCTTTCAGATCACCCCATCCTTTTGCACTCTAAGGAATGAAATCCAGAACCAGGGGCCACATTTCCAGAACCAGGGACCACAGTTTAAGAATAAGGAGTAAGCCATTTAGAACGGAGACGAGGAAACACTTTTTCTCACAGAGAGTGGTGAGTCTGTGGAATTCTCTGCCTCAGAGGGCAGTGGATGCTTTCAAGAGAGAGCTAGATAGGGCTCTTAAAAATAGTGGAGTCAGGGGATATGGGGAGAAGGCAGGAACGGGGTACTGATTGGGGATGATCAGCCATGATCACATTGAATGGCGGTGCTGGCTCGAAGGATCGAATGGCCTACTCCTGCACCTATTTTCTATTGAAATCAGAGCCTTCTCAACCTCACCCTCCCTGAACAGAGACTCAGTGACTTGCAGAACAGTTCAGCATTGGAACAGGCCCTTGGGGCCACACCTTCTGTTCCAAACGTGATGCCAAGTTGAACTAATCTCCTCCACCAACACATGTTCCATATCCATCCTTTCCCTGCATATCTATGCCTTTCTAAAGACTTCAAATGCCACTATCAAGTCTCCTTGTAAATCTTCTCTGGACTCTTTCCAGCTGGTGTGTTAAAAACAAAGTGCATGAAGAATTCAGTGGGTCAGGCAGCATCTGTGGTGGGAATCGACTGACAACGTTTTGAAGTCACCAGTCTGAACAAGAGTTCCAGCCTGAATTGTCGTTGGTTCATTCCATCCCACAGATGTTGCCTGACCCACTGTGTTCCTCCAACAGTTTTGCTCAACGATCCAATATCTGCAGTTTCTAGTATCCCCAGAGATCTGTTAACTGTCACCATTTAATTGCCCTATTTTATTACATTTTGTATTACATTTCTGTTAAATTATGTTGCAGTCTTGGAAATGTTTTCACCTCAGCTGCAAACCTGCGTTCCTAGTGTACATTGCTACTTTAATCATGCTAAATTATGATCACTGCCATCAAAACACCTCATCACAACCACTACAATACTACTCACATCTTGCTGCCAAGCAATACCCACCATTTTCTATACAGTCGCCTTAATACTATTTCTTAAATGAATTTGAGAACCTCTGCACTCTGCTTCAGTGACAGGTAATATTAAGTGTAAATTCACAACTATTTATTGTTCTGGGGTGGGTTATTTTGCACCATATAAACAGGCCAAAATATTTCTCCTTCCGTATCCCTAAGTTTATTTGATATACGATGATAAATACAAATCAATGGATCATTTAAATGTTTACTGTGCTGATGGGGACCATTCATCCTATCAGGCCAATGCCACCTCTCTACTGGAGAAAATCACTTGTTCAACCCCAGCCCTTAGACTGTAGTTTTGCATGTTTTTGCTCACAATTAGTTTATCCAATTCTCTCTTTGTGATGAAACATAAATAGGATTTGGATCAATGAACGGAGAAAGAAAATTTCAAGGGTACAAATGACTATCTTTATTACGTCAAATTACAATACAAAGCATTAAAAAAGCAACGAATCTCATGGCTTTCAGCTCAATGTGTTAAATGATAGAAGCCGTGGCAAATACCATCAAGTCTCACAGTCTTCTTCCCATTGGAGACTCCTATTTATGATGGCTGGTGTGGAGATCTTGCAGGCCCAGCCACTGTCCTTCAAAGGTTCTGCATTAAATCAAGCACCGAGCTATTCTTGCATGTCTCGGAGAAAAGAAAGGTTTAACTTATCCTTTAGCTACACTGTAAATATCCTTGTAGGCTGCTCCATCATTTCCCAGTTATTCTAAGTGAGCCCTCAATCATCTAATTGTTTCCCAAAGCCAGCCTACTTGCTTACCATAAAGTGCAGTTAGCAGAAAATGTAATCTTAGGTGAAAACCCCGTTTACCTTTTCCAATGCACTAAGGGCATAATGGAGCCAATTACACAACATCTACGTGCCATACACTTGACATTCCAAACGCACGTTGCATATAATTCCTTGTCCGCTCTAAAACCCTCCAGCAAAGTGAGCAGCCTCCCTATCCATTCTTCCATTCAAAGATTGATAATTTTCCAGAGCTCCAAGAACTTAATATGTGATTCACCACCCTCTGACTCTTGAGATTCCTCCTTATCCCTTTCTAAAGATACATCATGTTATTCTGAGAAATGTGCTTGCCAAGACCATGGCATCTGCAATTTTAGTCTCCTGATCTTAAGAAGAATGTTCTTGTTATGGAGGGAGTGCCGTGAAGGTTGATCAGATTTCAGGGATGGGAGGACTAATGTATGAAGGGCGATTTGGGCGATTAGTTTTACATTGTGATTAGGACCATTCAAAATCAACTACAACATTCTTATGGGTCTGTACAGATTGAAGAGAGTCAAGAGTATTTTATTGTCATATGTCCCAGATAATATAATGAAATTCTTACTCGCTGCAGCACAATGGAATATGTAAACATAGTACATGGTAAACAATATGAAAAACGAGAAAGAGAAAAACAAAATCAATGTGCACATATATATATATATATACACACACACACACACATATATGTGTAGAAAAGTACGCATACATATATTCAAGAGGGAAATCCGGTCAGTTCAGGACCCAGTGGTCACAATCTGATGATCAGGCTTCAAGTTGAGATGAAGAGCGATTACTTCTCCCACAGAATGATGAAGGTGTGGAATGTTATACCACTGGAAGCAGTTGAACACAGATCATTGAATTTATACAAGGAGTTATATGTTATTTGTATGGTCAAAGGATCAGAGAAATAAAAGGATCAAGGTATAAATTTTAGGTCACAATTGATCACATGGAATAATAGTTGAGGCTCAAATGCCTGAATTCCTATTACTTTTATATTCTGCATTTCAACATTTTTGTATTTATCGTGGCCACATTTCCTCTGCATTGAAGAACATGATAACTGGGATGCTTAAAAGGAACTGAGACCCTGGTGCCAATGCCTTTTTGCAGATGCATACATTGGTTTGGTGTTCACAAAGCGAGGACAAATCAGAAATAATTTTCTGAACACGCCATCCATTGCTATTTCAATGTGCTTACCCAAGATACAAAAAAAAATACTATATTAATCTATATTAAAAAATGTTTGGGTAAAATAAACAAAACACGGTCATCAAATGTCCCTGGGTAAGTCGTCCACCCCCTGCCCTCCACCCCTTTGAGAAGTGGCTGAAGGGTGATATTAAAATACATAAAGCTTTTAAATGAATCACTATGGTGAAAACTTTTCCACCATAAAATCCAGCAGGGAATTCGACAGAGAATGCTCCCTCTCCTCCCCTCCCACCCAATACAGGTGAGAATGAGGATCCAGATCAATGAATTGCATTTAGGGGAAGGCTGGGCAAACACAAAAGAGAAAAGAATAGTCGGTTCTACATTGGAGAATCCAGCATAGACTTGCCAACCATGTTGCAGATCGCATAAGGTGGGAAGAGGGTCATGTGGACCATATGCACCAGTATTGGCAGGATCGGCAGAGTGGCCTGTTCCTTCACACTTGTCTCTACTACAACCTTGTATTACTTTGACTGTCAATTCATTTTTGATCATTTTGTTCCCATTCATTCTTTAAAAAATACAAAATCCATTCTGGTTTTGGTACCAGTTTTATTTTGATTAATTTTGAAAAAATATCAAATATTTCAAACCAGAATTTTTGGATTTTTGTACAAAAAACAAAAGAATGTGCTATGGTAGCTTCTTGACATATACATTTATCACAGATTGGTGAGACGTTAGGAAAGATTTTATTTAGTTTGGTTTTTGAATAATATAATCTATGTAATGTTTTAAATTGGATAAGCGTATGTCGTACGTTGATCGAGCATTTATGCACCTGTAATAAATGATTATCCCAACTCTCTTTTGAAATTTTTATACCTAGATCTTGTTCCCAATCTCTTCTAATTCCATCTGTTGTGGGTATTTCTATATTTAAGATGATATTATATAAGTATGATATTAAATTAACTGATTCCGCCTTTGTCTTCATTGCTTCATCTAGTAAGTCGGAAGGATTATTTTTGGAATATCGGAAGGTATTCCTGAATTAAACGTGTATCAAAAGAATTTACTCAATTATGGGCTAATAATGGGAAAAATGCTTATACTTAAATTCTGGAAAAATGCGCCCACACCAACAATAAAAATGTGGACATCAAATATGTTGGAAACATTACATCTGGAAGAGATGAGATTCCTCCTAGTAGGCAAAGTAGATCAATTTCAAAAGACGTGGTCTACGTTTTTGGACCTATTACAAGCATGAGGTGCAATAGTAATTTAGAAAAACAAATAAATAAATAAAAGGTATCTGGACCTGGTAATGGGAGGTAAAATAAAAACAGACTTGGTTGGTAGTTCCTTCTCTATGAAGTATGGTATAAGAATTATAATAGAGCGATTGTTCCTTCTTTCTTTCTCTTTTTTTTTCTAGGGTCTATTTTCTAACTTTACTTCCTTCTCTAACTTCTTTTCTAAGGGGCTTTCTTTTCCCAACACTCTTTTGCACTTCACAACCTTTGTGCACTTTCTTCACTTTTCTTACTTCTTTCTTTTTCTTTCTTAAAGTTTAAAAAAGTGAAGCGGTACAAAAAATGTATTAATATATACGTGTTGTACATTACTGTAAGCTACCGTACTTCTAAAAAATAAAAAAATAAAAAAAAAAAAAAAAAAAAAAAAAAAAAAAAAAAAAAAAAAAAAAAATACAAAATCAACTTTGACGTAAGATAACTGTGATTGATGCTGTTGCAAATAAATGGAGGCCTTACATTTTCTTAACAACAATTTAATTTTGCGCCTTGCATATTATATCTTTCATATTATATCTTGCATATTCCATATATCTTGCCTTTACTTGGCAACATGAAGCCACTATAAAACAGGGTGCAATCCAATGTGTTTACTTGGATTTCATGCCAAGCTATTTCCAAAAATCTTATACGCAATGGTCTATTCATCAAACACATTCTACAGGCAACTATTATTAGGTGAAATCTCAAGAGCAGAACTTGTACCAAATGAGCCACATAAAATGAACTTGATCACTGTGCCACCAGTCACTGTGGACAATTTTATATTCATATGGATGATAAATTCTTTGCATTAGATTAGAAATGTACAAAGTACAAACAATCAAGACTTTTGACATCAAATAACCAAGCGTTATGTAACAACATTTATTGGTGCTGTGTCTCAGACTAAATGCAGTGTTAAAACAAAATATATTCTATCCAATAATGACTGTAGCTAATGGAATCAGCAACTAAAAACAGAAGACTGAAAGCATTCAATGGCTCAAGCAAAATTATTGGGACAAATGGTTGATGTCACAAATAGGGTCAAGAACCTGCACCAGACCTGTGAGGGAAGAGGATGAATTGCCAATATATAGCAATCAGGGAGGGATAGGACAGAGGCTGGTAGATCAAACGTAGAACCAGGTGGGGAGAGGATAATGGGTGGATGGAAACAGGTAGGAGAGGAGGAGGAAGAGGTGAACAACAGGAGAATAAACTGTTCAAATGAGACAGAGGTTCACTTGCATCTCTTTCAACTTTCTATACTGCAATCATTGCTCACACTGTGGAGAAACTAGCTTAGATGTCAACCATTTTGTACAGCACATCCCTTTGAAGTAAAGATCATCCTGAGATCTGTTGTATGGTATTTTAATACCCCTTCCCACTCACACACTGACCCATCTGTCGTTAACCTTGGGCACAGAAAGTTTTAAGTAAAATATCTGATAATCCACCTGGGTAACTTTATATGAATATAAAGTTTTCACATTTCAGCTTATCCATACCACTGGTGTTCATTTGTTCTCCCACAACCACCCATACACCAACTTTGCTCCATCTGCCCATCATCCCCTCCCCAGCTGATTTTACTTCGGAGTCACGTGAGTGACTACGTGAAGAAGCCCCGTCCAGCCGCACACGCGTCATTATCGATCAGACGCATAGCGTTCATGACCGTGTGTGGAGGAGCAGGAGCTCCTCCAGCCGGTGAGTAAAACAAAAGTCGGAAGGTAAGTGGGTTACTTTTCACTTACAGGAGCGTTTCCTTCCCGTTTAGACTTGTTTGGTGGAACTCCACACAAGTTTATTATGGAGAAATGGGAAGGAGAGGCGGCCAGGGACGCACTGTAGTAAAACCCCAGATCCTAAGGGTAGCGGGCGTCAGTCAGGGGAGTCAGTGGCAGCGAAGCCATTAACTCCAGTTGTGGTCGAATGTGCGTTAAACCGCCGCGGGCGGGCGCAAGGCAAAAATCGGCCCGACCTGTAGACTCGGATGAGTCAGACCCGGAGGTATGCCCTCCTCAGGCAGGAAAGAGTATTACACTGCAAGGGTCAAAAACATTATAACTCCTTATGGGGCAGATGATTTGTAAAGAACCCCCACAGGAGGATTTAAGTCGGTGTTGGCCAATGAAGTATAGCACAGGAGGTGCCTTGGAACAGGCACAAGGGTGGCCTACAGGAGAGCCATCAGTGCCTGTGCAGAAACATTAAAGAGGTTGGCCTACAGGAGAGCCAGTGCCCCAAAATGCCATAAAAAAGGCAAGTTATGTGTTGGCCTATTGGAGAGCCAGTACTAGAAATGCCTGAACTAAAGGCAGCACAAACGTGCAATGATAAATGTGCCAGCACCGACAAATATAAAGAGTAAAAATAATGAAGCGTTGGTCTAGAATTGAGCCAGCGCCAGCAGCACCTGAAGCAGGGCTGCCTGTCCGTGGGCCTACAAGAGAGCCCGAGCAGGGGGAATCTGGCAGAGACTTACCTGAAACAGGGGAGCCAGAAATTACCCAACATAAAAATGAATATTTAAATTTAGATGATGATTTAAATGAGGACCAGAGCCCATTATCAGAGCCACAAATGTTCCAAGGCTGGCACAAAACTTTGCTGTTCCCAGAGTAACAGGGGAACCTTTGAGAGAGGAAATAGCTATGACTATAAATTATCTACTCTCCCATCAGCCCCAGGAATTAACCATGGATGAGACAAAAAAAATATGAGACCCGGGAAATTGTAGCAGTTACAGCAGTGAATAAACTTGATATGGGTAATTTGAGCAGTGGTTTACGCTCACAAGAATTGAAATTACACAAGTGCTGAAATTTCTGGGGTCAGTGGTTTGGATGAAGGTTATATATCGTATTCACAACAAAATGCCTTAGCACTCATGTGTAGTGCGCACTTTGAAATAAATTGTATTCATAAAAATGCAATAAGACCAAATATTCATCCTAAGTATGCAGGCTCTGCAAATCATCCAATATACAAATGCCTAAATCTGTTTTGGAGAAAATCTAACAAAGAAACTAAAGGATCACCTATGCTGAGCAGAGCGGTGAGAAGGCAGTATCCCTACAGGCGAAATGTGGTGCTGGAGAAGGAACAATCCTATCATTCTCATATACACGTTGACATGCTGCACCGAGGATACGTGGAGGTTACAATGTGCCTACTAGAAGGGGACAACAACTGCCGGTGGCAAACCCCGAGGTTAGGGGGCTTGGTCTGGTAAGAAACACAACAAATGTTTCACACTCACAAATAGGGGGAAGGTTACGATTCTTCCTAAAAGAATGGCAATCAATAACAAATGATTCATTTATTCTATGTAGCATTGTTGGATTCAAAATTGAGTTCTCTCCACTTTTGGATCCTCCAATTCAGCATAATTCAAACTGGTCACAGATTTTTTTCAAAGGAAGAGAATGGGTTGATCAAAGGAGAATTGAAAAATGTTATTCAGAAAAGGATGATATAAATGTCAGTAGAACAACACCATCAGTTTGTGTCAAATATTCTCCTAGGAATATTCTCCTAGAAAAGGGATGGTGGACGTAGAATCATTTCCGATCTGACAAATCTTAACCTTTATGTACAATAGAAACATTTCAAAATGGAAACATTTACTAATGCCATTTAGCTAGTCACAAAGAATTGCTACAAGGCAAGCATAGATCTGCAAAATGCATATTATTCTGTGGCAATGCATGGTAATGATCAAAGATATTTGAAATTTAGATGGATGAGTCAGTTATGGCAATTTAAAGCATTGCCCAATGGTCTGATTTCAGCACCAAGATTATTCACTAAATTGCTCAAACCAATTTTAGCTCTGTTAAGAGCTGAGGGCCATGTATTAATGGCTTATTTAGATGATATCCTCATTGTAGGGGACACTTTGGCTGCTGCAAAATTGTCAGTATCCAGTCAAATACATTTTGAGAAATTAGGTTTCATTATTCACCTACAAAAATCTAAATTGTTACCAAGCAAAAAGATTGATTACCTAGGGTTCACAATTAACTCCGAACACATGGTAATCACTTTGCCAAAAGATAAAAAGCTGCAGTTAATTGAAGGTTGCATAAAACTCATTAACGAGGACACATCTTCAATTAGAGAAGTGGCAAGCTTGCTAGGCAAATTAATTGCAGGGTTTCCAGCGGTCACGTTTGGACCATTGCATTATCAATGTTTACAGAGAGCTAAGGTACAAGCGTTAAAAATGAATAGAGGGCATTTTGATAGGCCCATGAAATTAACAATTCAATCCATTACAGAAATAGAATGGTGGATTAACAATGTTTCTAATGCTTCCAGAAAAGTTCTGGTAGAAACACCTTCCGTCACTCGACAGACTGATGTAAGTGCGCTGAGTTGGGGCGCTACTAACATGATTTCCAGCTGTGGAGGTAGGTGGAATGTGAATGAAGTACCTTTGCTGGAAAAACTGGGAATCAATTACCTAGAGCTATTAGGCGCATTTTACGGCCTTAGAGCTTATTGCACTGATATGGGAAATGTGCATGTTCAGGTACAGGTTGACAATACTACAGCTGTAGCATACATAAATCACATGGGTGGTATAAAATCAGAATCATGTGATAAATTGGCAAATGAAATTTGGACCTGGGGTATTGCCAGAAAAATGTGTCTGTCAGCAATATTTACCAGGTAAAAATTAATACAATTGCAGACAAAAGATCACATAAATTTAATGATAATACAGAATGGATGTTAAATCGGAAAATATTCACACAAATTATCACACAATTTGGAATGCCAGAAATTGATCTGTTTGCATCAAGATTGAACCACCAGTTGCCTAAGTATGTGTCATGGGAACCTGATCCTGGTGCAGTAGTGGTGGATGCTTTCTCGCTACATTGGGGTGGTATGTTTCTGTATGCGTTTCCACCATTTTGTTTAATCCACAAATGCATACAGAAAATTAAACAAGATTCAGCCTCAGGGATTTTGGTAGTACCAGTTTGGCCTACACAGGTGTGGTACCCACTGGTGTTAAAAATGGGGGGAAAAAAACCAAAACCCTTATGGTTATTCCAAAGCAGATTAAACTGCTTGTACACCCTGTGACTAATGAATCACATCCTTTACATAATCGTATTGGTTTGTTGATTTGCAGATTCTAAGAAGGCCATATCTTGGAAAAAGATTATCAGACCGTACGGTGGATGTTATGACAGCAGCCTGGAGGAATAGTACCCAGAAGCAGTACATTTCATATATAAAGAAATGGGAGGTGTTTTGTTCAGGAAAGAATATTGCATATAACACAGCAGAAATTTCAGATGTAATAGAGTTTCTTTCAACTCTACACTATGAATTGAAATTAAGTTATAGTGCAATTAATACTGCACGAAGTGCACTCTCTGCATATTTAAGCAGTGAATCAGAACAAACTCCAATTGGAGCACATCCTTGGGTCTGTAGGTTTATGAAAGAAATTTTCAACTCTAATCCTCCCAGACCCAGGTATACAGAAATTTGGAATGTAAAAGATGTACTGATGTTCCTAAGGAATTGGAATCCAGTTGAAACTCTGTCATTATCCAAAATTACCATGAAATTGGTTATGCTCATGGCATTAGTTTCAGCACAGAGAGTTCACACATTACAGAAACTCAGAATTGATAGAATGAAAGTAGGGCAAAATGCCGTGACATTCTATGTCTATGATTTACTGAAGCAAAGTAGACCTGGGTTCACAGGATGCAAGTTGGAATTTTTAGCATATCCTACAGATTCACGACTGTGTGTAGTAACATATGTGAAATGTTACATAGAAACAACAAAAGTTTTAAGAGGCGCCGAATTGGCATTTTTTATTAGTCATAAAAAGCCTCATAAGAAAGTGTCAACACAAACAATTTCACGATGGTTGAAACAGGTGTTGAGATATTCAGGTATTGATACTGATAAATTTAAATCTCATTCCACCAGGGCGGCATCAACATCAGCGGCCAGGGATTCAGACGTGCTAATAGACCTTATTCTCATGGCCGCAGGATGGGCAAGTGAACAGATGTTTCACAAGTATTACCACAAGGAGATTAAAGATCTCAGAGGGTTTGGTAATGCTGTGCTGGATACAGTATTAAATCCCCCATTATAATAAATGGGCCTAATTTTGTTACTTTTATTAAAATAAATAAAACCATTAACTGATTACATTCAAATGTTGTGGTTATGCATTGTTGATTGTGCTTACTCAAATAGAGTCAATCGATGCAGTGAACACCTGGATTTGAATCCACGGTGTGAAATCACAGAGCTTTGAAATCTTCACGTAGTCACTCACGTGACTCCGAAGTAAAATAGTAAGATTAAACGAGAACTTACCAAGTTTGAAGCTTGATCTTTATTTTATGAGGAGTAACGTTGAGGGATTACGTGCCCTCCGCTCCCACCCTCATAAAAGGATCAAGCTGGTAGTTCTAAGTCTTTATGCATCTTACTATCATACTTCAGTAATTATCGTCTGTGATTGTCACTCCGCTGCTTTGAAAGATTGACGCGTGTGCGGCTGGACGGGGCTTCTTCACGTAATCCCTCAACGTTACTCCTCATAAAATAAAGATCAAACTTCAAACTTGGTAAGTTCTCGTTTAATCTTACTATTCCACCTGCCACATACCAGCCTCTGCCCCATTCCTCCTTCAAACTGCTGGAATCTTCCCATCCTCTCCTTCAATTCTAATGCAGTGCCTTGCCTTGAAATGTTGGTATATGTCATTTGCCTCCACAGATGCTGTTTGACCAAGTACTTCCACTGGCCTTTCTTTAGTCTAAAATTCTTGTTGGAAATAACCACAAAGTCTTACTCTATCTATAATTGAAACCATTTAATTGGTGCTTAGAGAGCTTTCTAAAATCATGAGGGCGATTGATCAGGATTTATTTTACCCAGGGTAGGGTAATCAAGAACCAGCAAAAACAGGTTTAAGCAGTGTTCAATGCTAATTTTTTAGGTGTCGGAGCTGTCAAACAGGGGCATTTCAGATTTTGCTGGGGGGGGGGGGGCAAGCTAGTCTCCCTAGAGGGTCAAACAAGATTATAGCCTATTACTACATCCCAGTGTATAGCTAGTACTTTAAAACATATAATACATAATTTAATTATGACAAAATATTGCACGGTTGCACTCACTGATTATCATGAAATATAATTATGAAGCAAGTAAAGAAAAAGACTGTTATCATGTATTTTTACAGAGGTGCCGGCAAGACACCGACTCACCCTGACTATCCCACAGCTCTGGGCCTTCACACACACACACACACACACACTCTCACCCTCACACCCATTCACCTACACACCCACCCACCAGAGTTCCAGGCTCAGCTCCAGGCCCACAACCACAAACGATGCACACATCACATGGTCTGTCTCTGCTGCATCATAGTGTTCCCCTCCTCCTGCAGGGAACCTCAGTAGTGATGGATCTTCCCCTTACCCCTCTTTTAATCGGGTTACCCCGACCACACATCCGCTAGTTAAAATTCCACCCTGTTTATTTTTTCTTTAACAGATGTGCCGGATCGGTGCTCAGGTGAGCTCCGGCAGCACTGCACCCCTGGGTTTAAGGTGAGGAGGAAGATTTAGTAGGAACCTGAGAGGCAACCTTTTCTACGAAGAGGTTACTGGGTGTATGGAATGAGCTGCCAGCGAAGGCAGAATAACAACATTGAAAAGACACTTGGACAGGTACATGGATAGAACATGTTGAGAGGAAAGTGGGCCAAACGCTGGCAAATGTGACTAACCTAGATGTAGCATCTTGTTCAGCTTGGAGCATTAGGCTGAAGTACCTACTTCCATGCTATATGGCTCTATGACTCTTTGTTAGATGAACATAAACATGGCAAATGGAGTTTAATAATGGAAAATATGTGCTCACACACTCTGGTAAGAGCAATTCAAAGGAAGCTATTATCTAAATGGAGTGAGATTGCAAATGAGTGGAGTACAAGAGATTCAAGTGCTTAAAGTGCAAAACAAAAAGCCAGCAGGTAGATGCAGCACACAACTCAGAAGGTGATTAGCATTCAAAGGTAGGTTACTATTGTAATTATGGTACATGATGTTGCTGAGGACATATCAGGAGCACTGTGCACAGCTTGGTCCTCAAATTTAAGAAAGGATATATTAATATTGCATATCAGCTAGAAGAGATTTCTGGAATAAGCAAGTGTTACCTAACCATGAATGGCTGAAATCACTGGTTCTGTGTCCCTTGGAGATGACAAGAAACAGAGTTAACCTTATGAATGTATTAAAGAGGCATGATGTGGTGGTGAATTGATGGATAATGCGTGGATATATTCTAAAAGAACAGGGAATTGTGTCTTATGTGGAATAAGCACAGTAAAGGAGTTGAGGCATCAGTCATATCAGCTGTTATCAACATAAATTGCTAGATAGCTCTAATTTGTACAAATGCAGGGCAGTTTATTGAGAATTTCTGTCATGTTTGATAAACTTAATTTAACTCTTTCCATTTATTTCAGTTCCTGCATTTTAATCACATCCATGAAATCTTCTACTCAGCGATTGGTTAGCAGTGCACGTTCTGCTTTGGTTGAATATTTTGATAATCTGAGGAGGGAAATTAAATATTAGACAACAAAGAAATGGCATAGCAGAGAACAGAACTCAGAAAGATGCAACTAGTTTATTCACTTTAACTGTTGATTCATCCCACATAACATCTTCCTTCCAGATATAAAGGCACAGCGCCAGACACCTGGGTTTGATCCTGACCACGGGTGATGTCTGTACGGAATTTGTACCTTCTCCCTGTGACTGCATAGGTTTTCTCCAGGTGCTCCAGTTTCCTCCCACATTCCAAAGACAGATGTGCAGGTTTGTAGGTTAATTGACTTGTGTCCCTAGCTTATGTGGGTGATCGTTGGTTGGTGCGGACTCAGTGGGGCCGAAGTGTCTGTTTCAATGCTCTCTCTCTAAACTAAACAAAAAACTCAATACTCCTTCAAATAGTTCCGTTCACACAAGTTCTATGTTATCTAACTTTCGCTTCCACACTAGGGTCAAATTACAGAGACCAATTAACCCATAAAACCTGGCATCTTTAGTATGTGTGTGAAAACTGGAGGACAGTGGAAACCCATGCGGTCATAGGGAATACATGCAAACTTCACACAGCCGACAACCGAGGTTAGGATTGAACTGATGTCTATGACGCACTGAGGCAGCAGCTCTATCAGCAGCGCCACTCTGCCTCAGGTTGCGTCATGTTCAGCACAAACGTTGTTGGACAAAGGACCTGTTCCTCTATTACAGGGGCATTCCCATTCACCGTAAAATTCAGCGAACTCAGCACCATTGGGTCACTGGAAATATTCCCTGCCTGACCATCAGATCCCTCCAGATCAGTCAGACAGACACCAGTTAGGCAGCATCTGCCTGCAAATGATTCATGTCCCTCAAACCCCTCCATCTCCATGCACCACGAAGGTGCACCCCAGACGCCACCATCCCTGGCAGTGCTTTCCAGGCACACACCACATAGTATGTAATACAAACTTGCCCTTTTTAAAAAAACTGCAGCTTCTACCCTGCACTGAATATAATGCAATAAGTTAAATGCCATAGTAGGCATTTAGTTAATTGGGATAATTTTAGTCAATTGGGAGGTGTGATTGCAAATCTTGTACAATATCATAAACCAAGTAAAATGTGACAAAGTCAAAATGGCCAGGCACAAAGAACAGAATAATCATGAACATCAATAACATGTCAATAACTAGACTCTCCTTGTGTAAGGCAGCATGCTGTAAGGTTGCAAACTCGTTTGCTCCCTTAACATTTAGCTTCCACTGACCACTCTTTCAATGTTACTGGTGACTATTTGACTTCAAGACACCGTCTAACTGTTCATAAAGTGTTGATAACACTTTTACACGCCTTAATCGTGAAAAGCATGGAGACAAGAAGGAAAGGAGGATCCCCAAAGAAGGAACTGGGGAAAGCCACAACCACAGCTGTAGCTTCTGATTCCAGCATCATAGAAGCAATATCGAAAATGAACGATGAATTGAAAAATGAGCTGAAAAATGAAATGAAAACAAGATTTGGCAGTTTGGAAGAAATGGTGAAAGGAGTTTCGACCAAATTGAAGGAAGTCCAAGGAAAACTGTCTTTGTTACAAGATGAACTTCGTGAACAAAAGGATCAAATTGATATCTTGCGCACCCTGGGACAGGAGAGAGATTTGAAGATTGAAAAATTGGAACGGAGAATGAATGAAAACACTCGAGCACTTCAGCAATACAGGTCTAAAAATATGGACTTAGAAAACAGAAGCCGTCGTTTGAATTTACGAATTGTTGGTTTGCCGGAAGGCCAAGAAGGAGATAACGTTATAAAATATGCTTCTAAAATGATAAAGGAAACATTCAACATTGAGCACAATGAAAACCTTCCGTTCCTGGAGAAGGCACACAGGATTGGGAAGAGATCCGGTAATAAACCGAGACACTTGATCATTCGGTTTCATTTTTTTCAAATGAAGAAGAATATTCTCCAGGCAACAAAAAAGTTTGGTGTGGTTGAATATGAAGGATGTAAGTTTCAGTTTGTCCCTGATTATAGTTACGAGCTTTTGGAAATAAGAAAGACTTTTTATAATGTAATGTCTGATTTGTATAAGAAAAACTGCGCCCAGCTCTATTATCACCAGCTAGATTGCGTATTCGGCTTTTCAATGGTAACTTTCGATTTTTTAACAGTCCTCAAGATGCCTCCAGCTGCGTCTGAAGAGCTACGACGAGGAAGGGGAGTAATTGATAGCTGATTAAGTTATAATTGGAGATTTACTGTTCCTAATTTGACAACATTTCGTTTCGTAATGATTAAGAATTTAACTGGACGAGTTGTTTTTCTTTTATATATATTCTTTTAAGAATTTCTTTGTTAATTCGTGTTCCCCTGTCGTTAGACAAACTAAGAGAACGCAGTTCTTGTTTTTTATATCTTGACCTTGGATAATAATAAGCAGCATTCCATGCCAGTCTGTATTTTTTTTTCTTCTCTCTCAAAGAGATAATAACGAATGTGTTATGACGTAGTGGTTAAATATTATTCTTTTTATGCTGAGTGCTGTTACTGGGAGAGATGGGATTGGGGAGGGGATTAGGTAGTTTGCTGACTGTCTTTTGGTCAGTTTGGGGTTCTACAGGGGTGGGAGGGGGGAGGGGGGAGGGGGGAGGGGTCTTTTGTTCCCTATTTTGTGATCTCCATTTGTGCAAATTCTGAACTACAAAATTGGCTGAAATGTCGTCACTTCTGGCTCCGCCCTAGATTTTTCTTCTTCCAGTATTATGAACTTTTAGGCTTCAAGAAATTAACCCATTACATCCCACATGATTTTTACAAGCAATATGGATAAAGTTACTAATTTCCTTTCATGGAATGTGAATGGCTTGAACCATCCCATTAAGAGGATATTTTTTTAAAAAGTTCTTCACAGACTTAATGCTCAGATTATCTTTGTTCAGGAAACTCATGTAAGGCAAGATGACAAGTCACGATTTTTCAAGTTTTGGAGAGGACAGCAGTTTCATTCAAATTCACAGGCTAAGGTGAAAGGTTGTCTCTATTTTTATTGACCCCTCAATTCTGTTTGTTCACCATGAAACAATTTCTGATCCATATGGCAGATTCTTGGTGATTACCGGTGTCCTTTATAGGCAAAAAGTCACTATGGTGAATGTCTATGCACCAAATATTGATCACCGTGAGTTTTTTAAACAGTTAATTGCATCCTTTCCTAATTTAAATGAACACTTTTTAATAATGGGTGGAGACTTCAATTGCTGTTTGAATCCCTCGATTGATACGTCTACATCTGATCATGTGCTTCCAAATAAATCAGCTAATTTTATTAATTCTTTTTTACTTGACTCGGGAATGTTAGAAATTTGGAGATTCTTACATGCAAATGACAAAGAATTTTCATTTTTCTCTCATGTATATCATAATTATTCTAGGATCGACTATTTTATACTAGATTCTCGGCTAATTCCATTCGTCATTGCATGTGAGTATGATACAATTGCTATTTCTGATCATGCACCAGTGAAACTATTGATCAAACTACCTGATTCCAAGTTTAGTGCTAAACAATGGCGATTTAATGCTACTTTGCTTCAAGACTTAAACTTTATTAAGTTTATGAAAGATCAGATTGCTTTTTACTTCTTGACAAACTCTAATGAAGAGATATCCAATGGTATAGTTTGGGATGCTTTTAAGGCATATATTCGTGGACAAATTATTTCATACTCCGCGGGATTAAAAAAACAAACACAAAAAGAAATACGCACATTGGCTGACGAGATTAAAGAAATTTATAAAAAATATTCAAAAGCTCCTAGTTTAGAGCTCTATAAGAATAGAGTTGAACTTCAATTGAGATATGATTTGTTATTAGTATCACCGATTGAGAACCAGTTACTTAAAACCAAAAGTAAATTTTATATAAATGGCGTAAAATCTGGTAAATTACTTGCTAATCAATTGAAAGCAGTGTCGGCCAAGCGTCAGATTACTAAAGTGAGTAAACGGGATGGTACAGTAACCGTAGACCATGACGAAATTAATAAATCCTTTCAGGAATTTTATACCTCCCTATACCAATCAGATTTTCCTACTGATTCCAATATATTGCATGAGTTTTTAAAGAAACTGAACTTACCAAATTTACCATATAATGAGTCTCTGTTGTTTCGATGAACCCATCACGGAAGACGAAATACAGAAAGCAATATTTTCAATGAATTTTGGTAAAGCTCCCGGATTAGATGGGTTTACAGTAGAATTCTTAAAGTATTTCTCAAATTTATTGTCTCCATGGCTATGCAAGGTATTTAAAGAAGCCTTTTTAAGGAATAGATTACCACAATCTTTTTATGAAGCTTCTATTTCTTTAATTTAAAAAAGATAAAGACCCTACTGAAGTGACATCATATAGACCTATATCAATGTTAAATGTAGATTTTAAAATTCTTTCCAAAATATTAGCTATGAGATTGGAAAAGATTTTACCGCAAATTATCTCTGAAGATCAGACAGGTTTTATTAAAAATCGTTACTCATTCTTTAATGTTAGGAGACTAATAAATATTGTATATACAGCGTCTAATAAAACCCCAGAATGTGTCATCTCACTTGATGCCGAGAAGGCTATTGATAGAGTAGAATGGAATACTTATTCAATATACTTGAAAAAGTTAAGATTGGTCCAAAATTTATCTCTTGGATCAAACTGATATATCTTATACCTCAGGCTTCTGTATTTACTAATAATCAGAGATCCCCTTTTTTCAGGCTCTTTCAAGGTACTAGACAGGGCTGTCCCTTAAGTCCTTTACTATTTGATATTGCTTTGGAAACTTTAGCCACTGCTATTAGGGAATACCCTAATATTTTTGGTATTGTCCGCGGGAATAAGACACATAAGCTATCTCTTTATGCAGATGATCTGTTATTATTTATTTCTAACCCTGAGAAATCTATTCCGGCAATAGTAGCATTACTTAATCAATTCAGTAGTTTTTCTGGTTATACAATACAATACAATACAATACAATTTATTTGTCATTTGGACCCCGTTGAGGTCCAAACGAAATGTCGTTTCTGCAGCCATACATTACAAAACGAAGAAGACCCGAGACACAACACAATTTACACATACATCCATCACAGCGCTGTGATGGAAGGCAAAAATAACGTATCTCTCCACTGCACTCACCCCCCCGATGTCAGAGTCAAAGTCAAAGCCCCCGGCGGGCGATGGTGATTGTCCCGCGGCCATTAAAGCCACGCCGGGTGATGCAAGGTCGCGCACCGGGTCTTGGTGTTAGAGCCCCGGCGTGCGCTCGCAAAGTCCCGCGGCCATTCCAAGCCGCGCGGGGCGGTGATGTAAAGCCCCGCTCCAGGTGCTCTTCAACCCCGCAACTCGGGCGGGAGAAGTCGCCGCTGTGGAAGCCCCGAAAAGCGGTCTCCCACCAGGGACCCGCGGGCTTCCGGTGTTGCCGTCCGCCAGACCCGCGGCCGTAGCCCCTGAATCTCCGGGGGTCGGGTTGCAGCAGCGCTCCACCACAGCTCCACCCGCTCCGGACTTGGCCAGCCCCGTGACGGTGAGTAGTCCGCAGCTCCGCAACTGGAGCCCCAGGTCGTTCCTGCTGGAGGCCGCTCCACGTTGCCCAGCCCCAACGACAACGGAGACCCGACAAAGAAAAGGTCGGGTCTCCCGTGCAGGGGAAAGATTTTAAAGTTCACCCCCTCCCCACCCCCACACACATACCCCGACAAATAAAAATAATAAAAACTACATAGAAACGAGACAAAAATAATAAAAAGACAGACGGACTGCAGAGGCCGCTGCTGACGAGAGTCGCGCCTAAATCTAAACTAAACTAATTATAAACTAAATCTTAGTAAGAGTGAGCTTTCCCATTAAATAATTTTGTTTCGAGTTATGGACAGTTTCCATTTAGATTGACTACCGAACCATTTTTACTTATTTAGGTATTAAGATCACCAAGAAACACAAGGATTTATTTAAAGCTAATTTTATTCCTTTAATTGACCATATTAAACATCAGTTCACTAAATGGTCACCAATGTCCTTATCCTTAATTGGCTGAATCAATGCTATTAAAATGTTCATTTTACCTAAATGTCTGTATTTATTTCAGACGATACCAATTTTTATTGCCAAATCTTTCTTTGATATTATAGACTAAAATTTCTTCATATATATGGCAGAATAAAAATCCCAGACTAGGTAAAAAATACCTACAGAAATCAAAAAAAGTTGGTGGTTTGGCATTGCCGAACCTTAGACTCTACTATTGGGCAGTCAATGTTCGTTATTTAACATTTTGGACAAAAGATTTAGAAGATACCTAATGCCCTGGATGGATAAACCTAGAACGTGATTCCTTACAAGGGCTATAATTGGCTTCTATTCTAGGGACCTCGTTACCTTTTACAATTACGAGATTGAATAAATATATGACGAACCCAATAATAAGACATACGTTCCGAATACGGTTTCAATTTTGTAAGTTTTTTGGACTATCTGATTTTATCCAAATTTCTCTTCCAACCATCTAGTACTGATCAAGTTTTTTTGTAATGGAAGAGGAAGGGATTAGTAGCTTTTTGTGATTTGTTTTTGGAGGGTTGTTTTATGTCTTTCGAACAACTCTCCAATAAATATAACTTACCTAACAGACAAACAGACTTAAATTGTTGAATTTCTCAGTTCAGATTCGGTTTTGTTCTGTTTTGTTTTATTTATTTATTTTATTTTTATTCTTATTTTATTATTATCATTTTTTTTTTTTTTTTAAGTTTAGGGGGTTTTGTTTTTTCTTTTTCTTTTTGTCTTTTTATCTTTGCTTTTTTTACATTTATGTTTCCTTTTAAAGATTTAACTATATTCATTGTGTATTTTGACACTGGTCTCATATTAGGTTATACCTGTTATTAATGTGTTTAATCATGATCCCTATGTATCAATACCATTGTTATGTTTATCATTATTCTTTTTGCTCTGTTTTTTTAATGTTTTATTTTTGTTTTTGTTTTTGTTTTTTGGAAAAAAAACAATAAAAAGATTTTAAAAGAAAGGTACTGAATAAAAAAGTTGGGATGTTCTGCTACAGTTGTACAATATGTTGGTGAGGCCACATTTAGAGTATTGTGTTAAGTTTTGGTCACTCCACTATCGGAAGGATGTCATTAACAGGGCCTGTGATTCAGGGAGAGGATGAGAATGCTTGGACTTTAATCCTTGGCACGCAAGAGGCTGAGGGGTGATCTTATAGAGGTTTATAAAATCAAGGAGCATAGATAGATTGAATGCACAGAATCTTTTAACCAGCCTTGTGTAATCAAGAACCAGAGGACGGATTAATAACAGCAACAAAATTAATACTGAAATTTTGGAAAAATGCTCCTACGCCAACAATAAAAATGTGGACTTCTAATATGTCGGAATTGTTACATCTAGAAGATATGAGATTCCTCCTAGCAGGTAAACAAGACCAATTCCAAAAGATTTGGTCTCCATATATTGACTTATTACAAACATAAGGTGCAACAAAATGATGATAATAAATGGTTTTAAGTCCTGGCGAGGGGTGAGTAAAGATAAGAAGTAGGTGCATCCCTTTCATATTGTCCTATCTTATTTTATTTTTTCTCTTTTTTTTCCTCTCTTCTTTAACTACTTCATGTGGTTTAGGTACACATCTGTGTTCCTGGACCACTTTTTCATTCACTCACTGACTGTCTTTGCTAGCTCTTTCTATCCTTTCTTTCTATTAAAGTTGAAAAACAGAAGTGGTACAAGAACTGTATAAATTTACGTTATTGCAGATTACTGTAATGTAAAATACTTCTAATAAATAATAAAAATAAAAAAAATAAAAAAATAAAATAAATAAAAATAAACAAAAAAATAAAAAATAAAAAATAAAAAGAACCAGAGGACTTAGGTTTAAGGTGAGAAGGAAACGAGTTACTCGGAACCAGAGGAAGTGGAAATATGGAAGAACATTCCAGGGGAAGGAGTTGAGGCAGGTATTAAAAAACATTTAGAACACAGGTAGATAGGAAAGGTTCAGTGAGATATGGGTCAATTGCAGGAAAATTGTAGTTTAAACATGGCATCTTGGTTGACATGGCCAAGTTGAGGCAAAGGGCCCATTTCCATGCCGTATGACTCTATGGCTCCGTGGGCTTGAAAAGCCAATTCTTTTCCGTTTCACTGCTAAATGATAGTTAATCACCCTCACTAATAGTGACCACAATGGCAGACCCATGACCACGACTGGTTTACAGTGATAATAAGCTAACCATTGCCTCAGTTCAAATATGCATGTCGTTGATGTTCAATGACTAAATTGTTGCTGCATTCTTAGTTTTGGCAAGGTTCTGATTTGGGTGCTGGAGCTGTTGGACATCTTGATACCATGAAAGCAGAACCTCCGTTTCAGGAAATATACTTGCTGACTGGTGTCTCAGACCAGCAGTGCCTGGGAACATTGTATTTTGAAGAGGAAATATTACACAACCAAGGCCAAGTGCTCGAGAAAGCAGCACGTCTGTTATTTCAATGAAAACTCTGCTCTTCATCCATCTTGTCATTTTGATCACCCAGTTTATTTTATAATATTGTATAACATTTGCAATCAATTCTCACAGTTTATGACATTTACAGCTGGTGTGAAGATGCATCAGTCAATACCTTCTGTCTTCCAATTTAGTTTATTTAATAGAAAGATAGAAACATAAAAAAATAGGTGCAGGAATAGGCTATTCAGCCCTTTGAGCCAGCACCGCAATTCAATACAATCATGGCTGATCATCCAAAATTAATACTCCGATCTGGCTGTTTCCCCATATCCCTTGAATCCCTTAGCCCTAAGAGCTAAATCTAACTCTCTCTTGAAAACAGTGATACAGTGTGTAAACAGGCCATTTGTGCCACCAAATCCATACTAACCAGCAATCACCCATTCATAATAGATTTCCCATCCACCCCTACACTATCAGGGTGACTTACCGAGGATGATTACCTGCACACCTGCTCATCTTTGGGATATGGGAGGAAACCGGAGCTCCCTGAGGAAGCCCACATAGTCACAAGAGAATGTGCAAACTCCACGTAGACAGTACCCGAGGTCCAGATTGAACCTGGGTCTCTGGCGTTGTGAGGCAGCAGTTCTACCAGCTACACTACCATGCTGCATTACGTACAAACTCTAAATCCTACACTGACTTTCCCTTCCACTTGTTATATTCAACACAATAACTCCTTTACACAGGAGGAAAGTGAACTGCAATTCATCACCAGAATATATCTTACAACAGTGTGATCACAGGCAAGAAATCAGTGATATAGATGACTGAATTTACACTAAAACCCTGATCATCCAGCTCTCTTGGGATTTGGGAAATGGTAGATTTTAAGGACTGCTGCATGTTACTCCAAACGTACTTTAATTCAACTAATTTAAGCACTTGTTGAGCAAGTCAGTGGTTGAGGTGCATCTGTACACTACTATCAGACTTAAGCGGAGGAATACCCATTGTAATTTGCCTGAAGAGTCTCGAACCAGATTGTCACCTATCCATGGTCTCCAGGGATGTTGCCTGACCTGCTGAGTTACTATAGCACTGTCCCTCACAGTCTTTCCCAATCTTATATATCAAAAATAGTCAGCATCTTTCTACATCATAAAGAGTCATGGAAATATGCAGCATACAAACATGGCCTTTGTCCCACTGACCTGCACCAACCATTCATGTACACTAATCCTACATTTGTCCCACATTCTCAACAGCTCTCCCCACATTGTATCATGCACAATCTAGGGGACAACTAACCTACCAAACAATGTTTTGGGGATGTGGGAGGAAACCAGAGCACCTGGGGAAACCCACATGGTCACAGGAACAACATGCAAACTCTACAGATACATCAGCCGATGTCGGTATTTAATTCAGGTCTCTGGCTCTGTGCTGTCCTGTTTCACATTGTAGTCCACCTGTCATGTTGTTGCTCATTCATTCGGCTTTCCACCTTGAACCATTTCTCCCACTACTCACATTCCCACTTAAATTTGAGTTTTCCAGCAACAGCGGCCTTGGTGGCAGCTACTGTGTGCAGCGGTAGAGTTGCTGCCTTACAGTGCTTGCAGCACCGGAGACCCGGGTTCGATCCCGACTACTGATGCTGTCTGTACAAAGTTTGTACGTTCTCCCCATGACCGCGTGTGTTTTCTCCAAGATCTAAGGTTTCCTCCCACACTCCAAAGACGTACAGGTATGTAGGTTAATTGGCTTGGTGTGTGTGTATAGGATAGTGTTAATGTGCGGGGATCACTGGTCAGCGCAGACTCGATGGGCCGAAGGGCCTGTTTCGTTACTGTATCTCTAAATTTAACTAAACAAAACTAGTAAACGTTAAACTGCAACCAATCTGCCTCATAGCTGACTTGGATCATGAGCAGTGGGAGCCCCCAACGGAGCAGCACAGTGTCACAACTCGTAGAGCTGCTGCCTCACAGCGACACAGACCCGGGTTCAATTTTGACCTTGAGTGCCATCTATGTGGAGTTTGCATGTTCTCCGTGTAACCGCATTGGATCCCTCCAGGAGCTCCGGTTTCCTCACACATCCTAAGATGTGTCGGTTTATAGTTTAATTGGCCACTGTAAATTGCCCCTAGTGGGTGGGTGACTGGATGAGAAGGTGCAATGAGATAGAATTCATGAGAACAGGTGGTTGGTGGTTGGCATGGACACGGTGGGCCAAAAGGACTGCTTGCATGCTGTACTTTTTAATGACTCATTGATATTTCTAGGATTTGGGGCAGTGAATCCATAATGTATAACATTTTTTTACACTGAATTCACAATTTTAAAATATCTGATTATCAGAAACATTTAACAACAGCACAAAGGCTAGTTGACAGTGGTGACTGTCGAGGCATTTCAGGTGTAGCTGCTGCCTTATCCTACTTGAGATCGATCATTTCTTCAAGCCCAATACCTTTACTAGCAACAGTGCATCACAATTTTTCCATCTTACCTCTCCTCTTTTTTCTCCACCAAACAATTACTGCCAAGACAATAGCCAGAAATATCAGCACACACACGGCAATAAGGCCTATGTGCCTGTCTTTCTTCCTATTTCCTTCTGAAAAATAAGAATGCATAATTTTACAAATCAATTGTTAAGCTGTGCAGCTAAATAGATGGGCACTGTCTGAAGACTTCAGGGTGAAGAAGGGTCTCGACCCGAAATGCCACCTATTCCTTTTCTCCAGAGATGTTACCTGACCGCTGAGTTACTCCAGCATTTTGTGTCTATATTTGGCGCTTTTCAAGGTATATAAGATGATATGGTGTTTTGAATCACGGAGTTCTGCAGCATGGCAAAGGGACAATATCTGTTCTGTACAACTCTATGATCTATGGCACCATCACAGCCACAACTTAATTCAAGAAAGAAGGTGAATTGAAAGCAGAAAGCTTTAACCCTATATAAACTAACATTTGTTTTGGGGAAAATGCTGGATTCCTTTCAATAATGGCAGAACATTTAAGTAATAACAAAACAATAAAGTGCATTATCAGGGCATTAACAGGAAAATTGTAGAAAGAAAGAGATGCAGATACTGATTTACACAAAAGCTTTAGTTTAGTTTATTGTCACATGTATTGAGGTACAGTGAAAAGCTTTTGTTACGTGCTAACCAGTCAGTGGAAAGAATATACATGATAGACACAAAATGCTGGAGTAACTCAAGGGAACAGGCAGCATCTCTGGCGAACATGGATTCATCACCTATTCCTTTTCTCCAGAGATGCTGGCTGACCAGCTGAGTTATTCAAGCAATTTGTGTCCATCTTCGGTGTAAACCAGCATTTGCAGTTTCTTCTTACTCATGGACAGGTGACGTTTCATTTTGGGACCCTTCTTCAAACTTTGTTTGAGAAATTGATTAGAATTCTTTGAAAATGCAACAGGAACCCGTAGACAATGTATATTCGAGCAGCAGGTGTGAAAAGCCTAAAATTCATAAACAAAATGATGGAAAAGCAGAATAGGTAACAAAATTCAAATGAGAAACAAAAGAAATACAATATATTGTAGAGATCCAAACGTCATGAACAAATCAATGTTTTTAAAGAAATACAGTTTTGGCCCACTCGCGTTTAGTAAGGACTTGAGCAAAGTTCCTGCCATTGTAATCGGGCACACCAGTTGACTGGCGATTAACTCATCACCAACTCCCACCAAAACCCTGTCACTCACGTGATAGTCCCAGCTCCCCTGACGAGGGTTCTAGCAATAAGTGGCCTGACCACCAGATGTCGCCAGAATATCTGGATTTTCATAAGATATCTGATCAAGTGATGCAAAGGCACATGGCTTATGACATTGGGGGTAATAATTAGCATGAATGGAAAAACAATTAAGAGCAAGCAGAGAGTTGTCTTAAAGGAGTGTTCAGGTTGGGAAACTGCAACTGCAGGTTGGGAATCAATGCAAGAAAGTGAACTACTTATCGTTGGTATTAAGAGCAGATGAAGGGACTGATGGCGCTGTAGCCTAGATTGCTGATGATACATAGATAGGTTGGAAATTAAGTTCTGGGGTATGTCAACAGTCTTCAGAGTGAAACATCAGATTCCTTATTTGTGCATTGTTCGAGGGAATCTTCAAAAGTGAACATTTGTGTAGGTTCGTGCAGCATACTTGGAATCAAACTACTACGATCGCTGTTTGTCAGGCAGTTATATTTTTTGTTGCTGAATCTGTAACTTGCGTCAGGGAACTTACTTCATTAGGTTTTGTTTTATTAATGCCAGATGTTTCAAAATACAGAGCAAAGGTTTGTTTTGTATGCTACCCAAATTATAAAACTATACATAAATACAAACTCAAAAACAATAGATAGAGCAAAGAGGAGGATACAGAGTACAGAATATAGTTCTCAGCATTGTAACGCATCAGTTCCATAGACAATGTGCAATGAGGTTGAGGTGAATCAGGCATTGAACCTACATTATGGAAGGACCCTTCCGAAGCCTGTTAACAGATGGAAAGGGGGTGTTCCTGAGTCTGGCAGTGTATACTTTCAACTTTCTGTACCTATTGCCTGATGGGAGCAGGAAGGAGGAATGACCGGGGTGGGATAAGTCTCATTTTCGAAGGCAACCTGGTGTAGACTGAATCAATAGTGGGAAGTCTGGTCTGTGTGATGATCTTTAACTCTTTGTATATTCTTGCAGTCTTGGGCAGTGCAGTTCCCAAATCAAGATGTGATGCAACCCAACAACATGCTTTCTCTAGCAGCATCTATAGATGTTTGCTAGAGTCACCAGAGACATGATGAATATTCTCAGTCTCCTGAGGAAGTAGAGGTGTCGGTGTGCCTCCTTGGCTATGTGGCCAGTCCATGACCGAATATTGGATAAATTCATGCCAAGGAACATGAAGCTCTCAATCATTTCCACTTCGGACCATTGATTTGGATTGGGGCATGTACTCCCCCAGTGCCTTGCTGTTAATCACATCATGAGGAAAGATTCATTTTTTATTTAAACATACCTTTCATAGATTTCAGTTCCACCACTGAGAATCTCAAATACTCCTTCCTTATATATTAGTTATTTATTTACTTTTAATAAATGTTCTGTTGACAAAGTCTTCTGCTCATGTGGAGAGTGGGTGCTGATTACGTGATTACTTAGAGCAACACCACTAAACAAAGAAAGTTTAAGCATCTTGGAATATGGGATGTATTCATGATGATTAAAATGGAAACAACAGAAGATAATGATTATCTATGAAAGAATATTTAACGTTCTTACCCCAGATGATGGTCTTCCCACCGGGCAGGCTGCTGTGATCGACATGACAGGAATACTGTTTCCCATCATACGGATCATACTCAAGGACAGACCTTAGATGATATGTTCCATCGTTGTTGGGTGTGACCCCAGAAGATTTTGTCTCAGAGACATGTTGACCATTCTGCAACCAGCTGACATTGATGGCCGGTGGGTAAAATCCAAACACAGTGCAGTACAGGACTGAATGATCATCAGGGCGGGCAGCGAGAGTGACCTCAGGGGAAACTACAAGACAGTAAGATGGTTATTTTCATCTTCAGTAAAACTTGCACAGTCACCCACCACAAAATATTCTTCAGTCCACTACAACAACCAAGTTACTGTCCACATCTGCCCCATTTTGCCTCTTTCGTCACCATCAACCAACCACGTGGTTTAAAAGGGATCGCACGCTCCCTGTTAAGACAGTACACAAGAAAGTTTGAAAGTACGTACCATTAAATTCAGGAACAGCTTCTTCCCCACTGTTATTGGACTACTGAATGGTTCTCATGTAAGATAAGATGTTGCCCTGATCTTCCAACCAATCTCATTGTGATCCTTGCAACTCTTTTTGATCTGCACTTTCTCTGTAACTGTAATGCTATGATATTGTAACCCGATATTCTGCACTCTGAGAATTTTTCTCTTTGCACTGTTCTACTTGTGGATGGCTTGATTGCACATGTGTAGTATGATCTGATTGGATAACACACAGACAAACTTTTGACTATATCACAGTTCAT
The DNA here is from genome assembly GCA_038087875.1 of Malacoraja senta. Lineage (NCBI taxonomy): Eukaryota > Metazoa > Chordata > Chondrichthyes > Rajiformes > Rajidae > Malacoraja > Malacoraja senta. The sequence goes on along the minus strand of JAXLNO010001895.1, from coordinate 91,890 downwards.
GTGACAATAATAAACTAATACCAACGGCAAATCTTTTCACTAGGGCATATTATTGACAATAATAAATAATTGACAAGTTACGAAATGAGGGTCAATTGGGGAGGGGACAAGCTTAAAATTGGCAGTATTTTCACTCCTCTTCAATAAGAGATAAAAGAGACCAGTCATTTGTTTACAAAATCTCTTTTTGCAGAGTGTGGTCATTCTCTGGCGCCAGAGATTTGTGAAGACAAAATCATTGGAAGCATTTAATGTGGCGGTAGTTAACTTAATTAAACTTAAATTGGAGAACTGAGTGCAATGAGGAACTGACATCGAACAGGAGTTGATGCCTGAGGAACGTCAGCCATGGTCATATTGAATGGTGGGCAGGTTAGAGGACCAAATGGCTTACTCGGAAACTTGATAACCGAGGAGAAAATCAGGCTTCTGAATGATCGTTCCATAAGCTACGGTACTGTCCAATTGACCACTACCCCATTACAGACAGTGGACTTTGTTTATAGAACTATGCAGGAAGGAACTGTAGATGCTGGTTTAAACCGCAGATAGACACAAAATGCTAGAGTAACTCAACGGGTCAGGCAGCATCTCTGGAGAGAAGGAATGTGTTACGTTTCGTGTCGAAACACTTATCTAATGGAACTGCTGTGCTACATTGCTGAGAACTACATGCCACACTCTGTACCTTCCCCTTTGCTCTACCTACAGTTCTTGAGTTTGATGATCATATATATGTATTTTGTTACCTCATCCAATTGGATAGCATGCAAAACAAAGCTTTACACACTACCTCAGTACATGGGCAGCACAGTGGCGCAGAGGGAAAGTTGCTGCCTTACAGTACCACAGACCAAAGTTCAATCCTGACAATGGGTGCTGTCTATATAGAGTTCATACATTCTCCCTGTGACCATGTGAGTTATCTCCGGGTGCTACAGTTCCGTCACATTCAAAGACGTGCAGGTTTGTAAGTTTTTGGGCTTCTGTAAATTGTCCCTAGTGTGTAGGATAGAACTAATGTTTGGGTGGTCGTTAGTCAGCACAGGTTCAGTGGGCCAAAAGGCCTATTTTCATGCTGTACCTCGAAACTAAACGTGACAATAATAAACCGAAACTTATCCCTGTGCCTATCTGTAGATTAGTGTCACTCATACTGTGGCTCCGCCCACAGGCTTATTAGACATCTCTCTCTCTCTCTCTCTCTCTCTCTCTCTCTCTCTCTCTCTCTCTGGTAGACTGGTAGTAAGCAAGCTGAGAAGAAAGCACCTTGTGTTTCCTCTGCAGAGTTACTAATAAAAGACTATGGATTCTAACCACTATGTGTGAGTTTGATCATTCTTCCAACACTATCTCTTGTGTTGTTACGTCTCTGGAACTAAGTGGTAGCTGCGCTTAACTTTGTTGTAGCATAACTGTTTATGCAGAACAATTCATGAAAAAAAGTCTAAAAAGGATTAAAAAACAAGTGATTCCAGCATGTTGAAAGATAATTGGGACTGATACGTAATGGGTGGCACTGCGACACAGTTCCAGTGACGAGGGTTTGATCACAATCTTGAAACAGAAAAACTTAAACTGAGGCACGTGCCTCTACTTCATCAATTCAGTGCTGTTATGGCACTGGGCTTTAACATGAGAAAATGTGAAATTGGGTATTTCCTTAGGGCAAAATCAGACTTCTCAGAGACTTGGAAGCTGCAAGATAGTCCTGGAATGTGGTGGATCACTGCGTGCTGTTCCAGAAGAGGACGAATTGTACATGTACAGTATGACTTGACTGGGGAGAATGCAGAACAACCATTTCACTGCAGATAGACACAAAAAGATGGAGTAACTCAGCGGGACAGGCAGCATCTCTGGAGAGAAGGGACGGGGTGTCCAGCATCTGCTGTTCCATCCAAACCATTTCACTGGATCTCTGCATGCATGAAACTAAACAGAGTTATATAAAATGCAGCACATACTGCAGTACTCAAGTAGGTCAGGCTGTCCTGATTTTGCAGCTGGATAACTTAACTGTAATTAAAAAACACAAAAACGTGCAGGTGTAACTCAGTGGCTCAGGCAGCATCTGGAAGACATGGTTACGTAATGTTTCAGCTTGGTGTCCTTCTTCATACTTCTTGCATCTGTTCTTTCTGACTTCAACTTAACAGTTGAAAAGGACTGTCGTGAGCCCCACCACGGGGTGTGGACTTACAATCGGAGCAGATCCCTTGCCTGCGGACTTACCATCAAGGGCTCCCAGTCTCGGGAGAGGCTAGTCGGGAGCTCCAATGCCACAGAAGGTTCGTCCAGCCCCGACGCGAGGTTCGATCGCCCGGCGCAGGGGAGCTGACAATCCCCCGATGCGGGAGCTGATCACCTCGACGCGGAGGGCCCGAACGCCGCCGGCTACGGGACTCAAGACCGTCCATTCAACGGGGGGCTCGAGGCCCCCGACCAAGGAAGAACAACAAGGGAAGGACTTGGAACTTTATTTTCGCCTTCCATCACAGTGAGGAATGTGTAGGAGTCACTATGATGGATGTTTATGTCAAAATGTGTTTTTGAGTCTGTTGCTTTTTAAAATTGTATGACTGACCTGGCCAGTGAATTTTACTACACCAATTGGTGTATGTGACAATAAATGAACATGAACTTATGAAATGACCAGTTCTTTTATTGACAGGGAATACAACTCGTTGAATGTGGAATGGAGTGTGAAAGGCTGCAACATGTCCTGACAGAAGCTGAGTTGTTGGTCCTCAAGGTTACTGTCACCCTTGTTATCCTAGTGTAAGAGGTACAGATGGATGGATCATGGTGGGTGTTGAATGGAGAATTAAAGTGGCAGGAATTAGGAATCTTAGAAAGTCCCATGGATTGAATGCAGGTTCTCCAGAAAGCAGCCATTCAATTTGTTTCATTGATGCGATGTGGAAGATTACGTCATGAAAACCATATGCAGTAGATTTGACTGGAAGTGCAAGTGTTTCACGCTGTTTCACTTTGAAGAACTACCTGGGTCTATGGACAGTGGGAAGGGAAGAGGTAAATGGATAGATGTTGCATGCACCAAGACAGGAAAGTAGAGGAAAGTTGTGGGGATAGTAGACAGACCAGGGAGTGAAAAAGGGAATGACTATTTCAAAATATAGAATGGGGATCAGGGCAGGAGGGGAGGGAGAAATGGATTGACTAATTGAATCAGATTTAAACTGGGAGTAAGTATTCAACATGGAGGCTGGAGGAGTGGAAAACTCTGCCATGTCCAATGAGAATATATAGAACATAGAACAGTACAAGAACAGGACTTTCAGCCTGCAATGTCCATGTCGAACAGGATACCAAGTTAAACTAAGGCAAAACAGTGGCGCAGTGATAGAGTGGCTGTCTTACAGCATTAGAGACCCGGGTTCGATCCTGACTAGAGTGCTGTCTGGACGGAGTTTGTACGTTCTCTCTGTCACCTTGTGGGTTTTCTCTGGGGGCTCCGGTTTCCTCCCAAATACAAAAGACGTGCAGGTTTGTAGGTTAATTGGCTTCTGTAAATTGTCCCTAGCTTGTAGGACAAAAATAGTGAATGGGCAATTGCTGGTCAGTGCAGACTCAGTGGCCCAAAGATCCTGTTTCCATACTCTATCTCTAAACTAAACCAAAACTCATCTCCACTGCCTGCATGTGTTCCATATCCTTGTATTCCCTGCATACCCACGAGCCTGTCCAAAACTTTCTTAAGCACCATTATCATGTCTTCCTCTACCACCACTCCTGGTAGCGCATTCTAGGTATCAAGCTCTCTCTGTGCAAAAAAACACTTGACCTGCACATCTCGTGTAAATTTTGCCCTTCGAAGCTTAACGCTGTGCTCTATAGAGACGTGTGATAGACATGCAATCCCATTAGGGGCTGTCAACTGTGGTCAAGAAAATCCATGGTTAACTAATATGAAAGACATCAATTACACTTTCTCCCTGTCAAACAGGGATGTAATGCTGAGGTTCTATAAGGCGCCGGTCAAGCCACATTTGGAGCATTGTGAGCAATTTTGGGCACCATATCTGAGGAAGGATGTGCTGGCTCTGGAGAGGGTCCAGAGGAGGTGTACAAGAATGATCCCAGGATTGAATGGGTTAACATATGATGACCATTTGATGGCAGTGGGCCTGTACTTGCTGGGGTTTAGAAGAATAAGGGGGGACCTCATTGAATCATACAAAATAGTGAAAGACTGTTTGCCTTTTGAAATTGGTTCGATTATGTTTGCTCCCACAAAATTGCATTAAAACACCTATAGTGAAAATCCTATAATATATAGTGGTATACGAATTTGGAAACAATTAAAAAGGACTTTAAAATTGGATAATTGTCACTGTCTCCCCATTATAAACAACCCTTTATTCAAACCTTCCATGTTGGATAAAGGCTTTACACAATGGAAAAATTATGGAATTAAAAAGATGGGACATCTTTATAGGAAAGGCACTTTTCTGTAATTTCAGGGGTTACAACAGATTTACGGACCACACTCAAATAACTTTTTTAGATATTTACAAATTAGAGATTACATTAAATCAAATACACAAGATTACAGAACTAGGGAACCAGAAATCCTTGATGAATGTTTGAATAAACATCCTAATACAGAAAAATTAATATCTCATATTTATAATACCCTCTTAGATAGTGAGGTCCCGCCGACGGATTTATATAGACACACATGGGAAAATGAATTAGGCCAACCCATAACGAAAGATATTTGGGACGAAAGTCTACAATATATACATCAATGCTCATTAAATGCCAGACATGCCTTAATACAATTTAAAGTATTACATAGATGACATTATTCTAAAACAAAATTAAATAGAATCTTCCCACATATCTCTCCTATTTGTGATAAATGCCAGCATTTAGAGGCCAACTTAACTCATACCTTTGTAAATTGTATAAAAATCAAAAATTTCTGGACGGACATTTTCAGAATAATTTCTGAATTAGTCAATACCCAATTGGATCCCGACTCATAATAATATTAGGAATATCAGAACAAAGCCTAAGACTTACAATAAACCAAAGAAACTTTCTTGATTATAGTATAATAATTGGGAAAAAATTAATATTAAAATTTTGGAAAGGTCCTATAACCCCCACAATTAAAATGTGGATTATGGAAATGTCGGAGACCTTACATTTGGAAAGAACTAGACTTGTCTTAATTGAAAAACATGAATTATTTAATAGAATATGGTCTCCATTTATTGATTTTTTGAAAGGGTAAATTGGTTCAGCATAGGAATCTGACTGAAATCCAAGCTCAGGATTAGATGAATAGTTATGCTTTATAACCTACGGACCTATCTCCAAAGTTGTATTATTGGTAAATTATTCCATTCTTCTTTTTCATGCCTTTTTTTTTTAATTTCTCACTTTCTATCTATAAAAAAAAACTAAATAGAAGCAGATTTAATATACAATTGATAAAGGAGGACCACTATTATTTTGATAGCTGGACTCCCACCTATTAGCTAAGTAGGATTGATATATAAGAAATGTTTGTAGTATGATATGCACATGCTTCTAATAAAAATATTTTAAAAACAAACAAATAGTGAAAGGCTTGGATAGATGTGGATGTGGAGAGGATGTCTCCAATGGTGGGAGAGTCTATGACGAGAGGTCATAGTCTCAATATTAAAGGACATTCCTTTAGGAAAGAGATGAGGAGGAATTTATTTTGTCAGAGGGTGGTGATTCTGTGGAATTATTTACCACAGAAGGCTGTGGAGTCCGTCAATGGATATTTTTAATTCTTGATTAGTATGCACGTCAGGGGTTATGGGGAGAAGGCAGGAGAATGGGGTTAGGAGGGAGAGATAGATCAGCCATGATTGACTGGCGAAGTCGACTTGATGGGCCGAATGTTCTAATGCTGCACCCATCACTTATGACCTTATGACTCAGTTGGCTTCCTCCATGTGCTCCAGTTTTGTCCCGTATACCAAAGACGTGCCGGTGAGTTAGTTGGACATTGCAAATTATCCGTCGTAGAGCTGAATGCAAGGAGAATCCGAGGGAGCTGAGTGCAAGTTGTGAGAGAGAGCTGTGGAACAGTTTGTCGACATTGCATAGAAAACTAGCATAGAATCAATGGGCCGAATGACCTTTCCCTCTGTCATGATTGGGTCAGAGATAATATTACTCATTGCCTCAGAGTGAAATATTACTCATTGCCTACCATCACAAAACAACATCCTTTGTTCTGAACTCACCTTTTCTGGTCAGGTATGTCTTTCCAATTGCATAGTATGTAAGCCATAGATCCACACAGTCATGTTCTAACAAGCTCTTGAAATAACGGTTCATTTTTTCATTCTTGTCCCATTTCTCTTTGAAGCTCAGCTATTGGATCATGCACCGTCCACTTTAGTTTGTCCTTATCAAAACTAAATGCATATCTTCCATCAAAAGCCAACTTCAATATCCCTACAGTGGGACTGTGATCGTTCACCTCACAACCAAACTGTCCTTGAACGTAGTGATAATCTGAAATAAAAATAAAAATCATTATTTGATTAATTGTTATGACTGGGTAATTTCTGAACACCAGGGTCCAAGTCATTTATATATGTCACAAGTAGCAAGGGTCACAGCACAGATCCCTGCAGAACTCTACTTGTCACTGAACTACAGCCTGAATATTTGGCCTTCCGTACAACTGTAGAGACCATATTATTGTACGGGTGTGAGGCATGGACTCTCACTCCAGCACTGTCCTAGTCTCTCGATGGTACCTACACCCGAATGCTCGGAAAAGTTCAAAATGTCAGATGGAGGGACCACATCACCAACGCCCAGCTCTATGGGGAGAATCCACCTCTGACCGAGAAGATCACGTTGAGAAGGATGAGGCTCGCAGGTCACTGGCTCCGCCACCCAGAAATGCCAGCAAACAAGGTTGTGCTGTGGGAACCCACCCATGGAAGACTTGACCCAGGACGGCCAATCAAGATGATGCAGAAGACGTTGATGGAAGACGCATGTGTAGAGATAAAAGAGGAGCTTGCCAGTTGCATGGAGGAGAGATGTGTGGTGCGTCCGTCACCGTGCCCATCGGAAACCAGCACGGCACTAATGTTTTCAACGATTATTATTATCATCCACTACACCCCTCTATCCTGGGGATTTATCCACATTTCTCTTCAAGTGATCCAACATCTCCTTCTTGCTTAACTTCAAAGTGTCCCTGCATGTTAGCATTCTCCACATTGATTCTCCATGTGTAAGAAAGAACTGCAGATGCTGCAGATGTTAAAATCGTAGAGACACAAAATGCTGGCGTAACTCAGCGGGTCAGGCAGCTTCCCTGGAGAGAAGGAATGGGCATTGTTTTGGGTCGAGACCCTTCTTCAGACTGATGTCAGGGGAGGGACAAAGATAGAATGTCGGCGGAGACAGTAAGACTGGTGGCAGAATTGGGAAGGGGGAGGGGATGGAGAGAGAAATCAAGGGCTATCGAAAGTAATAGAAGTCAATGTTCATACCGCTGGAGTATACACTACCCAAGCAAAATATGAGGTGCTGTTCCTCCAATTTGGGCTGGGCCTCACTCTGACAATGGAGGAGGCCCAGGACAGAAAGGTCAGATTGGGAATGGGAGGGGGAGTTGAAGTGCTGAGCCACCGGGAGATCGGGTAGGGTAAGACGGACTGAGGGGAAGTGTTCAACAAAACGATCGCCGAGCCTGCGCTTGGTCTCACTGATGTAGAGAAGTTGACAACTGAAACAGCGGATACAGTAGATGAGGTTGGAAGAGGTGCAAGTGAACTTCTGCCTCACCTGGAAAGACTTTAGGTCCTTGGACGGAGTCGAGGGGGGGACATAAAGGGACAGGTGTTGCATCTCCTGCAGTTGCAGGAGAAAGTATCCGGGGAGCGGGTGGTTTGGGTGTGAAGGGACGAGTTGACCAGGGAGTTTCGGAGGGAACGGTCTCTGCGGAAAGCAGAAACGGGTGGAGATGGGAAGATGTGATCAGTAGTGGGATCCCGTTGGAGGTGGCAAAAATGTTGGAGGATTTTATGATGTACTTACTATTAATGGTCCTTACTATTCTACATGTCTTCCTTGGTGAAACCAAACCTCGCCAAACTCCAAGCACATATTCCCTTCTATATCCTTAAGCAATCCACCTTTTGCTGCAATGGTTGCCTCGCCAAAAGTCGTCTGTCCCTTCCTTCTTTGTGTCTGTTTTGTACGTGTTAAATGTATATTCTTTAGTGTTCTTTTTATTTTTATTTTTTTTTTATTTTTTATTTTTTAGAAGTACGGTAGATTACAGTAATGTACAACACGTATATATTAATACATTTTTTGTACCGCTTCACTTTTTTAAACTTTAAGAAAGAAAAAGAAAGAAGTAAGAAAAGTGAAGAAAGTGCGCAAAGGTTGTGAAGTGCAAAAGAGTGTTGGGAAAAGAAAGCCCCTTAGAAAAGAAGTTAGAGAAGGAAGTAAAGTTAGAAAATAGACCCTAGAAAAAAAAAGAGAAAGAAAGAAGGAACAATCGCTCTATTATAACTCTTATACCATACTTCATAGAGAAGGAACTACCAACCAAGTCTGTTTTTATTTTACCTCCCATTACCAGGTCCAGATACCTTTTATTTATTTATTTGTTTTTCTAAATTACTATTGCACCTCATACTTGTAATAGGTCCAAAAACGTAGACCACGTCTTTTGAAATTGATCTACTTTGCCTACTAGGAGGAATCTCATCTCTTCCAGATGTAATGTTTCCAACATATTTGATGTCCACATTTTTATTGTTGGTGTGGGCGCATTTTTCCAGAATTTAAGTATAAGCTTTTTTCCCATTATTAGCCCATAATTGAGTAAATTCTTCTGATACACGTTTAATTCAGGAATACCTTCCGATATTCCAAAAATAATCCATTCTGGTTTTGGTACCAGTTTTATTTTGATTAATTTTGAAAAAATATCAAATATTTCAAACCAGAATTTTTGGATTTTTGTACAAAAAACAAAAGAATGTGCTATGGTAGCTTCTTGACATATACATTTATCACAGATTGGTGAGACGTTAGGAAAGATTTTATTTAGTTTGGTTTTTGAATAATATAATCTATGTAATGTTTTAAATTGGATAAGCGTATGTCGTACGTTGATCGAGCATTTATGCACCTGTAATAAATGATTATCCCAACTCTCTTTTGAAATTTTTATACCTAGATCTTGTTCCCAATCTCTTCTAATTCCATCTGTTGTGGGTATTTCTATATTTAAGATGATATTATATAAGTATGATATTAAATTAACTGATTCCGCCTTTGTCTTCATTGCTTCATCTAGTAAGTCGGAAGGCATATTATAATAATCTTTTGTGTGTGTTTTCAAATAGTCACAGATTTGTAGATATTTAAAATATTGATTATTTTTCAAATTATATTTCAGTTGTAGTTGTTGGAATGATAGTAATTTTTCTAATTCATACAGATCTTCGAGCGTTTTAATTCCCATTCTTTCCCATTGTATAAATGCTTTATCTATGATTGAAGGTTTAAACGATGGGTTATTGACTATTGGTATTAAGAGAGATAGGTTTCTTAATTTTAGATTCTGTTTTATTTGCTTCCATGTTCTAATAGTGCTATATATAATTGGATTTTTATTATAATTTTTATTATTCAAATTTATTGGAGAGAGAATAATCGCTCCTATATTATTCGGGGAGCAATCCCCTTTTTCCATTATAATCCAGTCCACCTGCTGGGCAGAATTGTCCAGCAGGTGAATCATATTTTTAATATTTACAGCCCAGTTATAATACATAAAGTTAGGGAGCGCTAGACCCCCCAACTCTTTTCGTTTGTTAAGGTGTGTTCTTTGTATTCTGTGGGATTTGTAATCCCATATAAAATTTGTAATGTCTGAGTCCAGTTTTTTGAAAAACTTTTTTGGGAGATATATAGGTATTGATTGAAATAGGTAAAGGATTTGTGGTAAGAAAATCATTTTTATAGCATTTATCCTACCTATTAAGGACATCGGAAGTGTTTTCCAAAATTTAATCAGATTATTTAATTTCTTAAGTAGGGGATTATAATTAGCTTTAAACATATCATGGTAATTTCTAGTAATCTCAATTCCTAAATATTTGAATTTTTCCATAGCTATTTTAAAAGGGAATTTCCTGAGATGTGTTGAGTCTTTTGGTTTAGTCTTTAGTGTTCTTTAGCTTGTTTTGGGGGTGGGGGTTGGGGGAGTTGTGGGAAACTTTTCCTAATCTCTTACCTCGACGTAGATGCGATATTTTCTGTATCGTATCTCCGTCCACAATGCGGCCTAACATTGATGAATGGCGGCCTTTGCTAGAGATCGACCGGGAGATCCATCGCAGGAGCCTGTGGACTTACCATCATGGAGCTCGCGATCCCTGTCGGGGATCGACTTTAGGGCTCCAACTGTGAGAGCCTGCAAGACTTTAACATCGCGGAGCCCGTGGTCTACGGTCGAGACCGACATCCGGGATCTCCAAGCCGCAAGAGTTTCGACCGCTCCGACGTGGGAGTTTCGATTCCTCAACGGGGGGTTTCGACCACCGACTGCAGATTGTTTGATTGCCCCGACTGCGGGAGATAAAGAGGAAGGAGATTAGACTTTATTGCCTTCCATCACAGTAAGGAACGTGCGGGCTCCTCTGTTGTGGATGTTTATGTTAACTTTTATGTTATTGTGTGTCTTGTTGCTTTTTTTTAGTATGGTGTATGGTAGTCTGCATTTCAATGTACCTTAATTGGTATATGTGACAATAAACTAACCATGAAACCATGAAAAAGATGTGGGATTTTCTGTAATCCGACTCACTAAAGCCACTTTGTGGCCTTTATTAGCCCCTTTAGTTTTAAGCTTTAGAGCAGTGGTTCTTAACCTTTTTGGCCCCACGACCCCATCAGGCATTCTTGATCAGTACCGTGACCTCTGAAACAAAATTTGAAAAAAAACAGCCCGATTTATTAAAACATGTCTGCCATTGCTCAGTCAATGGGATGGCTGAAATTGCTTCGCAGTCATCAGGCAATCAAAACGTGGACGAATGCTCGACAGGCAGCACCTCATGTCAGTGTCGATCACAAGCCTATTGCGTACCTTCGTTTTCAGAGTTACCATAGTTGAGAATCCACCCTCACAGTGAGAGGTTGAGGGGGAATGGACCAATAGGGTCAGGGCCCTCTTCGAAAGAGCAGGACATTCCTTCACTTTCAGCCAAAACGTGGCGAGCTCTTGTTCCATGAAGTCACTCTTGAGTTGCGCATCTTCACGAATTCAGTAAAATTCAACCTTCGGTCACGTCAGTATCGCTGATGCCACCGTCTTCAACGGAAAAGGGTCAGAGCATCCACTCATCACGAGAGCGGTCGTCCAGTCTGGGGAAGTAACGTTCGATGGGTTCACTAATTGCCAGAAGGTGGGTTGAGATCTCCTCGTGGAAGTGGCATTCAGCATCAGGCGTAGCATCCAGGAGAGTCGTCATCTCAGGGAAGATAGCCATGTCACCGTCTGTTCTCTGGTAAAGGTTCCTCCTGAATGCCATTGGGAGGATTCCTTGAAGCGACAGGTTCAAGGAATTCACCTCAGCGAAGAAGTCAACCAAGTAAGCAACCTTCATCACGAACAGTTCAACTTGCATCTTTTCATGAAGCTGATTCTCCTTCTCAGTACCCCTTCTCTCCAAGAACAACACTATTTCCTCTCAACGTTGAATCACATGATTGAGAACTTTACCACGCAAAAGCCAGCGCACCTCTGTGTGGAATAACAGAATAGTGAAATCGATGCCCATTTCTTCACACATCGCTTGAAGATTCTTGAGTTTGTTGCACTCTCTCGGATGTGGTTCACAATCTTCACCACATCTGAAAGCACTTCTCGAAGACCAAGAGGGAGAGTCTTCATCGCTAAAGCATAGCGATGTATCATGCAGTGGGGGAAGGAGACATGTGGAGCGACATCATTCACGAAGTCTTGGAAACCGGATCTGCAACCGACCATGGAAGGTGCCCCATCTGTACACATCCCAACAAGGCATTTCCAGCCAAGCTCATGTTTGATGAGGAAGGCTTCCAGCATTCTGAACACATCTTCTCCCCGAGTGGTAGTAGCCAATGGCTCCGAGAACATGTACTCCTCCGTCATGGCTACTCCATCGAGGTAACGAATGTAGACTAGCAGTTGGGAACATGAGGCAACATCTGTTGACTCGCCCAGTTGCAGTGAATACACTGGACTGCTCGTCACAGCCCTCACTACTTGCAGCAGAATATCATTACTCATATCCGAGATTCTACTTTTGACTGTGTCATTCAAAAGGGAAATCTGCCTGAACTTGTTTGACTGCTCTTCCCCCAGCGCCAACTTCGCTGTTTCGAGAAGGCATGGCTTGATAAGCTCTTCACCGATGCTGTGAGGTTTCTTAGTCTGTGCGATTCGATAAGCAATCCGGTATGAAGCCTCCAACGCTGCTTCATTTTGATGAGCACAGTGACCCGTTGAATAGATGCGGGATCCCTTGAGTTATGGCTTCTTTTCGTTTGAAATAGTCCACGCTCTTCCCCGCCAGGTTGCTGTGACAAGACTCCAAATGGATCTTCAGTTTGCTGGGCTTCATGCTCTCGTGACTCAACACCTTGGCACAGAGAACACATCGCAGCTTGACCACGGATTTGGAACAATGCTTGTGAAGCCCAACTTGTGAAATGTTTCACTATACATGCGCGTCTTGGAAGACATGGTTCACAACACACACTGTTTGTGCGTGTATACGCAGGGCCTCAGAGGAATTTTATCAGTGGGTACAAAGTTTATTTTGGGCCCCCTTCCCTTCTCCATTAGTCATCCTGTTTTTATCCACTATGCTACAGTTTTATGCCATGAGCTGTAGCCTGCACGGCAAAAAGGGGTACGGAAGATGAGAGAGGGGTGGAATGGGGCGCTCTGTTGATTTTCTGCATTTGAGGCCTTATGTCCCTATACACCCTCCATGATAAATATAAATAAGTATAAATAACATAAAAGGATCAGAAAGCACATTTGTTTTCCTTCACTCTATAGATGCTGCCTCACCCGTTGAGTTTCTCCAGCATTTTATCTACCTTTGTTGTGAACATCTTTGTTTATGCTACAATACAGATAAGGAGAAAGAATTCACATTGAAACATCCTTTTATGTTTCAATGCAGATCATATCATCAAAATACATAATTATTAGTAAAAAGTAAAAGTTTTACTTTTATTATATAAATTTACTTTATATAAAGAGCTTTCCTGGCCTTTTTTGTGTGAAAAATGTCAAATCACAGCATGAAAATGTATTGTTCTGGCAATGTATGATTCAATACTATTGATTCAATACGTTGACACCGTGGAGCTGTGGTCTGCGGAGCTTCTAGCCGCGGGCGTGGCGTGGACTTACCATCCGGATCCTGGGATCCCTTGCCGGGGATCACCAGAGACGAGCTCGAACCGCTGGCCTGCGGCCTATAACATCCTGAAGCTGCGGTCTCCACTAGGAAAGTGCCGAGTCGGGACCTCCAAGCCGCAGAGTGTGTTTGTCCGTCCCAACGTCAGAGTTTGGATCATCCCGACGAGAGGGCCTTGTACATTGGTCCGTCCCTAGATGCGACTACGGAGGGGTTATGGCCCCGAACACAGGTGAACAAAGGAGGAGGACTGGCTGAAACTTGTTGCCTTCCACCACAGTGAAGAATGCTGTAGTGGATGTTTGTGTTCAATTTTATTGTGTATTGTGTGTTCTTTTTACGTGTATCACTGCTGGCAAATTCACTTCACTGCACCTTCGGGTGTATGTGATGAATAAAACTGACTTTGAATACTTAGCCTGGCCAAATCCACAAGACGTTCATGAGACATTGTCGACCTTAATCAGCTTGAGTTTGCTAAATGACCTCTGCAGAAGCTACTGTTGCTGGAATTGTTAATAGTATTCTGAAGCTAACACAAACATTTGGAAACAGGTTACCAAGTCAATAGTCTGTTAACAAGTTCAACAGATCTAATGGTTTTAACTTCATTTATAAAATTCACCCTCCCACTAACACACACATACACTCAGACACACACTCACTCACCTACACCCACACACATCCACACACACACACACACACCCTCACCCACTCACTCACACCCACCCATCCACACACTGACCCAAACCCAGGCCCGGACCACTGAAACAGCCGCGGCTCCTGACTCTCACCACCTCCCTGGGCGAGGCCACTGCAGCCACTGTCGCCGACCTTCACTGTCTTCAGAAAGCCAATGATGCTGCTGCCCATATCTCTACTCCAGCTCCCCACGGGCCTCCACCAGCGACTCTGCCGACCCTCGCCTCTCCACCGGCCACCAGCGGGCCAGAGCCATCACCTCACCAGAGTTCCCGGCATAGCACCAGGCCCACAACCTAAACCATGCAGACAGCACATGGTCTGATTGCTGGTTCCTAGTGCTCCCCCCCCCCCCCCCTCCTGCAGGGAAGACCCATCAGTATTGATGACTCTGCTGTGTCCTAGTGCTCTCCCCCCCCCCTCCTGCAGGGAAGACCCATCAGTATTGATGACTCTGCTGTGTCCTAGTGCTCTCCCCCTACTCCTGCAGGGAAGACCCATCAGTAGTGATGACTCTGCTGGGTCCTAGTGCTCTCCCCCCTCCTGCAGGGAAGACCCATCAGTAGTGATGACTGCTGGGTCCTAGTGCTCCCCCCCCCTGCCCCCCCACACGGAAGACCCATCAGTAGTGATGACTCTGCTGGGTCCTAGTGCTCTCCCTCCTCCTACAGGGAGGATCCATCAGTAGTGATGACTCTGTTGGGTCCTAGTGCTCTCCCTCCTCCTACAGGGAGGATCCATCAGTAGTGATGACTCTGCTGGGTCCTAGTGCTCTCCCTCCTCCTACAGGGAGGATCCATCAGTAGTGATGACTCTGTTGGGTCCTAGTGCTCCCCCCCACCTACACAGAAGACCCATCAGTAGTGATGACTCTGCTGGGTCCTAGTGCTCTCCCTCCTCCTACAGGGAGGATCCATCAGTAGTGATGGGTCTTCCCCTTCCCCCTCTTTTAATCAGGTTACCCCGACCACACATCCGCTTGTGAAAATTCCCTGCTTTATTATGGATCACAATTTCTACGAATTACGATATATAAAACTCTGAAGGCACAAAATGTGAATGCTAGTCTTCACAAAATATATGCAAAAAATTTCTGAGATTTCAGGAAATTCCCGCCCCCCCCCCCCCTTCCTTCAGCTCCCGGGCCCCTTTTGGACTCCGAGCCCGGGTACGATGTACCCCCTGCACCCCCCTCTCATAGGCCCCGTGTATACGTACGCGCATACGTGAATAAAAAACTGTGTGTGGTATGTACCTTTGTTAGGTTCCTAAAAATGGGCTCAACAAATTGATGTTCTTTACAACCCCTTCATGACCCCCGGAAAACCCCAAACGACCCCCTTGGGGGTCACGACCCCCCCACTGCTTTGGAGATACAGTGCTGAAACAGGCCCTTCAGCCCATACTAGGGACAATTTACATTTACACCAAGCCAATTTACCTACATCTCAGAGAAAAGCCACACAGGTTACGGGGAGAACATGCAAACTCCGTACAGTCACCACTCGTAGTCAGGTTCAAACCAGGGTCTCTGGTGCTGCAAGGCAGCAACTCGTGTAAGGCCACGATCTCTTGGCTTTGCTTATAGTTATTATCATGTTTTATCTTCTATTGTGTTCTTTTTGCTTATTGCATATAAACAAATATAAAGCTGCACATAAGGTTGGATCTTTTCGAGGCCCGAGCTGACCCATCTTTTACCACAAAAGTGCTTCCTATATTTAGAGAAACATAGATATAATAAGGCTCACCCCTCATGGGCATTGAAGGCTTTCTCTAAAATATGGAGACCATTAAGCTGTTCACTGCCAAGTTTATTTTTCACTATTGGCCATGACCCCTAGTGTACTCGGCGGTGGCATTGAACAGGTTAAAGATATCCAGTGATGTGTAGCTGCGCTACCTTTCCTTGATATTTTTAAGGGCCTGTCCCACTTACGTGTCCTTGGCACACAAATTATGCGACCTTGTGGTCGCGTTGAGGCGCACGGGCATCGTATGGCCGCGCGGGGCCGGTCCCACTTGGAAGCGCGGAGGGGTATGGAGTTGTGCGCGACATCGCGCGGGGCTCCGATAATTTTGTAGTGAACGAAATCTTCGCGCGCCAACGGCCTGTCGCGGAACTGACGGCCAAAGTGGGACAGGCCCAAGACCCTGGCGCGACGCAAAGTCTCACTTTCAACAGGAGCAGAAGGAGGCAAACGATCGCCGAACTCGGCCTGGGGCTCACGGCCGTTGAGGTCCGGATCCGCCCCCACTTCTACTCCCAGAGCGGGGCCAAGAAAATTGAAGATAGACACAAAATGTCAGCGGGACCGGCAGCATCTCTGGAGAGAAGCAATGGGTGACGTTTCGGGTCAAGACCCTTCTTTTCAGACTGAAGAAGAGTCTCGACATGAAACGTCACCCATTGCTTCTCTCCAGAGATGCTGCCGGTCCCACTGGCTTACTCCAGCTTTGTGTCCATCTTCAAATAATGTGTCACACGCTCCAGACGGCTGTGCGTACGCATGTAATCGCGCCCGACCTTCGTCAGACCATCGCGGCTCAACGCGTAATTTGCGTTCCAAGGACACGTAAGTGGGACAGGCCCCTTTACTTAGATGATTCATTCCCTCTGGCATTGATTGATGAATCAAAGTGGGGGGGGGGGGGTTGATGGAATTTGTAAGGATTTGCTGAAGTCAGTTTGCTTAAAACTGCTCACTCCTTGAAAAGGAGAGTCTGTGAACTTTAGCCCAGAGACAAAGAACAGTTTGTGAACTCAAGGTTATAATTGATAAAAATCTAGGCACAACTGTGAACAACAACCCTTTATTAGGATGAAGGTAATGAGCTAATGCCAACCATGCCCCTGGGACCAGGAGTAATAAGGAAAGGTCAAAACTTGGATGATGTTTTCATTCCAATAAGAAACTCTACAAACAATGATAGCTGAATAAAACATAATTATGTTGTATCGATGAAGAGCCTCCTTTTCAAGCTGCTTTCTGCAGTCTTTTAGTTGTTCTGCAGATCCTTTACATTCTCTCGTCTTCGTGTTTTCAAGAAACACCACAAATAGCCGAATGTATACTAATTATAGAAACATAGAAAAATAGGCACAGGAGTAGGCCATTCGGCCATTCGAGCCATTCAATATGATCATGCCTGCATCTAGAATCAGTACCCCATTCCTGCTTTTAGAAACATAGACACACAGAAAATAGGTGCAGGAGTAGGCCATTCGGCCCTTCGAGCCTGCACCGCCATTCAATATGATCATGGCTGACCATCCAACTCAGTATCCTGTACCTCCCTTCTCTCCATACCCCCTGATCCCTTTAGCCACAAGGGCCACATCTAAATCCCTCTTAAATATAGCCAATGATGTCTCTTATAGGCTGAATAAATGCTATAAAAATGATCTTTTTACCACAAATTTTATATCTATTCCAGTCAATACCGATATACTTACCCAAAATGTTTTTTAAAAAATTGGATGCTGATATTATAAATTTTATATGGGACTATAAATCCCACAGAATCCAAAGAAAACATTTGTGTAAACCTAAGGAATTTGGTGGATTATCACTCCCCAATTTTTTATATTATTACTGGGCCACAAATGTCAAAAATATGATTCACCTGTTGGACAATTCGGCCCAGCAGGTGGATTGGATAGTAATGGAGAGAGAGGACTGCTCCCCTTTTAACATAGGAGCGATCCTTCTCTCACCAACAAAAATAAAGAATACAATATATAGTAAAAATCCAATTATTCACAGTACAATTAGAATTTGGAAACAAATAAAATTATTGTTAAAATTAAGAAATCTATCACTTCTTTCACCTATAATGAATAATCCTTCGTTTAAACCTTCTATGATAGATAGAGCTTTTATAAATTGGGAAAGAGCAGGAATTAAAACGTTTGGAGATATGTATGATAACGGAAGTTTTTTAACATTTCACCAATTACAACTTAAATATAACTTGAATAATAATCAATATTTTAAATATTTCCAACTACGTGACTATTTGAAAAAGTATACACGGGAATATCAAAATATCTCTCCTGACTTATTAGATGGGATAATGAATATAAAAGCGGAATCAGCTAATTTAATATCATACCTATATAATTCCATTTTAAATATAGAAATTCCATCATCGGACGGGATCAGAAGAGAATGGAAACAGGAACTAGCTATAAAAATCTCGAAAGAGAGTTGGGATAAACATCTATTATATGTGCATAAATGTTCGATTAACGTAAGACATACTCTGATTCAATTTAAAATTTTACATAGATTATATTATTCAAAAGCTAAATTAAGTAAATTTTACCCAAATACCTCTGCAAACTGTGATAAATGCCTAGTCCAAGAATCAACTACAGCACATTCTTTTGTTTTTTGTATAAAAGTTCAAAAATTTTGGAATGAAATTTTTGAAATTTTCACTAAATTATTTTAAATAAAACTGAAACCGAATGCAGAACTGATTATTTTTGGAACAATAGAAGCAAGTTTGGAGCTGACTTCGTTTCAAAGGAGTTTTCTTAGTTATGGCTTAATAACGGCAAAAAAAATTAATACTGAAATTTTGGAAAAATGCTCCTACGCCAACAATAAAAATGTGGACTTCTAATATGTCGGAATTGTTACATCTAGAAGATATGAGATTCCTCCTAGCAGGTAAACAAGACCAATTCCAAAAGATTTGGTCTCCATATATCGACCTATTACAAACATAGGGTGCAACAAAATGTTGATAATAAATGGTTTTAGGTCCTGGCGAGGGGTGAGTACAGATAAGAAAAAGGCACATCCCTTTCATATTGTCCTATCTTATTTTCTTTTTTCTCTTTTTTTCTTTTCTTCTTTAACTATTTCTTGTGGTTTAGGTTCACATGTGTGTTCCTGGACCACTTTTTCATTCACTCACTGACTGTCCTTGCTAGTTCTTTCTATTCTTCTTTTCTATTAAAGTTGAAAAACAGAAGTGGTACAAGAACTGTATAAATTTACGTTATTGCAGATTACTGTAATGTAAAATACTTCTAAAAAATAAATAAAAAATAAAAAAATAAAAAATATATATAGCCAATGAACTGGCCTCAACTACATTCTGTGGCAGAGAATTCCAGAGATTCACCACTCTCTGTGTAAAAAATGTTTTTCTCATCTCAGTCCTAAAAGATTTCCCCTTTATCCTTAAACTGTGACCCCTTGTTCTGGACTTCCCCAACATCGGGAACAATCTTCCTGCATCTAGCCTGTCCAACCCCTTAAGAATTTTGTAAGTTTCTATAAGATCCCCCCTCAATCTTCTAAATTCTAGCGAGTACAAGCCGAGTCTATCCAGTCTTTCTTCATATGAAAGTCCTGACATCCCAGGAACCAGTCTGGTGAACCTTCTCTGTACTCCCTCTATGGCAAGAATGTCCTTCCTCAGATTAGGAGACCAAAACTGTAGACAATACTCCAGGTGTGGTCTCACCAAGACCCTGAACAACTGCAGTAGAACTGCAGTCTGAAGAAGGGTTTCGGCCTGAAACGTTGCCTATTTCCTTCGCTCCATAGATGCTGCTGCACCCGCTGAGTTTCTCCAGCAATTTTGTGTACCTGCAGTAGAACCTCCCTGCTCCTATACTCAAATCCTTTTGCTATGAATGCTAACATACCATTCGCTTTCTTCACTGCCTGCTGAACCTGCATGCCTACTTTCAATGACTGGTGTACCATGACACCCAGGTCTCGTTGCATCTCCCCTTTTCCTAATCGGCCACCATTCAGGTAATAGTCTACTTTCCTGTTTTTGCCACCAAAGTGGACACATTTATCAACATTATACTGCACCTGCCTTGCATTTGCCCACTCACCCAGCCTATCCAAGTCACCTTGCAGCCTCCTAGCACCCTCCTCACAGCTAACACTGCCCCCCAGCTTCGTGTCATCCGCAAACTTGGAGATGTTGCATTCGATTCCCTCGTCCAAATCATTAATATATATTGTAAATAGCTGGGGTCCCAGCACTCAGCCTTGCGGTGCCCCACTAGTCACTGACTGCCATTCTGAAAAGGACGCGTTTACTCCTACTCTTTGCTTCCTGTCTGCCAGCCAGTTCTCTATCCACATCAATACTGAACCCCCATAACCGTGTGCTTTAAGTTTGTATATTAATCTCTAATGTGGGACCTTGTCGAAAGTCTTCTGAAAGTCCAGATATAACACATCCACTGGTTCTCCCTCTACTAGTTACATCCTCGAAAAATTCTATAAGATTCGTCAGACATGATTTACCTTTCATAAATCCATGCTGACTTTGTCCAATGATTTCACCATTTTCCTAATGTGCTGCTATCCCATCTTTAATAACTGACTCTAGCAGTTTCCCCACTACCGATGTTAGACTAACTGGCCTGTAATCCCCGTTTTCTCTCTCCCTCCCTTTTTAAAAAGCGGGGTTACATTAGCTACCCTCCAATCCTCAGGAACTACTCCAGAATCTAAAGAGTTTTGAAAAATTATCACTAATGCATCCACTATTTCTGGGGCTACTTCCTTAAGTACTCTGGGATGCAGCCTATCTGGCCCTGGGGATTTATCGGCCTTTAATCCATTCAATTTACCTAACACCACTTCCCGGCTACCTGGATTTCACTCAGTTCCTCCATCTCATTTGACCCCCGGTCCCCTGCTATTTCCGGCAGTTAATTAAGTCTTCCTTAGTGAAGACAGAACCAAAGTAGTTATTCAATTGGTCTGCCATGTCCTTGTTCTCCATGATCAATTCACCTGTTTCTGACTGCAAGGGACCTACATTTGTTTTAACTAATCTTTTCCCCCATATCCCTTGATTCCTTTAGCCTTAAGAGCTAAATCTAACTCTCTCTTGAAAGTACGTTGTTTAGATAAGAGCCTTCTTTTCAAGCTTCTTTCTGCGGTCTTTTAGTTGAGTTTTGCAGGTGCTTTAGTTTGTCTCGTCTTCTCTCTGCTGAATATGTAACAACTACAAGCTGTGAATAACAAAAAATCCTTGAAAACTAACACTGGACTGCGAGTGTGAGTACAAAGCATGTTCTAATGTGACCCAACTTCAGTCTGAAGTAGGATCCTCACCCGAAATATCTGCCTTCCCATGTTCTCCAAAGATGCCGCTTGACCCGTTGAGTTCCTCAGCACTTTGTGTCTGGAGGAAAGCAGCCTCTGCTCTTCCTTTCATCTACAATTGTTAAATAGTTCAATCCAGACAATTAGTTCAATTTTACATTGTTGACTAAAATGAGAAAGAAGGCAATTCAAGGATAAATAACTGCCCATAATTCCATGTGACAGAGAAAGAGGTCTTTCAGCCTCCTGAGCCCACTCAGGAGGCTGAGGGGTGATCATATAGGGGTGCTTAAAATCATGAGGGGAATTGATAGAGTGTATGCCCAGAGCCTTTTACCCAGAGAACAAAATTATTCCAACACTAATTTGCCCCAAAACGGATCTTCCTCATTTCTATCAATGCCACAAATCCACCTCTATTTGCAGCGGTGGCTTAATCTACTAATTCAGCACATTTTGGTATGTGGGAGGAAACTGGAGAACAAACATTGTCACAGGGAGAATGCTTATACTCCACACAGACTGCACTGGAGATGATTGAACCCGGATCACTGGCGCTGTGAGGCAGCAGCGCTCTTTGCTATAAAGCAGTCATAGAGAGTCACACAGCAGGGAAACAAGCCCTTTGGCCCAACTTGTCCATGCTAATCAAGATACCCCATTTAAGCTAGTCCCATTTACCCTGGAATCGGTAGACATCATTCAAAACGTTTCTCTCTAGATGTCAGCTGCTCTACATCGGTGAGACCAAGCGCAGGCTTGGCGATCGTTTCGCCAAACGCCTCCGCTCGGTTCGCAACAACCAACCTCATCTCCCTGTGGATCAGCACTTCAACTCCCCCCTCCCATTCCAAATCCGACCTTTCTACCCTCGGCCTCCTCCATGGCCAGAGTGAGGACCGCCGTAAATTGGAGGAGCAGCACCTCATATTTCGCTTGGGCAGTTTACACCCCAGCGGTATGAACATTGACCTCTAATTTCAGGTAGTCCCTACTTTCTCCTCCCCTTCTCAGCTCTCCCTCAGCCCACTGACTCCACCTCTTCCTTTCTTCTTCCTGCCCCCCCCCATTCCCCCCACCCTCACATCAGTCTGAAGAAGGGTTTTCGGCCCTAAACGTTGCCTATTTCCTTCGCTCCAGAGATGCTGCCTCACCCGCTGAGTTTCTCCAGCATTTATATCTACCTATGCATGTCCCTGTCCATGTGTCTATTAAATATTGTTATTGTACCTGCCGCAACTCCATTCTCTGGCAGGTCATTCCATATGCTGACCACTCTCTGAGCACAAAGATTGTCCCAAGTTCCAATTAAATCTTCCCCCTCTCACATTAAACCCATGTCCTCTGGTTATTTTATTCTCCTTCTCTGGGTAAAAGGCTCTGGGCATACATCTATCAATTCCCCTCATGATTTTAAGCACCCCTATATGATCACCCCTCAGCCTCCTGTGCTCCATGGAATAAAGCCCTGGCTTGCCCAATCTCTCCCTCTTGTTCCCACCCTTGAGCCCCGACAATATGCTCATAAATCTCATAAACATAACAATGTTGCAGATAATAAGCGCACCATAAATAATGCAAATATAAAAATTATTTTTGAAGGCAATATGATTCAATAAACATGGTTCAATGAATCAGATGATAATCTAATAAATGTCATTCACATGTATTCACATATAATTTGAAAATAATAATAAATATTGCAAGATGTGGAAAATTGATAGAAATTATGCCCAGTGCATAATATTTTGATGTATTGTTCCCTGTTTGTACCCTCACCCTGTTTTAGTCCAGTTAAAGATTAATAATATAATGTGTTTAATGTGTAACCGAAGAGGTAACAAAAAGCAATGTTTTCAGCAATAATTAATCATGAATGAATGATACTTTATTGTGACATGTGACAAGTCACAGTGAAAGTCTTTGTTTTGTAAACCCAACGTATGTCAAGATTCTTCACATAAAGGGCACCGACAAAGTTATAAAGTCTCCCACACCAGGTCCTCCTTTGTCCCCCACCTCACCATGGTTCCCCCACGCCTGGTCCTGCTTTGTTCAATGGTACACTACGAATGTCATTGAATTAACACAGTAATGGTGATAGGACTTATTGATTTACAATATAAAACATGTCCAATTGCAACTTATATGGATATACAAGTGTGGTGCAGATGGATTTGGACAGCTTACTTTACAATTGGTGCCCAAGATAATTTAGAGATATAGCACGAAAACAGCCCTTAGAGTCCACAGTGACCAGTGATCCCCTTTGGCATACAGGCTTGGAGTGTGGGAGGAAACTGGAGCATCCGGGGAAATCCCACGCAGGTCACGGGGAGTACGTACAAACTATGTACAGACAGCACCTGAGGCCAGGATCAACCCTGGGTCTCTGGCACTACGGCAGCAACACTACGGCTGAACCACAATGCCATTTAGGTTATCCTTTAAATATTTCACACAACATTTCATTCAAAATTTGTCAATAAAAGTAAAAACAATTGGTGAGGTACGCAAGGGATTTTAACCATTCAAAAAGCCACCAACATTTTAATGATTTGTAAAATGCTGGAACACACAGCAGGTTCAACAGAACCTATGGAAAGAGAAACAAAATTAATGCTTCAGAATTGTGAGAATGTGTAAGTTACAGACAGGAGTGGGAGGCATGGTTGGACATAGCGGGTATCACTAATACGGTAATGACAGGTTTCCATGGTGATAAACTGACAATGAAGCCATCAGACAATGGCATTTTTGGTTTTTATTTCACATTTGCAGCATCTGCAGTTCTTAGGTTAGTAACTCAGCATGGAAACGGGCCATTCTGCCCACCAATTCCATGCCAACCATCGATCATCTTTCACACTAGTTCTATGTTATCCCAAAATGGACACAAAATGCTGGAGTAAGTCAGGGGAAACACTCTGTCTGAGGAAGGGTCTTGACCTGAAAAGTCATCCATTCCTTGTATCCAAAGATGCTGCCTGTCCCGCTGAGTTACTCCAGCACATTGTGCCTATCTTTGCTGTAAACCAGCATCTTCAGTTCCTTCCTACACATCTATGTAATCCCACTTTCCTCACCCATTCTCAGCACACAAGAGTAATTTACAGAGCCCAATTAACCTACAAACTCTCACGTTTTCAAGATATGGGATGAAACCGGAGCACCTGGAGGAAATATCTGTGTTCACAGGGAGAACATGTAGTCGGGATCAAACCTGGGTCTCTGGCACAGCGAGAAATTTCTTTGAGATGTTTTTTTATGAACATTGATCACACTCCAATTGTATTGAAATGAATGAACTAACTTGCTGTTTCGTTCTGCCTCTGCATCCATTCATCGACTTGCCCTTTGATGATTCCATGGAAACCAGTTTCAGAGACCGTATTTGTTACCCAGTAATTCCTGTCAAATGCAGCCGCCATCCATTTCTGTCTTGGAACTGTAATGACCATGTTTTTGTCATAATACTGTATCTCACAACCGTCCAGAACACCCACAACACTATATTCTGGTAGATGAGTACTCCCGTGGTTCAGGGTGTAGTAGTAGATCAGTGTGTGAGGCTCTAGACACAAAGACAATAATACAATTATTGTCAAGTAATAGACATTTCTATGGATAGGAAAGGTTTGGAGGGAAATCGGCAAAGCACCAATCGGATTTACATTGCACTAAACATGATATCATTTACCCTGTATCTATAGATAACATTACAATGACGGCTTCATTGTAATGTAGTCTTTTCACTGACTGGATAGCACACAAGAAACATTTTCACTGCAAAACAGTACACGTGACATTAATAATAAATTAAACTAAGCTAAAATATAGATAGGTGGGTCAAGGGTAGATGGGGCATCTTGGCTGGCATAGATAAGCTGGGCTGAAGGGCCTGTTTCTATGCTGTACATTATTCTAGATGTCAAGCTTACTTAGATTATTTTAGTTTAGTTTAGAGATACAGTGTGGAAACAGGCCCTTCAGCACGAGTCGGCACAGATCCCCGCACATTAACACTATCCTACACACGAAGGACAATTTACATTTATATCAAGCCTATTAACCTACAAACCTGTACGTCTTTGGAGTGTGGGAGGAAACCGAAGATCTTGGCGAAAACCCACTGGTCATGGGGAGAATGTACAAACTCCGTACAGACAGCAGCCATAGTCAGGATCGGACCCGGGGCTCTGACACTTTAAGGCAGCAACTCTACCGCTGCCCCACCGTGCCGTGACTGAAGTCTGAAGAAGGGTTTCGGCCCGAAACTTTGCCTATTTCCTTCGCTCCATAGATGCTGCTGCACCCGCTGAGTTTCTCCAGTATTTTTGTGTACCTTTGATTTTCCAGCATCTGCAGTTCCTTCTTAAACACTGTTCCAATGCTATATCTCTATATCATTTTGAGCTGCAATATACAGTAAGTTGTCCAAATCGGATTGCATCATGCCAGTACATCAAGAGCAGACTCTAAAAATATCAATGTAACATTTAACTTCTGCTTTGATATGACCTCCTGGTGACTTGTTCACCACATCTCCCTTTGTCAGGGAGTTCCCCTATCGTCTCACTGGAGAGGCCCCACATTCACACTTACTCAAATACCACACATTTCCTGCTAGACTAGTTTTTCAACTGTTTACTCTCACAGTCTGCCCTGTGAACATGCAGAAATTAACATCACAAAAAAATCAGGATTGAACAACTCATTATCAACCTTAGACACAGAGTGCTAAAGTAACTCAGCGAGACTGGCAGCATCTCTGGAGAAAAAGGCTGGATGACACTTCGTGTCGGGACCCTACTTCAGTCTCAAGCAGGGTTAGTCTGAAGAAGGGTCCCAACCCGATACATCAGTCTGAAGAAGGATCCCAACCTGAAGCTTCACCCAGCATCACCCATCCTTTATCTACAGAGATGCTGTAGAACACATCTGACCCGTTGAGTTACTCCAGCACTTTGTGACTCTCTTTGGTACAAACAAGCATCTGCAGTTCATTGTTTCTACATCATTATCTATCTCTTTGAGAAAGCGTTCCCATAGAATTTGCATCCTAACAAAATAAGATCACACAAAGTTACCAATAAGGGCGGCACAGTGGCACAGTGGTAGAGTTGCTGCCTTACAGTGTTTGCAGTGCCAGAGACCCGGTTTCAATCCTGACTATGGGTGCTGTCTGTACGGAGTTAGTACGTTATCCCCGTGACCTGCGTGGATTTTCGCTGAGATCTTCGATTTCCTCCCACACTCCAAAGACGTGCAGGAATGTAGGTTAATTGGATTGATGCATGTGTCAAATTGTCCCTCGTGTGCATAGGATAGTGTTGGTGTGCGGGTTAGTCGCTGGTCGGTGCAGACTTGGTGGGCCGAAAGGCCTGTTTCCGCGCTGTGTATCTAAATTAAAAAACTAAAGAACCTATTTTACATATCTCACTTTCTTTGGTTCACGCAGTGTTCTCTCTGGTGTAGACTGCTTGAGCCATTTTCAGTGCTTATTCTGGCTAATAGAGATAGCAACATGAAAACCACAGAAAGAATCTTAAAATAAACTGAATCCTGCAGCATATAAACAGGCCCATTTGCCCAAACTTGTTTATGCTGACCGAGATGTTTATCTACAATTACATGAATTACGCACATATCCCTCCCTGACTTTCCTACCAAAAGTCCAAATGCTTTATAGACATTGTGATTATATCTGCCTCTACCATCTCCCCTGCAGCTCATTCCAGATAACTACTGCAGTGAGAAACGTCTGCTCAGATCCCCTTGACATTTCTCTCCCATCACCTTAAACCTCCAGTTCTAGTCTCCACTGCCCTGGAAAAGAGACAGTTACTCTCTATCCTATCTATACCCCAAAGATAGACACAAAATGCTGGAGTAACTCAGCAGGGCAGGCAGTATTTCTGGAGAGAAGGAATGGATGATGTTTAGAAACGTCACTCATTCCTTCCCTCCAAAGATGCTGCCTGTCCTGCTGAGTTACTCCAGCATTTTATGTCTGTCTTCGGTGTAAACCAACATCTGTTAATCCTTCCTGAAGAAGGATGTCGACCCGAAATGTCACCCATTCCTTCTCTCCAGTGATGCTGCCTGTCCCACTGAGTTACTCCAGCATTTTACATCTGTCTTCGGTGTAAACCAGCATCTGTAGATCCTTCCTGAAGAAGGGACTCAACCCAAAATATCACATATTCCTTCTCTCCAGTGATGCTTCCTGTCTCACTGAGTTACTCCAGCTTTTTGTGTCTTTCTTCTGTTTAAACCAGCATCTGCAGTTCCTTCTGACACTATCTATAGCCCTCATTATTTCACTCCTGCATTCTAGTGAGAATAAATGCAGCCTATCCAATCTCTTCACATAACACCAGACCTCTATTCCAGGCAACAACCTCGCAAAACCCTTCTGCACTACTTTTGATGCCATCACATCCTTTTTAGTTTAGAGATACATTGCAGAAACAGGCCCTTCGGCCCACGCCGACCAGTGATCCCCGCACAGTAATGTTAGTAGAGGAGCGACCAGAACTCTACACAATACTCCATGTGCAGCCTAACCAATGTTTTGTTTGATTTCTCAACTCTTATACTTGATGCCAGAGTCTATTCAGTTATACAGGGCCTTGGTGAGACTGCACCTGGAGTATTTTGTGCAGTCTTGGTCACCTAGTTTGAAGAAGGACATTCTTGCTATTGAAGGAGTGCAGTAAAGTTCAACAGGTTAATTCCCGGGATGGCAGGACTGACATATGATACAAGAATGAATCGACTGGGCTTATATTCACTGGAATTCAGAAGGATGAGAGGGGATCAGATAGAAACAGAAAACTAATAAGGGATTTGACAGACTAGATGCAGGAAAAATATTCTCAATGTTGGGGGAGTCCAGAACCAGGGGTCACAGTTTACGAATAAGGGGTAGGCCATTTAGGATTGAGATGGGGAAAAACCTTTTCACCCAGAGTGTTGTGAATCTGTGGAATTCTCTGCCACAGAAGGCAGCGGAGACCAATTCACTGAATGTATTCAAGAGAGAGTTAGCTCTTAGGGTTAACGGAATCAAGGGATATGGGGAGAAAGCAGGAACAGGGTACTGATTCTGGTTGATCAGCCATGACCATATTGAATGGTGGTGCTGGCTTGAAGGGCCAAATGGCCTACTCCTGCACCAATTTTATATGTTTCTATGTCTAAGTGGACAAACATGCCAAAGTGCATTTTTTGCTTTCCTGTCTACCCTTGTCGGCGTTTTCAGGTAACTATGAACTTGCAACCCAAGGACTCGCTGTATATTAACACCGCTCAGGTTCTTACCGTTTATGTCCTACCAGAACATGACATGCCGACACGCACAACTTCACACATGTCTGGATTACATTCCTTCTGTTATTGCTCCATCCAGCTCTCTAGCTAATCTGTATCCCACTGGATCCATAGACAACCTTCTTCAATGTACATGTCATCTGCAAACCTACTAATCAAACCACCAATATTCATATCCACATCATATATACTATTCACTGCAAAACACAAAGGGCTGCAGAGACTCAGCAGGTCAGGTAATATTTGGAGGGATTTTATCCCATCCAAAAATAAACATTATTCAGAATAATGAAATATATACAAAACAAGAACAGGGCAAAAAACTTTTCTGCCATTCTCAGTGTCCAGGTGATAAGACATAAAATGCTGGAGTAACTCAGTGGGACAGGCAGCATCTCTGGAGAGAAGGAATGGGTGACTTTTCAGGTCGAGATTCTTCTTCAGACTAGTTAGAGATCAGGGAAACAAGAGATATAGACAATGATGTAGAGAGATAAAGAACAATGAATGAAAGATATGCAAAAAAGTAACGATGATAAAGGAAACAGGCCATTGTAAGCTATTTGTTGGGTGAAAACGAGAAGCTGGTGCGACTAGAGAACAGATTTTGATAAATAGACGGGTGGAGTAAGTGGCAATGGCTAGAGGTGAAAAGGTGACAAAGGGTCTGAAGAAGGGTCTCGACCCGAAACATCACCCTTTCCTTCTCTCCAGAGATCCTGCCTGTCCCGCTGAGTTACTCCAGCTTTTTGTGTCTTATCACCTGTATCACTTGCCAGGCTTTGTCCCAGCCCCACATCTCTTTTTCAGCTTTCTATTACAATCAGTCTGAAGAAGTGTCTGACCCAAACCATTGTCTGTCCATTCCAGACTGCAGGAGTACGTGCTGAGGGACTCACTGGAGAGTTTTAACCAGCATCAGCAGTTCCTTCCTGTACATCCTGCCTTGTGCAGCATTGTTCTGTGTCTCCAAATAGAGTGTAAATAAAACCTGGCATCCTCTGTGCCATTTAAATTAATTATGATTGATGTATATTTTTATTCCATGCAATCCTACAAAGTATTCCACAAATACACCACTCGGCAGCATTCAGTGGATGGTGCCTGAGGCAAGGCAGCTCTTTGAACTAGTTCATAGATCACATTTGTATTCTTTTCACATTGTCTTTTACAATTTAGTTGACCAATTAGTTTAAATCTTTTTTCCCCCCAAGTTACTGAACTTTTTCCACAGGAAGTACTTTTTATGGCCCATTCTAGTGAGAATATTGATGACTGAAAAACAAGAAAACTGTTCTACTGTACTCACTCTATACTCATGACTGCGTAGCCAGACATAGTCCGAACTCCATCATCGTTCGCCGACAACACCACTGTTGTGTGACGAATCACTGATGGTGATGAGTCAGAGTATATTAGTGAGATCGACCGATTGACCAAATGGTGCCAGCACAATAACCTGGCCCTCAACACCAGTAAAACCAAGGAACTGATTGTGGACTTTGGAAGGGGTAGGATAGGGACTCACAATCCCATTTATATCAAATTTATATGGTGGAAAGGGTCAAGAACTTCAAATTCCTGAGGGTGCATATTTCCAAAGATCTTTCCAGGTCCCAGCACACTGATGCAATTATAAAGAAGGCACATCAGCTCCTCTACTTCCTGAGAAGATTACGGAGAGATGGTATGTCATGGTGGACTCTCTCGAAATTCTACATGTGCACAGTAGAGAGCAAACTGACTGGTTGCATCGTGGCTTGGTTCGGCAACTTGATCGTCCAGGAGCGGAAAAGAATGAAGAAAGTTGTAAACACTGCTCAGTCCATCTTCGGCTCTGACCTCCCCACCATCGAAGGGATCCATCGCAGTCGCTGCCTCAAAATGGCTGCCAACATCATCAAAGACCCATACCGTCCTGGCCACACACTCATCTCTCCATTGCCATCGGGAAGAAGGTGCAGGAGCTTGAAATCTGGAACATCCAGGTTCAAGAACAGCTTCTTCCCCACAGACATCAGGCTATTAAACACGACATCAAACAAACTCTGAACAATAACAGCCTATTGCACGTTATATGTTTATTTATTGTGTATATATATGGTCTATGGTATATAGACACACTGAACTTTTATCTCTGTATTATGTTTACATATTCTGTTGTGCTGCAGCAAACAAGAATTCATTGTCCTATCTGGGACACATGACAATAAAACTCTCTTGACTTTTGGGCAGCACTATTATGGGTGGCACGGTGCAGTAGAGGTAGAGTGACTGCCTCACAGTGCCAGAGACCCGGGTTCGATCCTAACTATAGGTGCTGTCTGTATGGAGTTTGTACGTTCTCCCTGTGACCTGCATGGGTTTTCTCCAAGACCATCGATTTTCTCCCACACTTCAAAGACGTACATGTTTATAGGTTAATGGGCTTGGTGTAAATATTAAATATTCCCAAGTTTGTGTGTAGGGTAGCGTTAAGGTGCGTGAATCGCTGTCCGGTGCAGACTCGGTGGGCCAAAGGGCCAGTTTCTGCTCTATATCTCTAAACTAAACTATTAACGTGTGTATCAAATCACTGAGGAGAATAAAGTCATCGAACACAGAAACTTGCGTCATAGTTTAAAAATAAGGGATAGGCCATTTAGGAGTGAGATAAGGAAAACCGTTTTCACCCAGAGAGTTGTATATCTGTGGTATTCTCTGCCACAGAAGGCAGTGGAGGCCAATTCACTGGATGTTTTCAAGATAGAGTTAGATTTAGCTCTTAGGGCTAATGGAATCAAGGATATGGGTAAAAAGCAGGAACGGGGTACAGATTTTGGATGATCAGCATGCGTGCTGGCGCGGTCTTCACCCTCTGACATCTAGATTATGAAGGGTATCTTCAACTCAAAACCTCCCAGGCCTAGGGACGTAGAGATATGGGTTGTTAACATTGTGCTACGTCAATTCGCCGGTGGGCTCCAGCTACATCCCTGTCCTTGGTCAAACTCACTTACTCGTGATTATGCTCATGGCGCTGAGTTCAGCGCAACGGGTCCAGTCATTGCATAAGTTAACACTGGATAGGAAGATCTGCGGGCAATAATAAGGTTTTATGTTTATGACTTAGTCAAGCAGAGTAGACCAGGGGCATAAGGTCAAACTAGATGTTTGCATATCCCATGGACCTTGGGTTGTGTGGGGTCACACATCTACACCAGAATGTTAAGGTCCCTAAGAGCCTTATAGACTCTGAACTAGCAATATTGTTAGTTACATAAAACCTCGTTAGAAGGTATCACTACAGACCATCTCCAGGTGGTTAAACGGGTCTGGCTTACGTGCCTACTCCTGCACCTACAGTATTTTATGTTTCCATGTAAATCTCACATTCCAATTAATCTCCTCTCTCAATTTTCCCACCACCCACATTCACTTGGGGAAAATTACCTTCCAGTCAAATAACCTGATCCTACCTCACAAATGTTTATAAACACTTTAAGTGTAACCTTGTTAAATGTCTTCTGAACAGAAGTGATTCATCTTCCCATTTTCTCTACCATCTCAAAAATGTACATACTTCAGCCGGCATAACTACACTTTTACACATCCTTACTCTACTCTCTGATAAATTCACAGCAGGTCAAGAGCACAATTGCTCAAGCCCTGAGGAATGTATTGCTGGACTCGACTCAATATTAATCAGCAAAGGACCCATGTTCTAGGCTATGATTACATTACAAATCTATCAAACAACCTTTCCATTTTCAGTGGAAAATAAGGTAAAATAATGACATGGTGCTATAAACTTGACACAGAAATATAACATGTTGGAAATGATCCAACAGCATCTGTGGAGGTAAATAGAGTTGCAACATTTTAGTTGCCAAATTAAATGATGAAGGTCTAGAATGTGAATTCAGATTTCCTCTCCTTAAGCTTGAACTTTTCCTTGCTTTCTGGGTATTTAGTTTAATTTAGAGATAGTGCAGAAACAGGCCACTGAATCCTCGCCGACCAGCGATCCCCGCACACCATCACTATTCTATGCACACTTGGGAGAATTTAGAATTTTACTAAGCCAATTGGTATGTCATTGGAATGTGGGAGGAATCCGGAGCACCCGGAGGAAACCTGCGCCTGTCATGGGAAGTACGTACAAACTCCATGCAGAGAGAAACCGTAGTCAGGATCAAACCCGGGTCCCTTTGCGCTGTAAGGCTGCAGCTCTGCCGCTGCACCACCGTGCTGAACCATATTTTTTTAGCATTTCCTGCCAAATCCTAAACTGTATCAGAAGATGACTTCTCATGCAGTCTTGGTCTTATGCCATTTCAAATATTGTTTTGAAAATATTACTACAATGGTTTATGAATAATAGAAGTGACTTACTATACCAGTTAAAAATCATTGTGAAAAATTTAATTCCCTCCAAATTACATTCCCTTCTGTTGTGCAGCAAGTAAGAATTTCATTGTCCTATCTAGGACATATGACAATAAAATACTCTTGACTCTTGAAGATGTGAGGAAGGGTCTCAACCTGAAATGTCACCTATTTCTTTTTGCCAGAAATGCTGCATGACCCACTGAGTTACTCCAGCATTTTGTGTCTATCTTCAGTGTAAACCAGCATCTGCAGTTCCTTCTTACAAAGATATTCCTCTACCACCTGAGTTCCTACAGCAGTTGTTTTTATGATACTAGGTTGACATGTAATTGAGACATGCTGTGAGCTTCCATTCAAAGGAGGACAATTAATGCTCAATCCATGCACATTTTTACCAATGACGTATTGTAAAGCCTTAACAGTACAATTTACATTCAGCTTTCCGATAATGCATTCGACCACAAACAGATGTCTATCACATTAAATTCTCTCAGATAAGGCTTGGAAAGTCTGAAAAGGGGTCTCGACCCGAAACGTCACCCATTCCTTCTCTCCAGAGATGCTGCCTGTCCCGCTGAGTTACTCCAGCTTTCTGTGTCTATCATTGAAAGACATTCTCCCTCCCCCACACTTCCTGCAGCTTAACATGCTTCTTTTTTTCCTCCTAGAAAAAGACACAAAGTGCTGGGACAACTCGACGGGTCAGGCAGTATCACTGGAAAACATGGATATGTGGTGTTGTGGAACAGGATCCTTCTTCAGACTCATTGTGGGAGGTTGGGGGGGGGGGTGGTATGGGCATTGTAGAGGGGGAGGGGGAGGGGGAGATGAAGGAAACTGGATGAAAGGCAGGGCAGGTAATAGGTGAACATAGGTGAGGAGGCGGTAATGGGGGGAGTTGATAGGGAGATTATTGGACAAGGGCCAGAGATAAAAATACAGAAGGTGCGCAACAAAATAATTGAAAAGTTGCAAATGGCAAATTTGGAAGGAAGGCGGAGAGGAAGGAAATAGCTGCTAGTCCAGGTGGGCTACAGGGGAGGGGGGCAACGGTGGGGAGAAATATGGGTGTGGGGGAGAAAGGGGAGGAGGAGGAGAGTAGGGCTTAGGTTTCCTAAAATTGGCGAGTTCAATATTCACACCATCAGGTTGAAAGCTACCCAAGAAGAATATTAGGGGCTGTTTGCATGTGACCTCACACTGGCAATGGAGGAGACCCAAGACAGAAAGGTCAATATGGCAATGGGAAAGGAAGTTCAAATGGTTAGCAACCAGGAGATCCAGTGCAGAAGTCCATGGCAGATCCAGTGCATATTTTCGGCGAAATGGTCGTGGAGTCAATGCTTGGTCTCGTCGATATACAGGAGGCCACATTGGGAACACCGGATGCAATAGATCAGTTTAGAGAAGGTGTACATGAATCTCTTGTCTCACCTAGAAGGACTGCTATGGTCCCTCGAGGCAGACCACAGAGGAGGTAAAGGAACAGATGTTACATCTGCAGTTGCAGGGGAGATTACCTGGGATGCCATGGTTTGTGTGGGAAGTGATGAGAATTTTAGGTAACCTACCCCCCCCATTTCTTGCCCTCCCCTGTGCCCCATCTGGACTTGCATCTATTTCTGCCCTCCCCCGTCCCGTTCATCCATTCCTCTATTTTCACAATTCACCATTCTTTAATTCCTTTTGTCTTTTCATCTCTGGCCTTTGTTGTCGGAAAATCCTCTCTGCAACATTTTAGTTTAGTTTATTGTTACGTGTACCGAGGTACAGTGAAAAGCTTTTGTTACCTGCTAACCAGTCAGCGTAAAGACAATACATGATTACAAACTAACCATTTACAGTGTAGAGATACATGATGAGGGAATAACATTTAGTGCAAGGTAAAGCCAGTAAAGTCCGATCAAAGAAAGTCCGAGGGTCACCAATGATGCAGATAGTAGTTCAGGACTGCTCTCTCATTTTGGTATCTATCACCTATCATCTGCCATACTTTGTTCTGCCCCTCCTCTCTTCCAGCTTTACTCTTAGAACCCTTTTTAAACAACGGAACAACATGCGTAGTACGCCGTTTCTAATGACATTTGAAATATTTCTGTCAAAGCCCCTGTTATTTCTACACTAACTTCCCTCAATGTCCTAGGGAATATCCTGTCAGGACCTGGAGGCTTATTCGTTTTCATATTTTTCAAAAGTGTCCGCACCTCCTCTTCTGTGTATCTCATAGTTTCCATAGCTACTCTACTTGTTTCCCTTACCTCACATAATTCCATATCCTTCTCCTTGGTGAATACCGAAGAAAAGACATTGTTCAATATCTCCCCCATCTCTTTTGGCTCTGCAGATAGCTGTCCACTCTGACTCTCTAATGGACCAATTTTATTCCTTGTTATCCTTTTGCTATTAATATAGCTGTAGAAACGCTTTGGATTTACTTTCACCTTACTTGCCAAAGCAACCTCATATCTTCTTTTAGCTTTTCTAATTTCTTTCTTAATATTCTTTTACATTCTTTATACTCCTCAAGCACCTCATTTACTCCATGCTGCCTATAATTATTGTAGATCTCTCTCTTTTTCCAAACCAAGTGTCCAATTTCCCTTGAAAACCATGGCTCTTTCCAATTTTTTACTATTTCCTTTCAACCGAACAGGGGCATAAAGATTCTGTACTCTTAAAATTTCACCTTTAAATGTCCTCCAATTCTCTACTACATTCTTCCCATAAAACAACATGTCCCAATTCACTCCTTTTAAATCCTTTCGCATCTCCTCAAAGTTAGCCTTTCTCCAATCAAAAATCTCAACCCTTGGTCCAGTTCTGACCCTCTCCATAATTATATTGAAACTAATGGTATTGTGATCACTGGACCTGAAGTGCTCCCCAACGCATACCTCTGCCACCTGCCCTGTCTCATTTCCTAACAGGAGGTCCAGCACTGCCCCTTCTTTAGTAGGTACCTCTATGTATTGCTGCAAAAAACTATCCTGCACACATTTTACAAACTCCAAACCATCCAGCCCTTTTACAGAATGTGTTTCCCAGTCTATGTGTGGAAAATTGAAATCTCCCACAATCACTACCTTGTGCTTACTACTAATATCTGCTATCTCCTTACATATTTGCTCTTCCAATTCTCGCTCCCCATTTGGCGGTCTATAATACACCCCTATAAGTGTTGCTACACCTTCCCCATTTCTCAGTCCCACCCAAATAGCCTCCCTAGACGAGCCCTCTAATCTATCCTGCCAAAGCACTGCTGTAATATCTTCCTTGACAAGCAATGCAACACCCCCACCTCTTGTCCCTCCAATTCTATCACCCCTGAAGCAACGAAATCCTGGAATATTTAGTTTCCAATCACAGCCCTCCTGCAACCATGTTTCACTGATCGCCACAACATCATACTTCCAAGTGTCAATCCAGACTCTAAGCTCATCCACCTTTCTTACAATGCTCCTAGCATTAAAATATACACATTTAAGATACCCACCACCACTTATTCTCTGTTTATTATCTTTTTCTTCTTTCTCCCCTACATTTTGGGTCCGAGTGCTTCCCTTCTCTGCCTCCTGCCTTCCACTGGGCGTAATCTGGGCATAATCCGGAAGACGCAGGATCATTTCATTCCAAAAAGGGAGAAAGATTCTAAGGGGAGTAGGAGGCAACCGTGGCTGACAAGAGAAGTTATGGATAGAATAAAACTAAAAGAAAAGATGTATAACACAGCAAAGAGTAGCTGGAAGCCAGAGGATTGGGAAACTTTCATAGGACAACAGAAGGAAACAAAACGGGCAATACGGGCTGAAAAGATGAAGTACGAAGGGAAGCTGGCCAGGAATATAAAGAAGGACAGTAAAAGCTTCTTTAGATATGTTAAGGGAAAAAGAGTAGAAAAGTCAAATGTGGGTCCCTTGAAGGCAAACACGGGTGAAATTATTATGGGCAACAAGGAAATGGCAGAAGAGTTGAATAGGTACTTCGGATCTGTCTTCACTAAGGAAGACACAAACAATCTCCCAGATGTACTGGAGGACAGAGGATCTAAGGGGGTAGAGGAACTGAAAGAAATGTTCATTAGGCGAGAAATAGTATTGGGTAGGCTAATGGGACTGAAGGATGATAAATCCCCTGGGCCTGATGGTCTGCATCCCAGGGTCCTCAGGGAGGTGGCTCTAGAAATAGTGGACGCATTGGTGCTCATTTTCCAATGTTCAATAGATTCAGGATTGGACGATAGCTAATGTTATCCCACTTTTCAAGAAAGGAGCGAGAGAGAAAACGGGGAATTACAGACCAGTTAGCCTGACTTCGGTGGTGGGAAAGATGCTGGAGTCAATTATTAAAGAGGTAATAATGGGGTATTTGGATAGCAGTAAAAGGATTAGTCCAAGTCAACATGGATTCATGAAAGGGAAATCATGCTTGACTAATCTTCTGGAATTTTTTGAGGATGTGACAAGTAAAATGGATGAAGGGGTGCCAGTGGATGTAGTGTATCTAGACTTTCAGAAAGCCTTTGATAAGGTCCCGCACGGGAGACTGGTGACTAAAATTAGAGCACATGGTATTGTGGGTAGGGTTTTGACATGGATAGAAAATTGGTTGGCAGACCGGAAGCAAAGAGTAGGTCCTTTTCAAAATGGCAGGCAGTGGCGAGTGGAGTGCCGCAAGGCTCGGTGTTGGGGCCGCAACTGTTTACCATATATATTAATGATTTGGAAGAGGGAATTAGGAGCAACACTACTAAGTTTGCGGATGACACAAAGCTGGGTGGCAGTGTGAACTGTGAAGAGGATGTTGGGAGGTTGCAGGGTGACCTGGACAGGTTGAGTGA
Organism: Malacoraja senta; assembly: GCA_038087875.1. NCBI lineage: Eukaryota > Metazoa > Chordata > Chondrichthyes > Rajiformes > Rajidae > Malacoraja > Malacoraja senta. The sequence continues at coordinate 54,070 of JAXLNO010001895.1, read as the reverse complement.
GTGGGCAGATGCAGTATAATATAGATAAATGTGAGGTTATCTACTTTGGCGGCAAAAACAAGGGGGCAGATTATTATCTCAATGGGGTTAGGTTAGGTAAGGGGGGGTGCAGCGAGACCTGGGCGTCCTTGTACACCGATCACTGAAAGTTGGCTTACAGGTACAGCAGGCAGTGAAGAAAGCTAATGGGATGTTGGCCTTCATAACAAGAGGATTTCAGTATAGGAGTAAAGAGGTTCTTCTGAAGTTGTATAGGGCTCTGGTGAGACCACATCTGGAGTATTGTGTACAGTTTTGGTCTCCTAATTTGAGGAAGGACATCCTTGTGATTGAAGCGGTGCAGCGTAGGTTCACGAGATTGATCCCTGGGATGGCGGGACTGTCATATGAGGAAAGATTGAAAAGACTAGGCTTGTATTCACTGGAGTTTAGAAGGATGAGGGGCGATCTTATAGAAACAGATAAAATTATAAAAGGACTGGACAAGCTAGATGCAGGAAAAATGTTCCCAATGTTGGGCGAGTCCAGAACCAGGGGCCACAATCTTAGAATAAAGGGGAGGTCATTTAAGACTGAGGTGAGAAAAAACCTTTTCACCCAGAGAGTTGTGAATTTATGGAATTCCCTGCCACAGAGGGCAGTGGAGGTCGTCACTGGGTGGATTTAAGAGAGAGCTACATAGAGCTCTAGGGGCTAGGGGAGAAGGCAGGCACGGGTTATTGATAAGGGACGATCAGCCATGATCACAATGAATGGCGGTGCTGGCTTGAAGGGCCGAATGGCCTCCTCCTGCACCTATTTTCTATTTTTCTATATTTCTATGAGATCTTATTAAAACATATAAGATTATTGAGGGTTTGGACACGCTGGAGGCAGGAAACATGTTCCCGATGTTGGGGGAGTCCAGAACCTGGGGCCACAGTTTAAGAATAAGGGGTAAGCCATTTCGAACGGAGATGAGGAAACACTTTTTTTTTACGGAGAGTTGTGAGTCAGTGGAATTCTCTGTCTCAGAGGGCGGTGGAGGCAGGTTCTCTGGAAACTTTATAGAGAGAGCTAGATAGAGCTCTTATAGATAGTGGAGTCAGGGGATATGGGAAGAAGGCAGGAACGGGGTACTGATTGTGGATGATCAGCCATGATCACATTGAATGGCAGTGCTGGCTTGAATGGCCAAATGGACTACTCCTGCACCTATTGTCTATTGTCAACCTTGTCTTGCAATTGATAAAGTTCAGTTTAGATACAAACCATGCACTTACTTTTCTGTATGGTCTACTTTATTAAATCTCTTGTCTCTTTGCCCGGTTATAGGGTGCAAGTTGCATCAGGAGTTAAAATTGGCATGTAACAAAAGTAATGCTACGGTGGTTATGGGAGATTTCAATATGCAGGTGGACTGGGAAAATCAGGTTGGCACTGGACCCCAAGAAAGGGAGTTTGTAGAGTGCCTCCGTGATGGATTCTTAGAGCAGCTTGTACTGGAGCCGACAAGGAGAAGGCAATTCTGGATTTAGTGTTATGGAATGAACCGGATTTGATAATGGAACTCAAGGTAAAGGAACCATTTGGAGGTAGTGACCCATAATATGATACGTTTTAATCTGCAATTTGAGAGGGAGAAGGTAAAATCAGAACTGTCGCTATTGCAGTTGAACAAAGGGGACTATGAGGCATGAGGGAGGAGCTGGCCAAAGTTGGCTGGAAAGGGATGCTAGCAGGGATGACGGTGCAACAGCAATGGCAGGAATTTCTGGGAATAATCCAGAAGATGCAGGATCATTTCATTCCAAAGAGGAAGAAAGATTCTAAGGGGAGTAAGAGGCGACCGTGGCTGACAAGGGAAGTCTAAAAGAGAAGACATATAACATAGCAAAGATGAACAGGAAGCAACAGGATTGGGATACTTTTAAAGAACAGAAGGTAATTTAAAAGGCAATGCAGGAAGAAAAGATGAAGTATGAATGTAAGCTAGCCAAGAATATAAAGGAGGATAGTAAAATTTCTGTAGGTATGTGAAGAGGAAAAGATTAGTTAAGACAAATGTGGGTCCCTTGAAGGCAGAAACAGGTGAATTTATTATGGGGAACAAGGAAATGGCAGACGAACAGGTACTTTGATTCTGTCTTCACTAAGGAAGACACAAACAATCTTCCAGAAGTACTAGGGGACAGAGGATGTAGGGTGATGGAGGAACTGAAAGAAATTGAATCTAATGATTTATATGAAGGAATTAAAAGTAACATTAAGCCCCTGTCCCACTGTACGAGGTAATTCACGAGTTCTCCCGAGTTTTCCTCTTTCGAACTCGGAGGATAGACAATAGGTGCAGGAGTAGGCCATTCGACCCTTCGAGCCAGCACCGCCATTCAATGTGATCATGGCTGATCATCCACAATCAGTACCCCATTCCTGCCTTCTCCCCATATCCCTTGAATCCGCTATCTTTAAGAGTTTTATCTAACTCTCTCTTGAGAGCATCCAGAGACTCGGCCGCCACTGCCTTCTGAGGCAGAGAATTCCAGATTTACAATTCACTGTGTGATAAGTTTAATGCGGATAAATGTGAGGTTATCCACTATGGTAGCAAAAACAGGAAGGCAGATTACTATCTAAATGGCGTCAAGTTGGGAAAAGGGGAAGTACAACGGGATCTGGGGGTCCTTGTACATTAGTCTATGAAAGTAAGCATGCAGGTACAGCAGGCAGTGAAGAAAGCAAACGGCATGTTGGCCTTTATAACAAGAGGAATCGAATATAGGAGTAAAGAGGTCCTTCTGCTGTTGTACAGAGCCCTAGTGAGACCACACCTGGAGTATTGTGTGCAGTTTTGGTCCCCTAATTTGAGGAAGGACATTCTTGCTATTGAGTGAGTGCAGCGTAGGTTTACAAGGTTAATTCCCGGGATGGCGGGACTGTCATATGCTGAGAGAATGGAGCAACTGGGCTTGTACACTCTGGAGTTTAGAAGGATGAGAGGGCATCTCATTGAAACATATAAGATTGTTAAGGGCTTGGACACGCTAGAGGCAGGAAACATGTTCCCGATGTTGGGGGAGTCCAGAACCAGGGGCCACAGTTTAAGCATAAGGAGTAAGCCATTTAGAACGGAGACGAGGAAACATTTTTTTCTCACAGAGTGGTGAGTCTGTGGAATTCTCTGCCTCAGAGGGCGGTGGAGGCAGGTTCTCTGGATGCTTTCAAGAGAGAGCTAGATAGTGCTCTTAAAAATAGCGGTCGGGATATAGGGAGAAGGCAGGAACGGGGTACTGATTGGGGATGATCAGCCATGATCACATTGAATGGCGGTGCTGGCTCGAAGGGCCGAATGGCCTACTCCTGCACCTATTGTGTATTGTCTAAAAAGTTTTTCCTCATCTCCATTCTAAATGTTCTACCCCTTATTCTTAAACTGGATCTGGACTCCCCGAATATCGGGAACATGTTTCCTGCCGAGAGGATTTGAGTATAGTGGCAAAGAGGTCCTTCTGTAGTTATAAATGTCCATGTTGAGACCACACCTGGAGTATTGTGTGCCATTTTGCTCTCCTAATTTGAGAATGTTCAGGGAGTCCTGAACCAGGGGCCACAGTTTAAGAACAAGGGGTAGGCTATTTAGAACTGAGATGAGGAAAAACATTTTCACCCAGAGTTGTGAATTTATGGAATTCTCTTCCTCAGAAGGCAGTGGCGGGCGATTCACTGGATGCATTCAAGAGAGAGTTAAATAGAGCTCTGAGGGCTAGCGGAGACAAGGGATACGGGGAGAAGGCAGGAACGGGATAGTGATTGTGGATGATCACCCTTGATCACATTGAATGTCTCGAAGGGCCAAGTGGCCTACTCCTGCACCTATTGTCTATGTCTATGGTCTTAATTCATCTGCCTGGTTACAAATGCTTCATTAGTTCACATAATAGACTTTTATCCTTCAACACACATTTCTTGGAGTTGACACCATGTACCCATGTTACCGTGAAACATACTCTCTGCATTACATCATGCTTGTTATTACTATATTTAAAATTATACTCTGTGGTCAGGATTTTCCTCTTGATGTTTATCAATATCCATATAGTTCAACACAGCTGCCATTTGGAATTAAATAGCGGCATCTTCCCCCCAAGATATTCATGGTGACAGACAGACATCATGAAGGGATTCTTTACAGATTGGCCACTATTAACCTCTCACATTTTGAATGCTTCCTCAGAAGAGTAATCTTCTGGTAGTATTATATTCTGAGATACTTCTAAAAAGATAACATCTTTTGTGGATCATTGAGCATTTTCAGTACAAAGTCCAGCCACTTTCAATAATGCCAACACCCTGATTAGTTCTTAATTTTGCATTTTCTGTTTCAGTTTGTGAAGCCTGAGAGAATTTTTTTATTGAAGAATGCCCTGTGCACGGCCCACCAGTCTTTATGAAGGACACTGTCGTTGATTCCAATCACCCAGATAGAGCACGTTTAACTCTTCCAGAGGGTCTCAGCATTGCCACGTCCAAAATTTGTAAAGCTGGTCTTGGCGTCTGGAATGAAGGGAAGGTTATTCCCAGGGGCGTTCATTTTGGACCCTATGAAGGAGAGGTTTCAAGTGAAGAAGAAGCTGCTGTCAGTGGGTATTCATGGGTGGTAAGTGACTCCAATAGTTAATCATGGAAAATACTCAGCAGGTTTGATAATATTTGTTGCTGAAAGATCATCCTGAAATGTGAGCTGTGTTTTATCCTGCACAGATGCTGCCTGACTTGCTGGGTATCTCCTGAATGCTCTGTTTTTATTACAAATTGTTTGTAGTTGAATTATTTTGCAGTCTAATCAGAGTCATCAAGTCAAGAGTCAAGAGAGTTTTATTGTCATACTAGACTAAGTGGGACCCGTTGGGTCCCATGTTCACACGGGAGGGCTGGTCCCCCAACGCAATATTCCACCACTCACCTGTTCCCCCAACTCAACGACGGGAGCGTTCTGTAGCAGGGGGAGGGGGCCTGGGGGGCGGAGTTGTGCGGGTAGGGGAGGGGGTGCATGCGGAAAGGGGTGTATTTTGGAGGGGGTGGTGTGTGTGGTGGGGGTAGTGTGGGGGAGGGGAGTGTGGAGTAATGTGTGGGAGAGGAGTGGGTGAGGGGAGGGTGGGGGTGAGGGGATGGGGGTGTGGTGGGGCTTGTGCGGGGAGGGGGTGTATGTGGGAGGGGGCAGTGTGGGCCCCCGCTCACAGAACACAGACCCCGCTCCTTCAGCGTTATTCTCGTGGCCAGTGATTGACAGCAGGAGCCGGAAGGGGCGTTGCCGTCCTGGCGAATAACAGACCAATAACTTTCCTCATATTTCACCGATCGGAACAAAACTTGGTGCGCTTGGAGCAGAAGAGAACGGTGAGTAAGGTGGCTTAAAAACCCTAGCGATATAGGATACCTTAGTCTACAACGCAGTGGTCAAGGTGAGAGTTTTAGTAATAGTGTAGAAGAAGATAGATGTCCCAGATAGAACATTGAAATTCTTACTGGCTGCAGCACAACAGAATATGTAAACATTGTACAGAAACATAAAGTTTCTTTTTGATAAAGAAACATCTCAAAGCTAACTGAAAAGCAGTGATTCCCAGTTCACTGCTCAGACTGGCATCCCTCTCCCTCACCCAATCTCTGAGCTAAATCAGTGCTCCATCTCCTTCCTGCTCTGCTGCCCCTCTTTCACCCTGAGGTCTGACCTCCTTGTTTGAGAATGCATTGAACATTTCTAACCAGTAAGAAATCATTAGAACAGTGACATTACCAAAATTAAAGAACCTATTACAACCCGACAAAGCTTGAAATTGTGCAAAATGTTTATTATATTCTTAGAGTTTCTTTGCCGTGTGATTTCATTCACAGGAATGTTGGAGTTCTCTGATATAAAAGTGTAATAAAGTAAAATAGGTTACGTGGTCGTTAGTTGAAGGCATAATACTGGGAACTGTGTAAGCTTCACGTTTGTTTTCTTTATCAATGCTGGAGAAACTCAGTGGGTGCGGCAGCATCTATGGAGCGAAGGAGATAGGCAACGTTTCGGGCCGAAACCCTTCTTCAGACTGATAGGGGGTGGGAGGAGGCGGGGAGAAGAAAGGAAACAGGAGGACGATGAGCCCGAGGGTTTCTTCATATGAAAGTCCTGACATACCAGGAATCAGTCTGGTGAACCTTCTCTGTACTCCCTCTATGGCAAGAATGTCTTTCCTCAGATTTGGAGACCAAAACTGTACGCAATACTCCAGGTGTGGTCTCACCAAGACCCTGTACAACTGCAGTAGAACCTCCCTGTTCCTATACTCAAATCCTTTTGCTATGAATGCTAACATACCATTCGATGGATAGGTGACGTTTCACAGAGTGCTGGAGTAACTCAGCGGGTCAGGCAGCATCTCTGCAGAACATGGACAGGTGACGTTTCGGGTCAGGACCCTTCTTCACATTGTACTAAAAGAAATACATTAAGACCAACTAAAATATGGGTGGCACAGTAGTAGAGTTACTGTCTTACAGTAGCAGAAACCCGTGTTTGATCCTGATCTCTGGTGCTGTCTGCAGAGTTTGTATGCTCTCTCTGCGACCACAGAGATTTCCTCCCACATACCAAAGCTGTGCAGGTTTGTAAGTTAGTCGGCATCTGTAAATTGTCCCTAGTGTAGTTAGGGAACGGGTGATTGCTGGTCAGCATGGACTCAGTGGGCCAAAGGGCCCATTTCCATGATATCTTTCCAAACTACGGACTACTGGAATGGGCTGGATTAATAAATTGTAATTGGCATAAAATAAAGGCCATGAATATTAAACTCTAACTTTAGCACTAATTTAACCAGTGAATATAACTAGGTCTAAACAGTACTGGAGGTACTCAGTGGGTCAGGCACCATCTGTCTGAACACAAAGTAAATGGACAGACATTTTGGGTCAGGAACCTTCTTCACACTGATGGAGTAGGGCAGAGAAAGTGGGGAGAGAGAAGGGAGCAGGACAAAGCCTGGCGAGTGATATGTGGATACAGGTGAGCGGGAGGTTGTCAGATGGATGGAGTAAGTGACAAAAGGCTGGAGGTGAAAAGGAGACAAAGGTTGTCAGATAAGGAGATGAGAGCATTGAAATGTAAAGCCAGAGGGATGGATATGGGTGCAAGGGGTAGGAGGAAAATATAACTCAGGGATGAGTGATGAGCGTACAGAGGGGTAGGAGCAGTGACTGAGGTTTTGGGGAAGTGTGGACACCAGGGTGGGGGTGCAGGGTAAGACGGGAGTTTCCATCAGTATGCTCATCTCCCTCTCAGAGTCCCATATTTCCCTTTTACCCCCTTCACCCCCACCCTGTCCCATTACACTCGTATACCTCCTTCAAACTTTACATTTCGCACCTCCTCTCCTTCTGAAACATTCTCACCTTTACATCTCTAGTCTTTGTCACTTACTCCACAATCACCCCCTCACCTTATCCAGGGGGAGCGGGTACTATGATATGTTTCTTTCTCTAGCTATTCTGCAGCCTCTGCCCCTCCACTTGAACTTGAACTAACTTATCTATGGCAGTAAATTACAGTGTAAGTCTCATTGACATTAAGAAGAGATTGACATTTTATGAATTGAAGTCCATGAATTGAAGTCCATGCAGACCTAAATACTATGAGATTTGTTTTCCTGCAGCTTCTACCCCTCCACTCTTCAGAGGCTGTCCACACAAAAGTGCCATAATGAACACTAATTTGATCATTTGCAGATTTGCCATCCCATCTACCTGGACATTCGTACATGTATAATTTCCCCATTGATATGTTGATATTGTCTTACCTAATATAAAACATGAAAAGATGTAAAATACTCCCCGACACATTTTATCTTCTATTATTAGGAGGCAGCAGTGTATCCCGGGTTATCATGCAGATTGCTATCATCACTTCTGCAACATAACAATAAATCGAGCTAAATCGGGACTCAAACAACATGAAAAGATATATTTGAAGATGTTGATTTATTTTACTTTTCATTCCTTTTTTGTTTTCTTTTTCCTCGTTCAATTGAGTTCAAGACGCTGAAAAGCCTGAAGCAGGTGAATCACCTCAAGAGGCAGTTCCTGATGGTGAAGCAGATGAGACGGCCCCAAAGAGACTGCTTCGATCCATGACAAGTGATGGTCAACAAACATGAACATGGGTGGAAAATTGTAGGTGGTGAATTGGACATTGACTAGGGTGATCTGCCTCCAGCCCCAAGCACCTTGCTAGAATTAACATACTGTTCATGCAAGAAAACAAACTGTGAGAAATCAAGTACAGGGAAGGAAGATGCTCATGTCAACAGCATGGTGAGCCATGTACAGATTTATGTCAGTGTGTTGACTGCAGAAACTCTATTACTGCAAAAGACTTGGAATCTGATGAAGAATATTCAGATGAAGATAAGATCCAGTTTAAATTCCAATTTGGAATATTTTGGAGGACCAAGAAACAAATAAATCGGGGAAATAAATGATTATATAAAGTTTTATTTTATGTCCATCGTTTCACTGTTTATTTGGTCAAATTATTTAAACAATGAGTGAATTACTTATGATAATGGCGTGCTGGTGAATGACAGTGCAACAGTCCACCCACCCATCCACACAGACATACATACACACATACATACATCCGTACGCACACTTCCATGCATGCACATACATGCACAAATACATCCACGCATCCACACACACGTCCGCACATCCATCCGCATGCAGACATACATGCACACATCCATCCAGACATATACATCGACACACACACATCCACACACACATCCATCCATGCACCCACACATACATCCACACATCTACAGATACACGTTTGACAGGTATACACAGACACACACACAAACTAGATACTCAAACAATGCAACACTTTTAGGGTTCTTTTAGGTTAAAGCTAATAGCCCTCATTTGCAAAGGCACCATGAGGGGGTCTGTAACATAAATATAGGCTCATTGTAGCTTAAAATGAATACTCGTCGAGTAAACATCAGAGCATTCGATTCTTGGTCAGGATGTGACATTTCATTACATCAGAAATAAGACTTTACTCTTACAGGTCTGTCCCCCAACCTGGCACTGCCCCAGTCCCACTGTGGCCGTGACCCCCACTCTCCCCACTATGGCAGTCAGTGGGGTTCAGTAAACGGGGGAACCCAGAGGATCTGTCCTGACCCTTTAATTAGGCAGGTTCATAAGCCCATAAAACCTGGGACCTCTGCAGCAGTCTCATTCATTTTCCTATTAAAGTGACTGGAAGATGCCTTGCAGGTCTGTCCCCCAGCCTGGCACTGCCCCAGACCCACTATGGCCATGACCCCCACTCTGCACACTGGCAGTCAGTGGGGTTCAGTAAAGGGAGGAATCCACAAGAACTGCCCTCACCCATTAATTAGGCTGGTTCAGGAGCCAGATCTCTGGAGCAGTCTCATTCAAAAAACACTCACAATTATATTCATTATATTATTTTTATATAGAAACATAGAAAATAGGTGCAGGAGTAGGCCATTCGGCCCTTCGAGCCTGCACCGCCATTCAATATGATCATGGCTGATCATCCAACTCAGTATCCTGTACCTTTTTTCTCAAAGCCACATTATAATATAATTATACTAAATTATATATGATTACAGTCATGTTTACATCATATATATATATAGGTATAATAATATAGTTTAAATGGACTGCAACACGGAAATAGGCTGCCCATGGTGTAATATTGGCCACTAGATGGCGCTTACTTTCCCGATCTCAATTTCTAATAAGTTTAATTATTTAATGTGCAACTTTTGGCACTGACGAGTTATGACTTTCTTCTCAATTATATTTCATCTAAATCACATTTTTGATGCTCGACCCACAGCCTAAATGGAAAAGCAATAGAGAACAAGATGCTAATTTCCTAGTATAAAAATGGCCATAACTTTGTTAATACTGAAGATATGAAAGTGAATTAGGTGTCAAATTAAACTTCATTTTATGTTTTATTTGAAGGGATAAATTACAGGCTTGGTTTAAAATCTCAAAATGTTGTAACATTCCTACATAATAAATGTTTACCTGCAGTTCACCGCGTGTCCTCCAGTTGGCTTCACCGCATGTCCTCCAGTTGGCTTCACCGCATGTCCTCCAGTTGGCTTCACCGCCTGTCCTCCAGTTGGCTTCACCGCATGTCCTCCAGTTGGCTTCACCGCATGTCCTCCAGTTGGCGCTGCGTGGCAACAGTACAGGTGACGGGTCTGCAACCTCCCTATGGGACTGGTGTTTGAGAGATGAGTGAAGAGAGGAAGGGAAAGGACCCGGTCGGTGTTGGTTGGTGAGTGAGTGAGTGAGTGAGTGAGTGAGGTGGGGAATGTGCTCACCAGGGTGAGGGAGGGAGGGGGGTGAAGGGAAGGACGTTCATCTCCATCTTCTTGCCCCATATTTCCCTTTGACCTTCCCACCCACCTCCCTCTGGCTTTACATTTCCCAGCTCGTCCTGATCCAACAAGTTTCATCACTTTCACCTTCATCTTTGTCACTGACTCCACCATCTGCCAGCGGCGGCGCAGCAGCCTCTGCCCTCGCTTTCCCTCCTCCCGCATGACAGAGCCGAGCCGGAGCCGGAGCCGCCCGGAGCTGCCCCCCCCCCACCCCCCAGCGTCAGCCCCGGCCCCAGCGTCACCGGCACCGCCGCCCATCGCCCACCGTCACCTCCCGACACTCCGGCCCCGCCCCCCCCCGCCCGGCCGCTGCTCAAGGCGTCGCCACCCGGTAGAGCGGGCGGGGCCTCCCTGGGGCGGCGGCTGCTGCTGCTGCTGCTGTTGTTGTTGTTGCCCCGCCCGCCCCCGCCCGGCCCAACACGTCCTTCTGTCCCTCCCTCCCTCCCTCCCTCCCTCCCTCCCTCCGTCACTCACTCACTGGCGCCTCCGCCGATGTCCACGATCCCCGGCCGCTGCTGCCCGTCTGTCCGCTCGGCCCAGCATCGGGGTGGAGGAGCCTCGGCCGCTCGTCAGCCGGCGCTCGGTCGGTCGATGCCGCCACAGGTCGATTCCCCGGCAGTTTCCAGTCTCCGCCGGGGGAGGGAGGGCGGGAGGGCGCGGCCCCGGTGGGTTGGTGGGTGGAGCCGGTCCCAACCTGCAGCGGTGGGTGGGTTTGTGGGGCGAGGCCCGTCCATGCCGCAGCCCGCCCGCCGACAAAATGGCCGCTGCGGCCTCCTGTCACATGGCCGGAGAAAAACTACAAACATGGCCGCCTTATGACCGCCATTATGACAACAAAAATTGCCGCCGCCGCAGCGTCTTCGAAAATGGCCGCCTAACGACTACAAGAATGGCCGCATATGCGACTACAAAAATGGCCGCCAGAGAGCTACAAAAATGGTGTAGCTTTTAGTTGCAGTTGATTGAAGACACAAATGTGAAATTTTATTTTTTTATATTTTGATATTTGATTAATACAAGATGACGTTACGGGTCGAGACCCTTCTTCAGACTGATGTGGGGGTGGGAGGCGGGAGGAAGAAAGGAAGAGACCGAGACAGTAGGCTGTGGGAGAGATGGGAAGGGAAGGGGAAGGAGGGAGAAAGCAAGGACTACCTGAAATTGGAGAAGTCAATGTTCATACCGCTGGGGTGTAAACTGCCCAAGTGAATTATGAGGTCTTGCTCCTCCAATTTACGGTGAGACTCACTCTGGCCATGGAGGAGGCCCAGTACAGAAAGGTCGGATTCGGAATGGGAGGGGGAGTTGAAGTGCTGAGCCACCGGGAGATCGGGTTGGTTAATGCGAACAGAGCGGAGGTGTTGGGCAAAGTGATCGCCAAGCCTGCGCTTGGTCTCACCGATGTAGAGCAGTTGACACTTAGAACAGCGGGTGCAATAGGTGAGGTTGGAGGAGGTGCAGGTGAACCTCTGCCTCACCTGGAAAGACTGCTTGGGTCCTTGGATGGAGTCATGGGGGGAGGTAAAATGACAAGTGTAGCATTTCCTGCGGCTGCAAGGGAAAGTGCCAGCGGAGGGGGTGGTTTGGGTGGGAAGGGACAAATTAACCAGGGAGTTATGGAGGGAGCGGTCTCTGCGGAAAGCCGAAAGGGGAGGAGATGGGAAGATGTGGCAAGTGGTGGGATCCCGTTGGAGGTGGCGAAAATGTCGGAGGGTTATCTGTTGTATCTGATGGCTTGTGGGATGGAAGGTGAGGACAAGGGGGACTCTGTCCTTGTTACGGGTGAGGGGATGGGGAGTGAGAGCTGAGCTACGGGATAGAGGGGAGACCCTGGTGAGAGCCTCATCTATAATCGAAGAGGGAACCCCCATTTCCTAAAGAATGAGGTTTGGAACACCTCATCCTGGGTGCTGATGCGGCATAGAGGAATTTGGGAGTAGGGGATAGAGTCCTTACAGGAAGCAGGGTGGGAAGAAGTGTAGTCCAGATAGCTGAAATGGATGAAGTCAGTGAGTTGTGCATGGGTGCAGGAGGTAGCACCATTGCAGTCGTCGATGCAGCAGAGGTAGAGTTTGGCGATAGGGCCCTGGTACGTCTCGAACAGGGATTGTTCGACGTACCCTACAAAGAGGCAGGCATAGCTGTGGCCCATGCGCGTGCCCATAGCTTTGCCTTGGATTTGGAGGAAATGGGAGAAGTTAAAGGAAAAGTTGTTGAGGGTAAGGACCAGGGTAAGGAGGGTAAGGACTAGGCGGAGGAGAGTATCAGTAGACGGGGATTGGTTGGTTCTGTGGTCGAGGAAGAAACAGAGGGCTTTAAAACCCTCCTGGTGTGGGATGGAGGTGTAGAGTGACTGGACATCCATGGTGAATGGGGGCTGGAAAACGGAAGTCATGGAGGAGACTCGGGTAAAGCGACGGCTGTGAGCTGCTGGAGGGCGGTGGAGTGGCGAGGGTCAGTAGAGTCAATGGTGGAGGCCCACGGGGAGTGGAGTCTGGGTCAGCGGGCAAAGCGTCGGAAGTAGCGGTCAGCGGATGGCCGGTGAGGCTCGGCGGTCCCGGTGAGGCGGCGATAGTCGGAGGTACCGGTGAGGCGGTGAGGCAGTGAGAGTCGGCGTTATCGGTGAGGCGGCGATAGTTGGCGGTCCCAGTGAGTTAACGACGATCGTCCTCATCGGTGAGTGGGTGAAGGTCGACGGCAGCGGCCACGTGAAGGTCGGCGACAGCGGCGTCTTCGATGATCCGGGCCTGAGGTCGGTCAGGGTGGCGGTGAGTGCTGCTGCTGCTCCTCGTGGCAAAGATTGCGTCGCGGCACTGGGCCTGGTGGTGTTGGGGCAGGCGGCGCGGGCCAGTGTTGGGGCCCGGGGCCTGCAGGCGGTCGACAAGTAGGAAGCGTGGAGGTTGGGAGGTGAAACTAGGGCAAGACTTGCACAGTATATTGCAGGGTCCTGGAGATTGTGACAGAAGTGAAACTTCCCCGACCTCAGTACAGAAAGTGTGCGATCGCCAAGCCCTGTACATTTCAGTGGGGTGGGGCGGTTTGCAGGCAGCTTTACTCTCTCCACAGTTACTGCCTGACCTGGGCTTTTCCAGATGTGCACAGCCCACAGACTGGGCAGCTGTGGTTGGGTTGTTCAATGGACAGCGAAATGAAACAGATGCTGCCCAGCTCTGCACGCACAGACTGTGAACAAACTGCCCTCGGCTTCACGTTCAATCTGCAGAGTCGGTATTTATTGCACGGACACTTTCTTTTCAGCTTCACATGTAATCAATGAACTGATCATTAACTTTAACCCAACGGGCAATTCAAAGCACAAGGCATTGGGCAGAGAGCGAGGGGTCGGAAACACAGCGTCAAACTGACGACTAAACTCCACCTCACGACTAAACTCCACCTCACGACTAAACTCCACCTCACGACTAAACTCCACCTCACAGCTAATCCCTGCCTCCACTACTCGCCGCCGCTCCCGCTATTTATAGCCTCTCCCCCGGCCGTTGGCGGCTGGAAAAGGCGCCAAAAGCCATCGCGAGTCTCCCGTCTACACCCATCCTCGCTTTCCCGCTGCAGCGAAGTAGGTTCCTGCATTGAAGCCCCTCGTGCAGTGGAGCATCTCCTGCAGTGGAGCATCTCCTGCAGCTGCAGGGAAAGTTCAAGCCTCCACCATCTCCTCAGGCAGCGTGTCCCAGATTGCAACCACCCTCTGGGTGAGTTTAATCTCATCCACGTCCGTTTTATTGTTCTGTTAGTATAGTCTGGTCTGCAGTTCCTTGTTCCATCATCTTATTCTAATTGCTGACTCCAAATACTACGTTTCCTCATCTGTTCTTGCCCCATCAGAGATATTATCCCCTTTGTTCCACCAATCCACCACAACCCCTCTCTACAACTGAAAAACTTGTTTTTGTTGCTGTTTCCTACTCTGGTGAAGGGTCTCTGATCTGAAACTGAACTGTTTCTTTCTCCACAAATGCTGTCGAACCTGCTGAATGTTTTTTGAATTTTCTTCCATTTCTATTTCAGATTTTCAGCATCTGCGGTTCTTTGCTTTACACGTTCATTTTGATGTTGTGACCTGTCAACAATGAATCAAAGGAGATCAGATACGTGGTGTCGTAATCTACTGGGATTCAAGTAACTAGTAAGTGTTTCAATGGGAAGGTTCTGCCTACACGGGATGGGACTCCTTTTCAGTTTAGTTTAGAGATACAGCGTGGAAACAGCCCCTTCAGCCCACCGAGTCTACGCCGACCAGCGATCACCACACACTAACACTATCCAACACAGAAACAGAGACATGGCTGCAAGAGGGCCAGGGCTGGGAACTGAATATTCAAGGGTATATCTCCTATCGAAAAGACAGACAGGTGGGCAGAAGGGGTGGGGTAGCTCTGTTGGTGAGGAATGAAATTCAGTCCCTTGCAAGGGGGGACATGTGAAGTCAGTATGGATAGAACTAAGGAAGAGTAAGGGTAAAAAGACCGTAGTGGGACTTATCTACAGGCCCCCAAACAGTAGCCTGGACATAGGGTGCAAGTTGAATCAGGAGTAAAAATTGTCATGTAGCAAAGGTAATGCTGTGGTTGTTATGGGAGATTTCAACATGCAAGTAGACTGGGAAAATCAGGTTGGTACTGGACCCCAAGAAAGGGACTTTGTAGTGTGCCTTCGTGATGGATTCTTAGAACAGCTTGTATTGGAGCCTACCAGGGAGAAGATAATTCTGGATTTAGTGTTATGTAATGAACCTGATCTGATAAAGGAACTTGAGGTTAATGAGCCATTAGGAGGTAGTGACCATAATATGGTCAGGTTTAATCTACAGTTGGAGAGGGAGAAGGGTAGATCGGAGATGTCGGTGTTACAGTTGAATAAAGGGGACTAGGGAGCCATGAGGGAGGAGCTGGCCAAAGTTGACTGGAAAGATACATTAACAGGGATGACAGTGGAACACAAATTGCAGGTATTTCTAGGAATAATACAGAAGGTGCAGGATCAGTTCATTCCTAGCAGGAAGAAAGATTCCAAGGGGAGAAAGGGGTGACCGTGGCTGACAAGGGACGTCAGGGACAGTATAAACATAAAAGAAGAAGTACAACGTAGCAAAGATGAGCGGGAAGCAAGATGATTGGGTAATGTTTAAAGAGCAACAGAAGATAACAAAAGACAATACGGGGAGAAAAGATGAGGTACAAAGGTAAGCTAGCCAAGAATATAAAGCAGGATAGTAAAAGTTTCTTTAAGTATGTAAAGAGGATAAAATTAGTTAAGACCAAAGTTGGACCCTTGAAGACCGAAAAAGGTGAATTTATTATGAGGAACAAGGAAATGGCAGATGAGTTGAACAGGTACTTTGGATCCTAAGGTACTAAGGAGGACACAAACAATCTTCCTGATATAGTAGTGGCCAGAGGATCTGGGGTGACAGAGGAACGGAAGTGGCAGTGTGAGCTGTGAAGACGATGTTAGGAGAGGGTGACCTGGACAGGTTGAGTGAGTGGGCAGATGCGTGGCAGATGCAGTATAATATAGATAAATGTGAGGTTATCCACTTTGGCGGCAAAAACAAGGGGGCAGATTATTATCTCAATGGGGTTAGGTTAGGTAAGGGGGAGGTGCAGCGAGACCTGGGTGTCCTTGTACACTGGTCACTGAAAGTTGGCTTACAGGTCCAGCAGGCTGTGAAGAAAGATAATGGAATGTTGGCCTTCATAACAAGAGGATGTCAGTATAGGAGTAAAGAGGTTCTTCTGCAGTTGTATAGGGCTCTGGTGAGACCACATCTGGAGTATTGTGTACAGTTTTGGTCTCCTAATTTGAGGAAGGACATCATAGTGATTGAAGCAGTGCAGCGTAGGTTCACGAGATTGATCCCTGGGATGGCAGGACTGTCATATGAGGAAAGATTGAAAATACTTGGATTGTATTCAGTGGAGTTTAGAAGGATGAGGGGGATCTTATAGAAACATATAAAATTATAAAAGGACTGGACAAGTTAGATGCAGAAAAAATGTTCCCAATGTTGGGCGAGTCCAGAACCAGGGGCCACAGTCTTAGAATAAAGGGGAGGTCATTTAAGACTGAGGTGAGAAAAAACGTTTTCACCCAGAGAGTTGTGAATTTATGTAATTCCCTGCCACAGAGGGCAGTGGAGGCCAAGTCACTGGATGGATTTAAGAGAGACTTAGGTATGGCTCTAGGGGCTAGTGGATTCAAGGGATATGGGGAGAAGGCAGGCATGGGTTATTGATAGGGGACAACCAGTCATGATCACAATGAATGGCGGTGCTGGCTCGAAGGGCCGGATGGCCTCCTCCTGCATCTATTTTCTATGTTTCTATGAAGGAAATCCACATTAGGCAGGTAATGATTTTGGGTAGACTGATGGGACTGAAGGCTGATAAATCCCCATGGCCTGATGGTCTGCATACCAGGGTACTGAAGGAAGTGACTCGAGAAATCGTAGATGCATTGGTGATAATTTTCCAATGTTCTATAGACTCAGGATCAGTTCCTGTGGATTGGAGGGTAGCTAATGTTATCCCACTTTTTAAGAAAGGCGGGAGAGAGAAAAGAGGGAATTATAGACCAGTTAGCCTGACATCAGTTAACCTCATTCAAATGGGCAGAGGATGGGTTTCGCTATCTCGGCGTTTTTATCACAATACCCTTATCTGATATGTTCCGCACAAACTTTTTGCCTCTGGTTGAGTGTTATGACTCCCCGAAAGCAGGCAATCCAGAGCCGCGTAACACAGTTCAAAAGCCAGGTTTAAGTTCAAAAATAGTTTAATTATTTAATAACACACCAAAACTCCAACCTGATTTAAACAACCCAGACAAGGATATGAATGAATTAACAAACAACTTAAAATTGCTCAGGCCAGCCACGCGATGGACCGTCGAACCCAAGGCTCTAAACCTGCCTAAAAGAAAGCTATCCCTGAAACAAAAGACCGATAACGTCTAAGGACAGCCCATTTCAATATTTGGTACTACGTAATGTGGAAATTACACGAAGTTCAGTGCCATGTGGCCGGGCCTTTCACAGCTCACACCAGCACAACCTCACGAGGCAGGGTCGTCGGCGAAAAAGAGAGGATTCTGGGAACTCTTCTATTTATACTGGGGATGAGTCACCCGTCACCTGACACAGCTCAGCCAATCGGGTACAGGAGCCTCTTAACCCCTTGTTGTCCCGACTCATCCACAAGGCCCGCCCTCAGGAAGGAAACAGAGAAATGTTAATACATAACATTGACCAGGAGGGGGAGCGCGTCACATTGAGAAAGCCGAAAGAGATTTTGACCGCTGGTCAGTTTTACCGCTATCCCTCGTGGGCCGGATAAATCTGGTTAAGATGGTTGTCCTACCCAAATTCCTGTATCTTTTCCAGCACATCCCTATACTTATCTTTTTTTGATAAATTAGAAAGGACAATATCTAAATTATTATGGGGTAGCAAACCAGCTAGAATCCGAAAGGCGATACTGCAGTCTCCTAAGAGTGACGGCGGTTTGGCACTTCCTGACTTTAGGCGATACTATTGGGCAGCCAACTTGCAAAAACTCCTGTATTGGATGAATGATGATTGCGACCACCTACCGACCTGGGTACACATGGAAAAGGCGAGTTCACGTCTCCCGTTGCGGTCTGTCCTATGCTCCCAACTCCCCCTTTCTATAACATCTGTGGGTGCAGGCCCAATTGCGTCCCTCTCGCTCAAGATATGGAGTCAATTCAGGAAAATCTTTGGTTTACAAGGCCCTTCCATCTTGACCCCACTGCTTAAAAATCACATCTTTAAACCTTCAAGTACAGATCACGCATTCAAAACCTGGCATAGCAACGGTATCAGTAGTATCAAAAACATATACAAAGATGGCATCTTTTCGTCTTTCGCGAAGCTCTCGTCTAACTACAGCCTCCCAAACTCCCACCTTTTTCGGTTTTTCCAGATTAGGGATTTTGTGAAGAAGACATTCCCCTATTTCACAAATCGCCCTCCTGAAACCCTGACTGAGACCATCTTAGCTGTCGATCCCAACCGGAAGAAATGCATCTCTATTTTGTATAATTTGCTAGGGTCGGTTTTATTGAAACCTCATACCTCATTAAAAGCTGCGTGGGAGGGAGAGCTGAATACGAAACTAACAGACCAGCAATGGGACTCTGCCTTGGATTTGATCCATTCTTCCTCCATATGTGCTCGTCATGGCCTAATCCAATGCAAAGTCCTTTACAAAGTCCACTACACAAATGCAAGATTATCTAGAATGTACCCCGCTGTTAGGGACACCTGCAACAGATGTAATCAATCTCCTGCCAACCATAGCCATATGTTTTGGTCTTGCCCTAAGCTAGCAGCCTTTTGGAGGAGTGCTTTCGAATTGATAAGCAGAGCTTACGACCAGACTATTCCTCCAAACCCAATGTCAGCCATTTTCGGTACCCCTCCCAACACAAACCTCTCTGTTGCGGTGAAACGGGTCCTAGCTTTTACAACCTTGTTAGCCCGGAGACTGATCTTGCTTAACTGGAGGCTCACCTGTCCCCCGACACACGCCCGTTGGATTAAGGAGGTGCTTTACAATTTGAAACTTGAAAAACGTAGGTTCTCTCTCAAAGGCTCTACCAAGACATTCCTGGATACATGGAACTCTTTCTTGGAACTGGTTAACTCTCTTAACTTGTCCCCGGACTCGGAAGAGGACTGAGTGTTCTCCACCATTGTTTTGTTCTACAGCAGCTGCTTTCCCCTTAATCCCCCCTCCCCATAATTATTTATTTAATTATTATTATTATTATTATTATTATTATTTTTTTTTAGTACATTTTGTTTCGTTTATTTTACCATATGTGTGTGGATGTGTACGTGTGTGAGTGTTGTTTGTCCCCGTTTGGTTTCGACCTGATTCGGGTGGGTTGAAGGTGGATAAGGGTAAGGGTTTTGAGGGTCGCTTACATACTGTTGCACAATTATGCCTTGACTGTCACTGTCTGTTATCATAGTATGTATGCAAATTGCTGTGAAATTCAAATAAAAAGATTTAAATAAGTTAGATGCAGAAAAAATGTTCCCAATGTTGGGCGAGTCCAGAACCAGGGGCCACAGTCTTAGAATAAAGGGGAGGTCATTTAAGACTGAGGTGAGAAAAAACGTTTTCACCCAGAGAGCTGTGAATTTATGGAATTCCCTGCCACAGGGCAGTGGAGGCCAAGTCACTGGATGGATTTAAGAGAGAGTTAGATAGAGCTCTAGGGTCTAGTGGATTCAAGTGATATGGGGAGAAGGCAGGCACGGGTTATTGATAGGGGACAATCAGTCATGATCACAATGAATGGCGGTGCTGGCTCGAAGGGCCGAATGGCCTCCTCCTGCATCTATTTTCTATGTTTCTATGAAGGAAATCCACATTAGGCAGGTAATGATGTTGGGTAGACTGATGGGACTGAAGGCTGATAAATCCCCATGGCCTGATGGTCTGCATACCAGGGTACGTAAGGAAGTGACTCGAGAAATCGTGGATGCATTGGTGATAATTTTCCAATGTTCAATAGACTCAGGATCAGTTCCTGTGGATTACATAGATACATAGAAAATAGGTGCAGGAGTAGGCCATTCGGCCCTTCGAGCCTGCACCGCCATTCAATATGATCATGGCTGATCATCCAACTCAGTATCCCGTACCTGCCTTCTCTCCATACCCCCTGATCCCTTTAGCCACAAGGGCCACATCTAACTCCCTCTTAAATATAGCCAATGAACTGGCCTCAACTACCCTCTGTGGCAGAGAGTTCCAGAGATTCACCAGAGAGTTCCAGAGATTGGAGGGTAGCTAATGTTATCCCACTTTTTAAGAAAGGCGGGAGAGAGAAAACAGGGAATTATAGACCAGTTAGCCTAACATCGGTGGTGGGGAAGATGCTGGAGTCAATTTTATAAGATGAAATAGCGGCACATTTGGATAGCAGTAACAGGATGGATTTACGAAGGGGAAATCTTGCTTGACTAATCTTCTGGAATTTTTTGAGGATGTAACTAGGAAAATGGACAAGGGAGAGTCAGTGGATGTAGTGTACCTGGACTTTCAGAAAGCATTTCATAAGGTCCCACATAGGAGATTAGTGGGCAAAATTAGGGCACATGGTATTGGGGTAAAGTGCTGACATGGATAGAGAAGTGGTTGGCAGACAGGAAACAAAGTACGGATTAACAGGTCCCTTTCAGAATGGCAGGCAGTTACCAGTGGGGTACCGCAAGGCTCGGTGCTGGGACTGCACCTATTTACAATATACATCAATGATTTTGATGAAGAGATTCAAAGTAACATTATCAAATTTGCAGATGACACAAAGCTGGGTGGCAGTGTGAACTGTGAGGAGGATGGTATGAGAATGCAGGGTGACTTGGACAGGTTGGGGGAGTGGGCAGATGCATGGCAGATGAGGTTTAATGCGGATAAATGTGATGTTATCCACTTTGGTATTAAAACCAGGAAGGCAGATTACTATCTAAATGGCGTCAAGTTTGGAAAAGGGGAAGTGCAACGGGATCTGGGGGTCCTTGTTCATCAGTCTATGAAAGTAAGCATGCAGGTACAGCAGGCAGTGAAGAAAGCGAATGGCATGATGGCCTTTATAACAAGAGGAGTCGAGTATAGGAGCAAAGAGGTCCTTCTGCAGTTGTACTGAGCCCTAGTGAGACCACACCTGGAGTATTGTGTGCAGTTTTGGTCCCCTAATTTGAGGAAGGACAGTCTTACTATTGAGAGAGTGCAGCGTAGGTTTACAAGATTAATTCCCGAGATGGTGGTACTGTCATATGCTGAGAGAATGGAGTGGCTGGACTTGTGCACTCTGGGGTTTAGAAGGATAAGAAGGGATCTTATTGAAACATATAAGATTGTTAAGGGTTTGGACACGCTAGAGGCAGGAAACATGTTCCCGATGTTGGGGGAGTCCAGCACCAGGGGCCACAGTTTAAGAATAAGGGTTAAGCCATTTAGAAAGGAGACGAGGAAACACTTTTTCTCACAGAGAGTTGTGAGTCTGTGGAATTCTCTGCCTCAGAGGGCGGTGGAGGCCGGTTCTCTGGATACTTTCCAGAGAGAGCTAGATAGGGGTCTTAAAGATAGTGGAATCTGGGGATATGGGGAGAAGGCAGGAACGGGGTACTGATTGGGGATGATCAGCCATGATCACATTGAATGGCAGTTGGCTCGAGGGGCCGAATGGCCTGATCCTGCGCCTATTGTCTATTGTCACACACTAGGGACAATTTACACTTATATCGCCAATTTACCTACAAACCTGTATGTTTTATGAGTGGGGGAGGAAACAGAAGATCTCGGGGGAAACATACGCAGGTCATAAGTGATAGGAGAAGAATTAGGTCAATTTGCCCATCAAGTTTACTCTGCCATTCAATCATGGCTGATCTCTCCCTCCTAACCTCATTCTCCTGCCTTTTCCCTATAACCCCTGACACCCGTACTATTCATGAATCTGCCTCTGCTTTAAAAATGTCCACTGACTTGGCCTCCGTCTGTGGCAAAGAATTCCACAGATTCACCACCCTCTGGCTAAAGACATTTCTTCTCATCTCTTTCCTCATGGAACATCCTGTAATACTAAAGCTATAACCTCTTGTCCTACAGTCTCCCACTAGTGGAAACATCCTCACCACATCCACTCGATCCAAGCCTTTGGCCAAGGCCACGGGGAGAACGTACAAACTCCGTATAGACAGCACCTGTAGTCGGGATCGAACCCAGGTCTCTGTCACCAGTACTGCCCTATTTTATCTGCTCTGAACAGGAAGTTAGCTGAAAGCAGCACGTTAGGAAAACTAATTTTCCTGAAATTAATACAACAGTATAAAAAAGTTTTGTGATAAATGGATTTTTTACAATATGCAATGCAATGTGTCACTGATAATCTTCTGGAAGATGTCTCCTTAATGCATGAACCGGTTTCTCATGCGTTAGTCAGCGGGATGAATAAGAGGTAGCTTAAGTGAACAGTAAAATATTTAAATGTTTAAAATATCACTGGTGTCACTTAGAAACCCGTTCTCATAGGTGGAAATTTCAACGACCTTTTAACTTTAAGGTAAAAAAGAGACAAGTTTAAAGGAGATGTGCGGGGAAAGATTTTTATTCCACAGAGTGGTGGGTGCCTGGAACACACTGCCAGGGGTGGTGATGGAAGCAGATATAATAGTGGTGTTTAAGAGGCTTTTGGAAAGGTACATGGATATGCTGGGATTGGAGGGGTATGGATCATGTTCAATTTGGCATCATGTTCAGCACAGACATTGTGGGCCGAAGGGCCTGTTCCTGCGCAGTGTTTGTTGTTGCTATAATGGAATATTGTTGTGAAGATTGATAATACCATGAGAAAGATAAAGCAAGTACAACATGTGTTTGTGCCTGGGCCAACCTGATCTCCCGGTTGCTAAACACTTTAATTCCCCTCCCCATTCCCACTCTGACCTTTCTGTCCTGGGCCTCCTCCATTGTCAGAGGCAATCACCAAATTGGAGGAACAGCATCTCATATTTCACTTGGGCAGCTTACACCCCAACAGTATGAATATTGATTGCTCCAACTTGAACCCTTACATCCCTTCTCTCTCCGCCCCTCCCCACCCAAGTCATTGTACTAGTCTGAAAGTTGTCTTGTTGAGTCTCATTGTCTATAACTCATTTTCACCGAGCCCTCAGCTAACAATGGCCAGTTTCCTTTATCATCGTTACTTTTTTGTATTTATATAATTCATTTGTTCTATATCTCTCTCCATCACCGTCTATATCTCTCGTTTCCCTTTCCCCAGAATCTCAGTCTGGCGATGAGTCTCGACCCAAAACGTTACCCATTCATTTTCTCCAGAGAGACTGTCTGTCCCGCTGAGTTATTCCAGCTTTTTGTGTCTGTTTTCGGTTTAAACCAGCATCTGAAGTTCCTTCCTACATACAACATGTGTTAATTGGGTGTACGGTGAGATTGTGCTGAAACTGTGATGTTTAAAACTTGCAGACTGTGGAAGTCGGAGCACCAGTTGTGACTGTGAGACGTGGTGTTGTGTTGGAAACACACAGATGGCCTGGGACGTTCATTAGATGCATCAAAAAGTTGCTATGGAGACGGTGCAGGACGTTCCCCCCGGTTACATAGAAACATATAAACATAGAAAATAGGTGCAGGAGTAGGCCATTCGGCCCTTCGAGCCTGCACCGCCATTTGATATGATCATGGCTGATCATCCAACTCAGTATCCTGTACCTGCCTTCTCTCCATACCCCCTGATCCCTTTAGCCACAAGGGCCACATCTAACTCCCTCTTAAATATAGCCAATGAACTGGCCTCAACTACCTTCTGTGGCAGAGAATTCCACAGATTCACCACTCTCTGTGTAAAAAATGATTTCCTCATCTCGGTCCTAAAAGTCTTCCCTCTTATCCTTAAACTGTGACCCCTAGTTCTGGACTTCCCCAACATCGGGAATAATCTTCCTGTATCTAGCCTGTCCAACCCCTTAAGAATTTTGTAAGTTTCTATAAGATCCCCCCTCAGTCTTCTGAATTCCAACGTGTACAAGCCGAGTCTATCCAGTCTTTCCTCATATGAAAGTCCTGCCATCCCAGGAATCAGTCTGGTGAACCTTCTCTGTACTCCCTCTATGGCAAGAATGTCTTTCCTCAGATTAGGAGACCAAAACTGTACGCAATACTCCAGGTGTGGTCTCACCAAGACCCTGTACAACTGCAGTAGATCCTCCCTGCTCTTATACTCAAATCCTTTTGCTATGAATGCTAACATACCATTTGCTTTCTTCGCTGCCTGCTGCATCTGCAATCCTACTTTCAATGACTGGTATACCATGACACCCAGGTCTCGTTGCATCTCACCTTTTCCTAATCGGCCACCATTCAGATAATAGTCTACTTTCCTGTTTTTGCCACCAAAGTGGATAACCTCACATTTATCCACATTATACTGCATCTGCCATGCCTTTGCCCACTCACCCAACCTATCCAAGTCACCTTGCAGCCTCCTAGCATCCTCCTCACAGCTAACACTGCCCACCAGCTTCGTGTCATCCGCAAACTTGGAGATGTTGCATTCAATTCCCTCATCCAGATCATTAATATATATTGTAAATAGCTGGGGTCCCAGCACTGAGCCTTGCGGTACCCCACTAGTCACTGCCTGCCATTCTGAAAAGGACCCGTTTACTCCTACTCTTTGCTTCCTGTCTGCCAGCCAGTTCTCTATCCACATCAATAATAAAACATGCAATAGCCTGGCAAATCTGCCATAGAAACATGGAAACATAGAAAATAGGTGCAGGAGGAGGCCCAGTTACGGCAGGGTTCCCTTCCTGGGAACCGTTCCCAAGCGGAACATGCGTCCGTGAACAGAGTTCCCACATGGCAGAAGATGCCTGCAGCCCCGCAGCAGCCGGTAAATCCATCCCACTGTCTCCCAGACACTCGCTCATGTGTATGGGCTGTACTTTAGTGTGTCCGTAAGCTGGGGACGATCTACACCTCAAACAAGTCAACTCGGGGCTGGACAACGATTAAAGATAAAGACGGAACAAAGAAATAATGACAGAAAATGCTCAAAATACTCAGCCGGTCGGGCAGCATCTTGTGGAGAAAGAAACAGTTTATGTTTCACGGTCCTGTAGAAACAGGCCCTTCGGCCCAACTTGTCCATGCTGACCAAGATGCCTCCTCTAAGCTGATCCTATTTGCCCATGTTTGGCCCATAGCCCTCTGACCTTTCTTCCCCATGTTGAAACACCTTCTGAAAAATGTCTTCTCAGATCAATGACCGTTCATCAGAGCTGGATGCAGTCACATAATGTGGCCAGTTCTGATACAAACGGGAAAGGCTGGTTATCTGAAATTGCCCATATTAATGATAACTTCAAGGGCTGCACCACACCGAAACGTGATGCTGTTCCGCAAGATTTTGTCGGCTTCATTGGAACAATTGGAATGGCTTCATTTGGGGCGGCACGTTGGCGCAGCGGTAGAGTTGCTGCCTTATAGCACCAGAGACCCGGGTTCGATCCTGACTATGGGTGCTGTCTGTATGGAGTTTGTACGTTCTCCCCGTGACCTGAGTGGGTTTACACCGAGATCTTTGGTTTCCTCGCACACTCCAGACATACAGGTTTATAGGTTAATTGGCTTGGTATAATTGTAGTTTGTCCCTAGTGTGTGTAGGATAGTGTTAATATGTGGGGATCGCTGTTCAGTGCAGACTCGATGGGGTCTCTAAACTAAACTAAACAATGTAGGTGGACTAATAATAAAACATGCAATAGCCTGGCAAATTTGCCATAGAAACATGGAAACATAGAAAATAGGTGCAGGAGGAGGCCATTTGGCCCTTCGAGCCAGCCCTGCAATTCATTGTGATCATGGCTGATCATCCCCAATCAATAACCCGTGCTTGCCTTCTCCCCATATCCCTTGATTTCACTAGCCCCTAGAGCTCTATCTAATTCTCTCTTAAATCCATCCAGTGATTTGGCCTCCACTGCCCTCTGTGGCAGGGAATTCCACAAATTCACAACTCTGGGTGAAAAAGTTTTTTCTCACCTCAGTCTTAAATGGCTTCCCCTTTATTCTAAAACTGTGGCCCCTGGTTCTGGACTCGCCCAACATTGGGGAAAAATTTCCTGCATCTAGCTTGTCCAGTCCTTTTATAATTTTATGTGTTTCTAGAAAATAAAATTATAAAAGGACTGGACAAGCTCGATGCCATCCAGCACCAAACTCCCAAGTGTACCAGATTTGTGAGTTATAATGAACTCTGAGAACCAGTGTGGATCTGCTGGTGTTTCTGGAGGGCCCCTCAGTATGTGAAGCTCTTCCCACAGTCAGAACATTTGTACGGCCTCTCCGGTGTGGGTCCGCTGGTGTTGGTGGAGGGTCCCTGCCTGTGAAAAACACTTCCCACATTCTGCACATTCATGCCGTCTCTCCTTTGTCCATGCTTGAAGATCACCTGATTTCCCAATTCCACTCCTTCCGTCAGATGGTGTGAACGGACTCTGCCCACGTTTACATTGTGAATCTAGGTTCACACCGGAGGCAGAAGGTTGTCTAGGTGATGTTGGTCTGGAAGCTTCAGGATGCCTTCTTGAGTGCCGTATAAGGAACTCCGCTGCGGTAAGTGCAACAGTGCAGTGAGGGCAGGGATGACAGTAAATGTCTCCCTGGTGCTGGAAGGCAACAAGGTTCTGTTTCTCCTCCTTTCTGGCACAGTTCACAGACCTCGAACACAGCAGGCAAAGGTAAAGTGGACAACAGTGGTTAACACTCATCACGTGAAGACAGAATGTGAAGTATATCAGTAAAGTCAGTTGAAAGGCAGGAGATGTTCCCAGCCACGGCCAAAATCCAATCTTAAATATGCTGTCCCGAGAAGGAGACACAGAAGATGCTGTTGTGTTAATTACAGGGAGGTAAAGACAGAGCAGAAGCCAATAGAAGTTATGTTATCAAAGAACATGAATGTCCAATATCCTCAGACATATTCTCAAAGTAAACCAGTGGAGTGAAATGTTCGGACCTGACCCATATGGTCTCAGAAAGCACAAACCTACTTAGATTTCATGTGGGAAGAAAACTCATGTCAGCGTGCATCACGAGAAAAGGGCAAAGAGGTAAAAATGTGAAGAATATTTTCTCCACACCAATGGCGAGCATGGCTTCATAGTTCTGCTTCACGTTCTTATAACAGAGATTTTCCCAGTCACTTATCTCTTCCCACTCATCTTTGGGAAAAATAGCCAGCAATGTCTTTGAAGCTGTCTGCATCCTGGAACAACAAACATTGTACCTGATACACTTTGGTGGAAAATCAGCGGGCGGCTGAGCTCAGTTGTTGGTGAACGACAGCCTCGGTTCCCCCCACCCCTCTCTCCTCACCGACCCCCTCGACCCCAGGCCCCAGTACGGGTCATGTTGCAGGCAGAGGAGATGAGATTAATTTGGCTTCATGTTCAGCATGGACTTTATGGGCCAAAGGGCCTGTTCCTATGCTGTTCTGTTCTCTGTTCTTGATATAAAAGATCTGTTTGCTTCACGAGAAATAAATACTTGATTGATAATAACAATTTAGTGTAGTTTATTGTCATGTGTAATGACGTACAGTGAAAGGCTTTTTGTTGCGTACCATACAGTCAGTGGAATGACAAGTATTACAATCAAGCCATTTACAGTGTATAGATGATACATGATAAGGGAGTAACATTTAGTACAAGGTAAAGCATGCAAAGTCCGATCAAGTATAGTCCGAGGATCACCAATGAGGAAGATAGTAGTTCAGGACTGCTCTCTGGTTGTGGTAGGATGATTCAGTTGCCTGATAACAGCTGGGAAGAAACTGTCTCTAAATTTGGAGGTTTATATTTTTACACTTCTGTGCCTTTTGCCTGATAGAAGAGGGAGTGGCCAGGGTGAGACTGGTCCTTGATTATGCTGCTGGCCTTGCCAAGGCAGCGTGAGGTGTAAATGGAGCCAATGGAAGGGAGGTGTTTAAGGAAGAACTGCAGATGCTGGAAAAATCGGTTAGACAAAAAATGTTGGAGAAACTGAGCGGGTGAGGCAGCATCTATGGAGAGAAACAATAGGTGATGTTTCGGGTCGAGACCCTTCCTGAGACTGATGTTGGGGGAGGGGGCGGGAAAAAGAAAGGAAGAGGCGGAGACAGTAGGACTAATGGGAGAACTGGGAGAGGGAGGGGAGGGAGGGGAGGGAGGGAGAAAGCAAGGGCTGTCTAAAATTAGAGAAGTCATGTTGATACTGCTGGCGTGTAAACTACCCAAGTGAAATATGGGGTGTTGTACCTCCAATCTGCGCTGGGCCTCCTCTGGCAATGAAGGAGGCCCAGGACAGAAAGGTCGGATTGAGAATGGGAGGAGGAGTCAAAGTGCTGAGCAACCGGGTGATCAAGTTGATTAATACGGACTTAGCGGAGGTGTTCACCGAAGCGATCGCCGAGCCTGCGCTTGGTCTCACCGATGTAGAGAAGTTGGCACTTGGAACAGCGGATGCAGTAGATGAGGTTGGAGGAGGTGCAGGTGAATCTCTGCCTCACCTGGAAAGACTGATTGGGTCCTTGGATGGAGTTGAGGGGGGAGGTAAAGTGACAGGTGTTGCATTTCCTGTGGTTGCAGGGGAAAGTACCCGGGGAGGGGGTGGTTTGGGTTGGAAGGGACGAATGGACCAGCGAGTTATGGAGGGAACGTGGAAAGTAGAAAGGGGCGGAGATGGGAAGAAGTGGCCAGTAGTAGGATCCCGTTGGAGGTGGCGAAAATGTCGGAGGATTATATGTTGTATGTGGCGGCTGATGGGGTGGAAGGTGAGGACAAGAGGGACTCTGTCCTTGTTACGACTGGGGGGATGGGGAGTAAGTGCGGAGCTACGGGATATAGAGGAGACCCTGGTGAGAGCCTCATCTATAGTCGAAGACGGGAACCACCGTTCGCTAAAGAATGAGGACATCTCCGATGCCCTAGTATGGAACAACTCATCCTGGGCACAGATGCGGCATAGACGGAGGGATTGGGAGTAGGGGATAGTCCTTACAGGAAGCAGGGTGGGAAGAAGTGTAGTCCAGATAGCTGTGGGAGTCAGTGGGTTTTAGAGTGGATGTCGGTCAGTAGTCTGTGGCCTGCGATGGAGATGGTGAGATCTAGAAACGTTAGGGAGATGTAAAAAATACGTCCGATATCCTACTGTCACCATCTCTTCCTTTCTTTTTCTCGCCTCCCCCCCCCCCCAACATCAGTCTGAAGAAGGGTCTCGACCCGAAACGTCGCCTATTCCTTCTCTCCATTGATACTGTTTCCAGGCTGTGGAATCAGAGTCAGTAAAAAAGTCCCGACTCCAACTCCGACCTCAACATAAATTTCGGAGACAACCTAAATCTGTGCCTTATCCACTGACTTGGCCTCCACCGCCGTCTATGTGAGAATGCTGTTCATTGATTTCAGTTCAGGTTTCAATACCATAGTCCCCACCAGACTCGCTGAGAAGCTGCTGGAACTGGGGCTGAACACTCCCCTGTGTCCCTGGGTCCTGGCCTCTCTCACCACCAGGCCCCATATGGTCAAGATGGGGAGACATACCTCCAACCCCCTCACCCTGAACACAGGATCCCCCCAGGGTTGTCTCCTCATCCCCCTACTGTACCCCCTTTACACACATGACTGTGGCCAGGTTCAGCTCCAACTCCATCATCAAGTTTGCTGATGACAGTGTGGTGTTGGGCCTATTCACCGATAACGATGAGAAGGCCTACTGGGAGGAGGTGGCTGATCTGTCACTCTGGTGTCAGGACAACAGCCTCCTCTTGAATGTCACTAAAACGAAGGAGCTGATTGTGAACCTTAGAAGGGCTCAACATCCGAGGACGTACACACCACGGGATAAACGGGACTACTGTGGATAGGGTGAGCTGCTTTAATTACCTGGGAGTCCACATCACAGAGGATCTGACATGGACAACACACACTGCCGCACTAGTGAGTAAGGCAAGGCAGCACCTTTACCACCTCAGGCAGCTGAGTAAATTCAGAGTCTCTCTGAGGATCCTTCAGTGCTTCTACTCTGGGGCTGTAGAAAGCATCTTGTCCGGCAACATCTCAATCTGGTTTGGTAACAACTTTGCCCTGGACAGGAAGGCTCTGCAAAGAGTAGTGCGTTCGAAGGGACGCATTATGGGAACTACACTCACCTCCCTGCAGGACCTATACACCAGGAGATGTAGATCCAGAGCCAACAAGATCATGAAGGACCCCTACCACCCCAGCAACGGACTGTTCCAGCTGCTACGGTCAGGCAAGAGTCTCCGCTGTCACGCTGTGAAAACAGAGAGGATGAGAAGGAGTTTCTTCCCACAGGCCATCAGGACTGTAAACTCTTATCTCACCAGGGACTAATTTACTGTTGTGTCTTTTTTTTAAAAAGATTCTAAAATGTAAATACTGGTTCTGTTCTGTTCTGTTCTGTGTTCTGTTGTTTTTGCACAATCCGCAGGCAAAGTCACTTCCATTTCACTGCACATCTTGTATGTGTATGTGACAAATAAAGTCGACTTGACTTGTCTGTGCCAAAGAATTCCACAGATTCACCTCCCTCTGACTAAAGAAATACCATCTCATCTCATTCCTGAAAGAACCTCCTTTAATTCTGAGGCTATGACCACTAGTCCTAGACTATCCCACAAGTAGGAACAGACTTAGGCCATTTGTCCCATGAAGTCTAGACCGCCATTCGATCATGACTGATCTATCTCTCCTAACCCCATTCTCTTGCCTTCTCCCCATAACCCCTGACACCCGTTTCTAATAAAGGTGACATAGAGCGGAGCTCAGGCCACTGGAGATAGGGGGCGAGGAGGTGGAGAGGGTGCCTAGTTTTAAATTTCTGGGGATCAACATCAGTGAGGATCAGGGCCGGCTCAAGGTACCGGCAACTCGGGCAGTCGCCCGGGGCGCCATGTGCTAGGGGGCGCCATCAAGGAGTGTGTCCTCCTGCCTTCCTGAACTCGCACCTCCCTCCATTCTCTGCACAGACCGTCCATGCTTGAATGGACGGAGTTGCTCTCCCGGGTTTTGAGGAATCAGAAAACCAAGCGGGGGTGGGGGGGGTGGGCGGTCGGATCTCGTTGCCTTAACCCTCCTTGGCGCTCAGCTCGGAAACAGGTTATGTCCTTTCCTCCACCCCCGAGCTTCCTGCTCCCCTTTCTACTCGGCGCCCTGGGTCGCCTCGCTGTGGCAGCGAGAGGGAGTAGCCTCCACCTGCCCTACTGCTCCAGGCACAGGAAACCGGTCAGGTTCCCGCAGCTCCCAGCGCACCCACAAACTGCACCCATGATCTTGTCCGGAGCCTGACGTCGGCACTGCAAACGCTGCACTGAAGCCTGCGAGAGGCGTCCTCTTACAATTTAAAGCCATAATCAAGGTGGGTCCACGTGCCCGTCAAGAGAGTTTTATTGTCATGTCCCAGACAGAACAATGAAATTATTATTTGCTGCAGCACAACAGAATATATAAACATAGTACATTAACGTGAGGAAAAAAAAGTTCAGTGTGTATATATACACATACACGCATGCTCAAAAAACAAACAATTATAGTGCAATAATAATAGTCTGTTGTAGTTCAAAGCTTATTTGTTGTGCTGAAGGGAAGAAGCTGTTCCTGAACCTGGAAGTTACAGTTTTCAGGCTCCTGTACCTTCTTCCCAATGGCAGTGGTGAAATGGATGTGTGCCCAGGATGGTGTGGGTCTCTGATGATGCTGGCTGCCTTTTTGAGGCAGCGACTCCGATAAATCCCGTCGATGGTGTGGGTCTCTGATGATGCTGGCTGCCTTTTTGAGGCAGCGACTCCGATAAATCCCGTCGATGGTGGGGAGGTCAGATCCAGTGATGGACTGGGCAGTGTTTACAACTTTTTGCAGTCTTTTCCACTCCTGGACGCTCAAGTTGCTGAACCAGGCCATGATGCGACCAATTAGAGCCCTATCTAGCTTTCAAGAGAATCCACAGGCGTTTTATATGCCATGTGGATGTCATAGGCTGAACTTAGTGGTTGGTGACAGTGCAACAAGTTGCCGGGAATCCACTTCATTTCTTGGTACTGTCCAGCGCATATATGTTTTGTTTTCTGCCTCTCCTTGGCGATGGCATGCACTGAAAAAACATGTTAAATGCCTCACTGCAAAACCTTTATGCGAGACTAGATGGGAGTGCAGATTAGAATGTGTCAAAGCCATTAAATATGAAATTATAGGAATCCGAGAAGCTCTTTATGAACTTTCAGAAATGCCTGCTTCTGATCCTGCAATGCGACATGAAGCAGAGACTCTTGTAACACAAATAGAAGATTACAGTTTTCTAGTGATGATGAATGTCTGGTATGATGTCTTAGGCAGAGTAAATGTTGTCAGCAAAACTATGCAGAACACCTGTGTGGAACTGTCTACCGCAGTTTCATTAATGAATAGTGTCACTGATTACTTAATTGATTATCGTGCAAATGGATATGAAAAAGCACTAGAGTCAGCAAAAGAATTAGTTACAGAATTAGATGTAGAGCCCATTTTTAGAAGTAAAAGAATAAGCAGAAAAAGGAGGCTGTTTGAATATGAGTGCATTGACGAGGTTCCAAATGCAGATGACCCAGAAAAAAGATTTAAAAATCATGTGTTCAATGTAATACTCCACAGAGCTATTAATTCTTTATCAGAGAGATTTGAACAGTTACAAAGTTTCAATAACACATGGGGATTTTTAAATAACCTAAAAGATCTGCCAGATAAAAATAAACTCAAAGTAGCACGTCACGGTTTGGAGGATAAGTTAAGGTACCAAGAACATAGTGATATTAATGGATGTGATCTCTTGACGGAACTGGATACTGCAAAAGAATTATTTCCTGAAGATGTAAAGCTTCCAATAGAAGCCGTTAGGTTCATAAACACTAATAAGTTACAGGATGTCATGCCAAATCTGTGGGTTGCATTAAGAATAATGCTTACAATACCTATTACTGTGGCCACCGGAGAGAGAAGCTTTAGTAAACTAAAGCTTATAAAGACATACTTACGGTCGTCCATGACTCAAGACAGATTAAATTCTTTGGCAATTTTGTCAATAGAAAATTATCTTGTAAAGAAGATAGATATAGAAAGTGCCATGAAAAGATTTGCAGATCTAAAGGCTAGAAAAAAAATGTTTTAGGTAGGATAATAAATGTTTTCCAGCATCTGTTCATTTGTTCATACTTTTTATTAGGAGAAAATTCGTTACAGCTACAGTTTTTATCATCGTGAACTTACGGAATATAGTATGCTTCTCAGTTTGTTCAGATTCTGTACAGATTTGAATGCCTCGATTTTGTAATATTGTAATAAACTCTTTATTCTACATTTTCAGTTTTTCTCCTTGTGAAAATTTTTAAAAATTATACTTGTAAGGGCGCCGAAGTTCAGCTTGCCCGGGGCGCCAGCAACCCTAGGGCCGGCGCTGGTGAGGATCTTAAATGGTCTGTGAACTCTGCTGTAGTTGTAAAAAAGGCGCAACAGAGACTTTACTTCCTCAGAACACTGAGGAAGGCCCATCTGTCTGCTAAACTGTTGGAGTCTTTCTACCGCTGTTCGGTAGAAAGCATACTGACTTACTGCATAACTGCCTGGTTTGGGAACTGTTCAGCAGCTGACAGAGCAGCTCTCCAGAGGGTGATAAAAACTGCCCAGGGTATCATTGGACTCCCCCCTGACACCTCTGGGGGACATTTACCACTCCAGATGCTGCAGCAGGACCTGTAATATCGTGAAAGACATTACACATCCTTGTCACCACCTTTTCACACTGCTGCCCTCAGGAAAAAGGTACAGGTCACTAAAGTCACGCACTGCCAGACTCAAGAACAGCTTTTACCCATCAGCAATCTTGGAACTGAACTCTGTCTCGGGAGCGGGTTATGGGGAAGGAGGGGGAGACAGTGTTAATTTATGTAAATGTGAATCCATGGGTGGGTTTGGGGAGGGAGGGAGTGTAAAAAGTTTGAGTATGAATGTTTGAAGTTCTTTTAAATGGAGAGACACAGTAGTCTCGTATGTGACACATGCAATGACAATAAAGCATTCTGATCTGATTAATTGTCCAGCAACCGGGAGATCAGATTGGTTCAGGCAGGCTTTTCGTCTCGCCGATGTATAAGATCTTGATCAACGGTACAGTAGATGAGGTCGGAGGCGATGCAAGTGAGGCTTTGGCCCACCCTCACCTCCCTTCCAGCTTCCTTCCCCAACTACAACAGACTGTAGAAGGGTCCCGACCCGAAACCTCACCTATCCATGTACTTGCATTAAACATTATACCCAATATTATGTATCTGTGGATGGCTCGATTGTAATGATGTATAGTCTTTGCGCTGACTGGATAGCACACAACAAAAACCAGAGGGTGGTGGGCATGTGGAACGAGCTGCCGGAGGAGGTGTAGGGAGGCAGATACAATCACAATCTTTAAAAGGTGTTTGGACAGGTTCATAAGTCACTGCAGCAGAATTCCACCGAGTGAGGCCGTCAGCGATGGCAGCCTCGCCAATGGTCTGTCTGTCTTTTTGTCTATTCTGTTGTTATTTTTAGTATGTTTTAACAAGTTTGTGCTAATGTCCTCTGGTTTGTTTTATGTGGGGGGTGGGGCGGGGGAAACATTTTTTCAATCTCTTACCTCGCCGGAGATGTGATTTTTTTCGGGATCGTATCTCCGGTCACTCTGCGGCCTAACATCATGGAGCTGGCGGCCTTGCTCGAGACTGACTTGGATCCCCACCACAAAATGCTGGAGTAACTCAGCGGGACAGGCAGCATCTCTAGAGAGAAGGAATGGGTGACGTTTCAGGTTGAGACCCTTCTTCAGAAGTGATAGGTGGATATAGGTGAAGGACACACAAGAAACTGCAGATGCTGGAATCTCGCATAGAACACAATGTAATTAGATGCACAGAATCTCTTGCCCAGAGTGTGGGAATCGAGGACCATAGGACATGGGTTCAAGGTGAAGGGGAAAAGATTTAATAGGAATCAGAGCGGTCACTTTTTCAGCTGCCAGAGGAGGTAGTTGAGGCTGGGACTATCCCAACGTTTAAGAAACAGTTAGACAGCATTAAGGGACATTGGTCAGGTAGCATTTGGAATATTGCATACAGTTCTGGTCACTCCATTACAGGACTGATGTGGAGGCTTTGGGGAAGGTGACGAGATGGTTAACCAGAATGGGTAAAAAACAAGGAACTGCAGATGCTGGTTTTCCAAAAAGGACGCAAATGCTGGAGTAACTCAGCGGGACAGGCAGCATCTCTGGAGAGAAGGAATGGGTGACGTTTCGGGTCGAGACTGAAGAGGGTCTCGACCCGAAATTTTACCCATTCCTTCCAGCATTTTGTGTCTATCTAAACAGCCCCTTCTTTGGACCGGGTGACGTTTCAGGTTGAGACCCTTATTCAGAAGTGACAGGAGGATATAGGTGAAGGAGACACAAGAAACTGCAGATGCCGGAATCTTTTATCGAACACAATTTAATTAGATGCACAGAATCTCTTGCCCAGAGTGTGGGAATCGAGGACCAGAGGACATGGGTTCAAGGTGAAAGGAAAAAGATTTAATAGGAATCTGAGAGGTAACTTTTTCACACAAACGGTGGTGGGTGTATGGAACAAGCTGTCAGAGGAGGTAGTTGAGGCTGGGGCTATCCCAACGTTTAAGAAACACTTAGACAGTTACATGGATAGTAAAAGTTTGGAGGGATATGTACGAAACGCAGACAGGTTAGACTAGTGTAGCTGGGACATGTTGGTCGGTGTGGGCCAGTTGGGCCGAAGGGCCTGTATCCACACTGTATGACTCTAACATCAAGTGCTGCAGTAACTCAGCTGGTCAACAGACAATAGGTGCAGGAGTAGGCCATTCAGCCCTTCGAGCCATTCAATGTGATCATGGCTGATCATCCCCAATCAGTACCCCGTTCCTGCCTTCTCCCCATATCCCCTGACTCCGCTATCTTTAAGAGCCCTATCTAGCTCGCTCTTGAAAGTATCCAGACAACCGGCCTCCACCGCCCTCTGAGGCAGAGAATTCCACACTCACAACTCTCTGTGAGAAAGTGTTTCCTCATCTCCGTTCCAAATGGCTTACCCCTTATTCTTAAACTGTGGCCCCCTGGTTCTGGACTCCCCCAACATCGGGAACATGTTTCCTACCTCTAGCGTGTCCAAACCCTTAACAATCATATGTTTCAATAAGATAGACATAGAAAACATAGCAAATAGGTGCAGGAGGAGGCCATTCGGTCCTTCGAGCCAGCACCGCCATTCATTGCGATCATGGCTGATCGTCCCCAATCAATAACCCGTGCCTGCCTTCTCCCCTTATCACAAGGATGTCCTTCATCAAAATAGGAGACCAAAATTGTACGCAATACTCCAGATGTGGTCTTACCAGAGCCCTATACAACTGCAGATAGTGAAGATGAGGGAATGGGGGCTGGAAAACGGAAGTCATGGAGGAGACGAAGAGCGTGTGAGGTGTCTTGGACATAGGTTGGGATTTGGCCAGGGGGGATAGGATGGAGTCGAGGTATGTGGAAATAACCGGTGTACAAGGACACCCAGGTCTCGCTGTACCTCACCCTTACCTAACCTAACCCCATTGAGATAATAATCTGCCCCCTTGTTTTTGCCACCAAAGTGGATAACCTCACATGTATCTATATTATACTGCATCTGCCACGCATCTGCCCACTCACTCAACCTTTCCAGGTCACCCTGCAACTTCCTAACATCCTCTTCACAGTTCACAATGCCACTCAGCTTTGTGTCATCCGCAAACTTGCTAGTGTTGCTCCTAATTCCCTCTTCCAAATCATTAATATACATGGTAAACAGTTGCGGCCCCAACACCGAGCCTTGCAGCACTTCACTCGCCACTGCCTGCCATTCTGAAAAGGACCCATTCACTCCTACTCTTTGCTTCCTGTCTGCCAACCAATTTTCTATCCACGTCAACACCCTACCCCCAATACCATGTGCTCTAATTTTACTCACCAGTCTCCCGTGTGGGACCATATCAAAGGCTTTCTGGAAGTCTAGATACACTACATCCACTGGGACCCCTTCATCCATTTTACTTGTCACATCCTCAAAAAATTCCAGATTAATCAAGCATGATTTCCCTTTCATAAATCCATGTTGACTTGGACTAATCATTTTACTGCTATCCAAATGCCCCATTATTACCTCTTTAATAATTGACTCCAGCATCTTTCCCACCACCGAAGTCAGGCTAACTGGTCTGTAATTCCCCGTTTTCTCTTGCTCCTTTCTTGAAAAGTGGGATAACATTAGCTATCCTCCAATCCACAGGAACTGATCCTGAATCTATTGAACATTGGAAAATGATCACCAATGCGTCCACTATTTCCAGAGCCACCTTCCTGAGGACCCTGAGATGCAGTCCATCAAACCCCGGGGATTTATCATCCTTCAGTCCCATTGGCCTACCCAATACTATTTCTCGCCTAATGAAAATTTCTGCCATTTCCTTGTTCCCCATACTTTCACCCGTGTCTGCCTTCAAGGGACCCACATTTGACTTTGCTACTCTTTTTCCCTTGACATATCTAAAGAAGCTTTTACTGTCCTTCTTTATATTCCTGGCCAGCTTCCCTTCGTACGTCATCTTTTCAGCCCGTATTGCCCGTTTTGTTTCCTTCTGTTGTCCTATGAAAGTTTCCCAATCCTCTGGCTTCCGGCTACTCTTTACTGTGTTATACATCTTTTCTTTTAGTTTCATTCTATCCCTAACTTCTCTTGTCAGTCACGGTTGCCTCCTACACCCCTTAGAATCTTTCTTCCTTTTTGGAATGAAATGATCCTGTGTCTTCCGGATTATGCCCAGAAATTCCTGCAATTTCTGTTCCACCATCATTCCTGCTACTATTCCTTTCCAGTCTACCTTGGCCAGCTCCTCTCTCATGCCTTCAGAATCCCTTTTGTTCAGCTGCATCACTGCCACTTCCGATTTAACCTTCTCCTTATCAAATTGCAGATTAAAACTAATCATATTATGCTCACTACCTCCAAGCAGTTCCTTTACCTCGAGTTCTCTTATCCCCTCTCATTCTTCTGAACTCGAGTGTACAATCTCAGCTGCTCCATTCTCTCAGCATATGACAGTCCCGCCATCCCAGGAATTAACTACGCTGCACTCCCTCAATAGCAAGAATGTCCTTCCTCAAATTAGGGGACAAAAACGGCACACAATACACCAGGTGTGGTCTCACTAGGGCTCTGTACAAGTGCAGAAGGACTTCTTTGCTCCTATACTTGACTCCTCTTGTTATAAAGGCCAACATGCCATTCACTTTCTTCACTGCCTGCTGTACCTGCATGTTTACTTTCAGAGACTGACGAACAAGGACTCCCAGATCCCGTTGTACTTCCCCTTTCCCCAACTTGATGCCATTTAGATAGTAATCTGCCTTCCTGTTTTTCCTACCAAAGTGGATAACCTCACATTTATCCACATTAAACTTCATGTGCCATGCATCTACCCACTGCCCCAACCTGTCCAAGTCACACTGCATTCTCAGAGCATCCTCCTCACAGTTCACACTGCCATCCAGCTTTGTGTCATCTGCAAATTTGCTAATGTTACTTTGAATCCCTTCATCCCAATCATTGATGTATATTGTAAATAGCTGCGATCCCAGCACTGGGCCTTGCTGTACCCAACTAGTCACTGCCTGCCATTCTGAAAGGGACCCGCTAATCCCTACTCTTTGTTTCCTGTCTGCCAACCAATTTTCTATCCATGTCAGCACTCTACCCCCAATACCATGTGCCCTAATTTTGCCCACTAATCTCCTATGTGGGACCTTATCAAATGCTTTCTGAAAGTCCAGGTACACTACATCCACTGGCTCTCCCTTGTCCATTTTCCGAGTTACATCCTCAAAAAATTCCAGAAGATTAGTCAAGCATGATTTCCCCTTCCTAAATCCATGCTGACTCGGACCGATCCTGTTACTGCTATCCAAATGTGCGACTATTTCATCTTTTATAATTGACTCCAGCATCTTCCCCACCACCGATGTCAGGCTAACTGGTCTATAATTCCGTTTTCTCTCTCCCGCCTTTCTTAAAAAGTTGGATAACATTAGCTACCCTCCAATCCACAGGAACTGATCCTGAGTCTATAGAACGTTGGAAAATTATCACCAATGCATCCACGATTTCTAGAGCCACTTCCTTACGTACCCTGGGATGCAGACCATCAGCCCTGGAGATTTATCAGCCTTCAGTCCCATCAGTCTATCCAACACCATTTGCTGCCTAATGTTGATTTGCTTCAGTTCCTCCGTCACCCCAGATCCTCTGGCCACTACTATATCAGGAAGATTGTTTGTGTGCTCCTTAGTGAAGATGGATACAAAGTACCTGTTCAACTCATCTGCCATGGTCAGGCAGCAGCTGTGGTGAACATGGATAGGTGACGTTTCACAGAGTGCTGGAGTAACTCAGCAGGTCAGGCAGCATCTGTGGAGAACATGGATAGGTGACATTTCGGGTCGGGATCTTTCTTCAGACTGACACAATGTTAACAGATGAGGGAGTGATCGGCAGGTGAGTGGAATAAGTGACAGAGGCGAGAGAAAAGGGTGCGAGATAAGGACAGAGGAATGTATATGTGCAGCTTTAAGGGACATTGGTCAGGTAGCATTTGGAGTATTGTATACAGTTCTGGTCACTCCATTACAGGACTGATGTGGAGGCTTTGGGGAACGTGCAGAGATGGTTAACCAGAATGGTTAAAAAACAAGAAACTGCAGTTGCTGTTTTTTTTTTAAAAGGACACAAAATGCTGGAGTAACTCTGCGGGACAGTAAGCATCTTGGGAGAGAAGGAAAGGGTGACGTTTTGGGTCGAGACTGAAGAGGGTCTCGACCCGAAACATTACCCATTCCTTCCAGCATTTTGTGTCTTCCTAAACAGCGCCTATCCACGTGGCGGTGTGCCAGCAGGCTAGAGGAGCGGGCAAAGGCCTTGCTACAGAGCGGGCAGGTGAAGGGGCGCTGGCTGGTGTGGATTAACGGTGCTCCAGCAGGTGGTCAAGGCGGGTGAAGCCCTTCCCACAGGATGGGCAGGGGAAGGGACGCTCGCCGCTGTAGGCTGGACATGCGGGTGAAATCCTTGCCACACTCAGCGCACTCAAAGGGTCTCTCTCTGGTGTGTACCCGCTGGTTTTCCCGCAGCCCCCCGTGAGCTCTTGAAACTCTTGCCGCAGTGGGAGCAGCTGCTCGCCGGCGTGAGCCCGCTGGTGCTGCCGCAGCCTCCGCGAGCTGTCAAACTACGGGCAGTCATAGGGCTGGCCACTGGTGTGCACGCACTGGTGAGACAGGACATGGGAGGACATGGCAAAGCTCCCTACACACACCGGGCTGGGGAAGGGACAATCGCCGGCGTGCACCCGCTGGTGGGACAGCAGATAGGTGGAGCGGGTGAAGCCCTTGCCGCACTGGGCGCAGGTGTAGGGGCGCTCGCCGGTGTGGGTGCGCTGGTGCCTCATCAGGTTGTTGCAGTGGTTGAAGCCCTTGCCACAGTCGCTGCAGGTGTAGGGGCGCTCCCCGGTGTGCACGCCCCTGTGCCTCTTCAGGTCTTTGGACGAAGCCTTTGTCACAGTCGAAGCAGGTGAAGGGCCGCTCACCCCTGTGCACGCGCCGGTGCTGCCATAGTCCCGACAACCGGGCAAAGCTCTTGCCGCAGGTGGAGCAGCAATAGGGCTTCTCGTCCGTGTGCACTCGCCGGTGCATATTCAGGTCATTCGTTGTCTTGAAGCTCTTGCCGCAGTCGGAGCAGGTGAAGGGACTCTCGCCGGAGTGCACGCGGTTGTGCCGCAGCAGGTTCTCGTAGCGGGTGAAGCTCTTGCCGCACTCCGAGCAGTCGAAGGGATGTTCTCCCGTGTGAACCCGCCGGTGGATCTCCAAATGGCTTGGGCTCTGCCAGGTCTTGCCACACACGTCGCACTCATAACGCTTCTCCTTGTTGTGCCCCGTCATGTGGTCCTCCATTGAAGCTCAGCCCCTCGAAGCTCAGCCCGCATACCGAGCAAATGGGGGGGCTCACCAGCAACCTGGCCGCCCTCAATGGCTGCTCGCATCCCCTTCCACAGCAACAGCTCCTAAACTCTGCAGGAGGGGAACACAGAGGGTCAACAAGCTGGCAAAACAGGACATTACTAACATAGAAAATAGGTGCAGGAGGAGGCCATTCGGCCCTTCGAGCCAGCACCGCCATTCATTGTGATCATGGCTGATCGTCCCCTATCAATAACCTGTGCCTGCCTTCTCCCCATATCCCTTGACTCCACTAGCCCCTAGGGCTCTATCCAACTCTCTCTTAAGTCCATCCAGTGACTTGGCCTCCACTGCCCCCTGTGGCAGGGAATTCCATAAATTCACAACTCTCTGGGTGAAAAGGTTTTTTTCTCACCTCAGTCTTAAATGACCTCCCCTTTATTCTAAGACTGTGGCCCATGGTTCTGGACTCGCCCAACATTGGGAACATTTTTCCTGCATCTAGCTTGTCCAGTCCTTTTATAATTTTATATGTTTCTATAAGAGCCCCCTCATCCTTCTAAACTCCAGTGAATACAAGCCTAGTCTTTTCAATCTTTCCTCGTATGACAGTCCCGCCATCCCAAGGATCAATCTCGTGAACCTACGCTGCACTGCCTCAATCACAAGGATGTCCTTCCTCAAATTAGGAGACCAAAACTGTACACAATACTCCATATGTGGTCTCACCAGAGCCCTTTACAACTGCAGAAGAACCTCTTTACTCCTATACTGAAATCCTCTTGTTATGAAGGCCAACATTCCATTAGCTTTCTTCATTTCCTGCTGTACCTGTAAGCCAACTTTCAGTGACCGTTGTACAAGGACGCCCAGGTCTCGCTGCACCTCCCCCTTACCTAACCTAATCCCATTGTGATAATAATCTGCCCCCTTGTTTTTGCCGCCAAAGTGGATAACCTCACATTTATCTATATTATACTGCATCTGCCACGCATCTGCCCACTCACTCAACCTGTCCAGGTCACCCTGCAACCTCCTAACATCCTCTTCACAGCTCACACTGCCACCCAGCTTTGTGTCATCCCCAAACTTGCTAGTGTTGCTCCTAATTCCCTCTTCCAAATCATTAATATATATTAATATTATTGCGACCCCAACACTGAGCCTTGCGGGAATCCACTCACCACTGCCTGCCATTTTGAAAAGGACCCGTTCACTCCTACTCTTTGTTTCCGGTCTGCCAACCAATTTTCTATCCATGTCAACACCCTACCCCCAATACCACGTGCTCTAATTTTAGTCACCAGTCTCCCGTGTGGGACCTTATCAAAGGCTTTCTGAAAGTCTTGATACATTACATCCACTGTCACCCCTTCATCCATTTTACTTGTCACATCCTCAAAAAATTCCTGAAGATTAGTCAAGCATGATTTCCCTTTCATAAATCCATGTTGACTTGGACTAATCCTTTTACTGCTATCCAAATGCCCCATTATTACCTTTTTAATAATTGACTCCAGCATCTTTCCCACCATCAAAGTCAGGCTAACTGGTCTGTAATTCCCCGTTTTCTCTCTCGCTCCTTTTTTGAAAAGTGGGATAACATTAGCTATCCTGCAATCCACAGGAACTGATCCTGAATCTATTGAACATTGGAAAATGATCACCAATGCGTCCACTATTTTTAACGGGTGAACATTACTAGTGCTTGAAGGGAGGGGAAGGGGGGATGGGGAGGGGAGTGGGGGGAAGGTGGAGGGGAGTGTAGGGGATGAGGGAGGGGGCGAGGAGGCAAGTGGGAGAAGTGGGTGGGCAAGGTGATGATAGTGGGGGAGGGCTGTGGGGGGATGAGTGGGGGGGGTGAGAGGGGGATGAGGGAGGGGGCACGGAGGGTGTGAGGGGGGGTGGGCAGGGGGGGTGAGAATGGGGGAAGGTGGAGGGAAATGGGGGGATGAGGGAGGGGGGCGAGGAGGGGGTGAGGGAGGTGAGGAGGCAACTGGGAGAAGGGAGGCTGCACTGACCTGCGGCGCCAAGTGTCCGGGCGCCTCGTCGAGCCGACCGCCTGCACGTCCACTGGCCAGCCGCCCTGCGCCG
Organism: Malacoraja senta; assembly: GCA_038087875.1. Classification (NCBI taxonomy): domain Eukaryota; kingdom Metazoa; phylum Chordata; class Chondrichthyes; order Rajiformes; family Rajidae; genus Malacoraja; species Malacoraja senta. Next base: position 10,848 of record JAXLNO010001895.1, on the reverse strand, counting down.
CCGCCCTGACGTCACCCCCAATCCAAGGGTTGACTGCTGGCATTGGCGCTGAGTCACGCGGGGGGCGGCATGCAGCTTGGGAAGAAGGTCATGGAGTGCTGGAGTAACTCAATGGGTCGGGCGGCGTCTGTGGGGAACATGGATAGGTGGCGTTTCACAGAAACTTAGACAATAGGTGCAGGAGTAGGCTATTAAGCCCTTTGAGCCAGCACCGCCATTCAATATGATCATGGCTGATCATCCACAATCGTTCCTCGTTCCTGCTTTCTCCCCATATCTCCTGATTCCGTTAGACCAAAGAGCTAAATCTAAGTTTCTCATGAAAATATCCAGTTAATTGGCCTCCACTGCCTTCTGTGGCAAAGAATTCCACAGATTCAGAACTCTCTGGATGAAAAAGATTTTCTTCATCTCAGTCCTAAGTGGCCTACCCCTTATTCTTAAACTGTGACCGCTGGTTCTGGACTCCCCGAACATCGGGAACAAGTAGCCAAATGTCCTGAAATCTGAAACGTTGCCCATATATATTTCCCCAGCACTTTGTGCCCATCTTTGGCAGACACAAGGAACTGTAGATGCTGGTTCATACACAAACAGACACAGAGTGCTGGAGTAACAGCAGGTCAGGCAGCATCTCTGGTCAACGTGGAGAGGCGACTTTTCAGGTCTGCAGAAGGGTCGTGAATCAGTGTTCTCCACAGAAGCTGCCCGACCCGCTGAGTGACCCCAGCACTGTGTGATCTTCTTCCCATCATGCATGACGTCCCCCACGTGACGTCCCCTATCACGTGTTCTCCACAGACGCTGCCCGACCCGCTGAGTGTCCCCAGCACTGTGTGATCTTCTTCCCATGATGCATGACGTCCCCCACGTGACGTCCCCTATCACGTGTTCTCCACAGAAGCTGCCCGACCCGCTGAGTGACCCCAGCACTGTGACCTTCCCATGATGCATGCCGTCCCCCACGTGATGTCCCCTATCACGTGTTCTACACAGAAGCTGCCCGACCCGCTGAGTGACCCCAGCACTGTGTGACCTTCTTCCCATGATGCATGCCGCCACCCAAGTGACTCTGCGCAATGGCAGGGGCCATGACGTCAGGGCGCCATGCGTGCGGACGTCACGGCGCAGAGCGGCTCACGTACGGGCGGGAGGCTCAGCTGCAAACGATGCGTCACGTCCTCCCGCCGCCAGGGGGCGCTGCAGCCGAAGGACCATATGCGCTGCACCGCGGCCTTCAACCGACAGGGGCGCTGCAGCCGGAGGACCAGAGGGCGCTGCACCGCGGCCTTCAACCGCCAAAGGGGCGCTGCAGCCGGAGGACCAGAGTGCGCTGCACCGCGGCCTTCAACCGACAAGGGGCGCTGCAGCCGGAGGACCAGAGTGCGCTGCACCGCGGCCTTCAACCGACAGGGGGCGCTGCAGCCGCAGGACCAGAGGGCGCGCACCGCGGCCTTCAACCGACAGGGGGCGCTGCAGCCGGAGGACCAGACGGCGCGCAGACCAAAGTAAAGATGCTGCCGCGAGCTGTGGGATCACAATAGGATGTTTGGACCAAAGTATCTTTGTCCTTTTCCCTTCCCCACTCACTCACTCACTCACATCCCCCCCGCTCCCCACCGACCGCCCGCCCGCCCGCACGGCTCCGGCCGGCAGCCGCAGGATGTAGCAATGTTACAAAATTTTGAGATTTTAAAAATAAAGTCTGCAATTTATCCCATCAGATAAAGCATAAAAAGAAGTTTAATTTGACACTTAATTCACTTTCATATCTTCAGTATTAAAAAAGGTTATGGCCATTATCATACTCAGAAATTAGCATCTAGTTCCCTATTGCTTTTCCATTGACTTAACACAAAAGCTGTGATCGAGGACAGTTAAAAGCCCATAACTTTCTTAAAAATTATGGTAACTGAAATAAATTTTCAGGTATTATAGATTGAAGCATTCTGAAACAAATATGAAAACAATCTTACTTCGAAGACATGAAAGTAAAGCATATAATTAGTTAGTTACCTAATTGTAGCTAATTACAAAATTCAATTACTAGATCTAAACATCTATCAATTCTTAAGAATAGATTAACATTTTTAAATAGCCTAAGTGTCCAAATAACATTCACACAATAATTCACAATATAACATAATTTTTAAATCTAATTTTCATGAATTTACAGGCCAAATGAAGGAATTCAATGTTTAATACCTGTAAATTAATGGGGATTTAATTCATCTTGCGAGTGAGGATTACTGGAACACGATCTTTTGGAACGTTGATTTGCGGTGAATTTAACCCCGTATTGGCATGAAAAATACTGCCGTTAATTCGGGGAATAAAGTCACCGTGTCGCATGACAAAATGTGAATTAAAGGCTTCTTAAGAAGCACTTTTATACATTTAAAGAAAGCACTTTCGTTTACCTGTCCATTGTGTGAAATCCGTCCCCCGTTATCGGCGTTGACGCTTCAGGAGCTGCTTTTAAAATTACTCTAGCGCTGACATTGACGATTTAATAAAAATAAAAAATTCACAAAACGCCGGTAGGAACGATTTTGTCAGCGAAGGTTTGTACTCCAACAAAATATTTCCAGGACAAGGGAGGAGAAACCGCGTTTTAAACCCCGCCCCCCCTTAAAGGCGCCAAAATCGCGCACAACGGCCAGTGGCAGAATTACAGCGCGACTGAAGGTAAGTTTTGTAACATACCTACAGGATGGCCCTGGGGAAGGGAGGAGGGAGGAGGGGACAGGACGCGGGGCCGAGCGGCGGCGGCTGTTTCCCACCTGAGCTCCCGGCGCTGAGCGGGGCCTCGCTCCCTCCCTCCGTGGTTCCCGCCTCACGTGACCGGCCGACAGGTCCCGCCCCCCTCCACTGACGGGCAGCGCCAGTGGCCAATGGGAGCAGGTCCTGCCCCCTCCACTGACGGGCAGCGCCAGCAGGGCCAATGGGAGCAGGTCCCGCCCCCTCCACTGACGGGCAGCGCCAGCGGCCAATGGGAGCAGGTCCCCGCCCCCTCACAACCTCCCCACCAATAAGAGCCGCCTCCGGTCACCGCGTCCTATTGGTCGAGCCGTAGCCCCCGTTCCTCAGACAGACAGCGCTCTCCACCAATCGGAGCCGCCTCCTCACACGTCACCCTGTTTGATATTCTTTTGTTGAATTAATTTTATTAGAAGCGATTGTACAAGGATAAAGCGATCGACATAACTGTTATACAATTATTGTGCAGCTTCATTTTTAACGTTAGAACCTAAATTTTAAAAAAAGGAAAAAAAAAGAAAAAAAGAGAGAAAAAAGAATGAAGAAAGAGAAATAACAAAAAAGTGAGAAATAGACCCCTAAGCTACCAAAGAAGTGCAAGAGGAAAGAAAAGAAATAAGAAAAGAGTAGATGGAGATATACCTTTCCCCCCCTCACCATCCCTGGCATCGGTTTAAATGTGTGTTTAACCATTCTGTTGTTGCAGAAATTCAGTAAAAGGGAACCATGTCTCAAGAAATTGATCTGTTTTTCCTGCCAAGACAAGCCTAATATTTTCCAATGTTGTGTATCGGACATATCAGTAATCCACATCTTCACTGTAGGGATTGTTATCTGTTTCCAGAATTTGAGTATTAATTTTTTCGCCGTTATTAGGCCGTAGTTGAGAAAACGTCTTTGGAATATAGTTAATTTAGAGCAGGCATCTGACATACCTAAAGTGATCAGTTTTATATCTGGCTCCAATTTAATTTTAAGTATTTTAGAGAAGATATCAAATATTCCCCTCCAGAAGTTTTGTAACTTTATACAGGAGGCGAAGGAATGGGTGATAGTGTTTGATATTCAGTTGCCAGCCTCGTCTCTGTCATTGTTGCTGCTGGCAGCTCATCACAGGCAGGTAGACTCGCGGCTCATCACAGGTATGTGGTAGACTCACAGCTCATCACAGGCAGGTAGACTGGCGGCTCATCACAGGCAGGTAGACTCACAACTCATCACAGGTATGTGGTAGAGTCACAGCTCATCACAGGTATGTGGTAGAGTCTCAGCTCATCACAGGCAGGTACACTCACAGCTCATCACAGGCGGTAGACTCACAGCTCATCACAGGCGGGTAGACTCACAGCTCATCACAGGCATGTACAGGGGCCGGCCTGAGGAGGTGCGCGGCCCAATTGGGAACAATTTTCATAGAAATATAAATATATAATTATAAATGAGTCATATTCAGGCACGTGTGGTGAGTAATATGACAGTCAGTCGGTTTTTAAAACATCTTAAACCGTGCATGCGCAGATTGTTCTCTCCGTAAAAATAAAATATAAACATAAATAAATAAACAATTCAATTTGCCCAAGGCTTCCAAATCTCCTTCTTTCTGAATTACTGAATGGGTGGGGGTGGAGGGTGATGGCAGGTGGAAAGATGGTGGGAAAAACGGGAGCACACAGGACTAGTTGAATCAGTTGTCATCTTATTGAATGACTATACTAGTTCAAGGGACCAATTCGGGGGGAGAGTTCCTTTCACAGCATGTGGGGAGTCTAGCCAGGGTTAAAGTTGTGGGGAGGGCAGGAGCATTGAGAAGGAGGGGGGTCGGGGTTCATGCCGGTAACCCACTCACTCACCGCTGCCGCGGCGCTCCGGGCGTGGAGCCACTGCATTGTGGCCGGGGAGGGAAGTAGCTCGCATGACTATGAACGGCCGCCATCATCGGACAGCGGAACCGACTGCCATCTCAGCACCTTCTGCCGGCCCGCTAACCTCTGGCAGTGCTCTCCGTCTGAACAGTGACGGGACCAGCTCAAGAGCAAAGATCATAGAGCGGAGTGTGTCAGCGGGTGATGGATAACATCACAGCGGGCGGTGGAGCTTACTCCTGTGTTAACGCGAACAAGGGATCAATTGAGGTTACTCGCCCTGACATATGGAGTAAGCTCCACCGCCCGCTGTCCTGTTATCCATCGGCCGCTGACCCGCTCATGATCCCCGACCCCCTCCTTCTCAACGCTCCTGCCCTCCCCGCAACTTTACCCCTGGCCAGACTACCCACGCGCTGTGATAGGAACTCCCCCCCAGCAGCGCTGTCCTGTTACAGCCACTTCCCACTTCACAGCCGCTTCCCATCTGCTGCTAGCAATGAGGGATAGACTTGGCTATCCCTCAGTACAGCAACATCATTCTTGGTGTTGCTGTACTGAGGGATAACGAAGTCTATCTTTCTTGGCTAACAACCCTAACCTTCGGCTTCCAAGATGTAGGTACATTTTCTAACAACGTTACAAAATTTTGAGATTTTAAAAATCAAGTCTTGCAATTTATCCCATCAGATAAAGCATAAAATATGTTTAATTTGACACCTAATTCACTTTCATATCTTCAGTATTAAAAAAGTTATGGCCATTTTCATACTTGGAAATTAGCATCTTGTTCCCTATTGCTTTTCCATTGACTTCACACAAAAGCTGTGATCGAGGACAGTCAAAAGCCCATACATTTTTAATCTCTTAAAAATTAAGAGAACTTAGTTTGTTGTCCATGGACAGGACAGGTTTGTAGGGATATGGGCCAAACACGGGCAGGTGGGGACTAAATGTAGCTGGGACATGTTGGCCGGTGTGGGCAAGTTGGGCCGAATGTATGACAAAGTTGTGCAGTCTTGCATTGATGTTAGATCCACTTGGGACTATTGATTTCATCAGATCATCTCTCCCCTCCTTCAAGAGGGAAATTACTGTAACTGGATGAATGTTGATTTTATTTTGCTGAAAATTACTATGACCAATTTTAAGCAAATACAGTACATTCCATAATAGTTTTTTTCACCAGAAAATCATTTTTTGCCTTTGCTAACAATTAAAATATATATTATCTGAAGTATGACTGGACAGTTGGTTTATTTGGTCTTTTATTTTTAAATTCTGTGGACAATTCAAAGTTGTTTTAATTAAGTTAGCCAATCCTGTTGTGTTACGAAACATTGACTTGATTTCAGGGTGACAAAGTCGACTTTTAAAATAGTTATATTATTGAAGCCTTCGATTGTCCATTGGGTTAAAGGCTCGTCGCCTTCAATTATCATATTATGTCTGAAAAAAAGTTGCGATTTGAGGGGGAAAGTGTGAGGCCATTTAGTTTTGTTTCTCCACACACAGTAGGAATGGAAACAAAGTTAAGAACATTTAAACTTCTGATTTATTTTATAGATTGTGTCGTATTTGAACACAGGTTCTCGTTACCATCAAGAGCTCAATATTCCTGAGTTCCTCACCCACTGGCTTTTCTTTTCCTTTGATGATCACGGTTAACGAGATTGTTTGAAATGACTTAATTTGATAATTTCATAAAGGGGGAAATACAGCAAGGGCCAATATTAATACTGTTGACAAAATAAATAGTTACACAAAGTCATTCAAAAGTAAAAATTGAAATAATATAAAATGAAATAATATAAAGGAAATTATAACACTGTAAATTGGTGACCTTTCTCTGTGTTACTGTCCAACACAGGCTCTCAGGTGAACGGTGAAAGCTGCTGAGTCTTTAAAAACACATTCCCGCACACGGGGCACTTTTCAAAGGCAGGTGTGAGCTTTCTGCTGATAAGATAAGAAAAGCTCTTCCCAAAGTGAGGATATTTGTACGGCCGTCTCTCCGGTGTGGGTCCACTGGTGTTTCTGGATGTTCCCTGAGTCTGCAAAGCTTGTTTAAGAAAGAACTGCAGATGCTGGAAAATTCAACGGTAGACAAAAATGCTGGAGAAACTCAGCAGGTGAGGCAGCATCTACGGAGGCGAAGGAATAGGTGACGTATCGAGACCCTTCTTCAGACTGATGTGGGGGGTGGAAGGTGGGGGTACGGTAAGAAGAAAGGAAGGGGTGGACACAGTTGGCTGTGGGAGAGCTGGGAATGGGAGGGGAAGGAGGGAGGAAGCAGGGACTACCTGAAATTGGAGAAGTCAATATTAATACCGCAGTGGTGTAAACTGCCCAAGCGAAATATGAGGTGTTGCTCCTCCAACTTGCGGTGTGACTCAGAATGTTGTGATTTTTCAGCCTGTTTTAACCGTGTTCCTGCTGTGCCTTAGTGTTTTAACATTGTTGCTGTAATGGGCCAGAGTTGTAAGGTTGGTAATGTTCAGACAAAGATTATAGGCTGGACTAGGCGACCGTTTTACAGAGCACCTACACTCTGTCTGCCATGGTCATCATCAGCTTCTCATCACATGTCATTGAACGGTGGCGCAGCTGTAGAGTTACTGTCTCACAGCGCCAGAGACCCGGGTTCAATCCTGACTACGGCTGCTTGTCTGTACGGGGGCTTGTTCGTTCTCTCCATGACCCAACGTGGATCTTCTCCAGATCTTCGGTTTCCTCCCACAACTCCAAAGATGTACAAGTTTGTAGGTTAATTGGTTTGGTGTCAATTTACAATTGTCCCTTATGTGTGTAGGACAGTGTTAATGTGCAGGGATCGCTGGTCGGTACAGGCTCGGTGGGCTGAAGGGCCTGTTTCCATGCTGTATCTCTAAACTAAACTAAAACTTCACTTCTATTCCCACACCCACCTGTTAGTAAGTTTGCGAATGACACCCAGAATTGGTGTAAAGTGGGCAGTGAAGAGGGTTTTATATCTTAAGATTAAAGCAGGTTCAAGATCAATTGAGAAACTGGGTGAGGAAATGTCAGATGGGATCTAAATGTGACAAGTAGGAAGCGTGGAGGTTGGGAGGTGAAACCAGGGCAAGACTTGCACAGTAGATTGCAGGGTCCTGGAGATTGTGACAGAAGTGAAACTTCCCCGACCTCAGTACAGAAAGTATGTGCGATCGCCAAGCCCTGTACATTTCAGTGGGGTGGGGCAGTTTGCAGGCAGCTTTACTCTCTCCACAGTTACTGCCTGACCTTCTGGGCGTTTCCAGATGTGCACAGCCCACAGACTGGGGGCAGCTGTGGTTGGGGTTGTTCAATGGATAGCGAAATGAAACAGATGCTGCCCAGCTCTGCACGTACAGACTGTGAAACAAACTGCCCTCGGCTTCACGTTCAATCTGCAGAGTCGGTATTTATTGCACTGCACACTTTCTCTTTCTTCAGCATCACATGTAATCAATGAACTGATCATTAACTTTAACCCAACGGGCAATTCAAAGCACAAGGCATTGGGCAGAGAGCGAGGGGTCGGAAAACACAGCATCCAAACTCACGTTAGTTCCCTGGGTTGGGGCCGTGAAACTCAACACAAAATACAAATGAACCGTTTATAAACATCCAATGTCATCCTTGATAATTTCCCATCTGACCAAATTCACGGATTCCTTCGTCAGCGACCGCAGCTGAATCCAATCCCCCTCCATTTGAATGGGAAGCGGGATCCCGACCCGAAACGTCACCTATCCATGTCCTCACACAGATGCTGCCCGACCCGCAGTTACTCCAGTACTGTGTGTTTTTTATTTGTAATCCAGCATCTGCAGTTCCTTGTGTCTTCCCTCCATTTCCTGACACTGTCCCCCCCCCTCCCTCCCGCCCTCACTCACCGGGGTCCCCCCACACCAACACACACACACACCCGCGCCCCCACCGCAGGAACCCCTCACGGTGGCCGGAGGAGCAGGGACCAAGTTACAAACACATCGGACACAGACAGACTGGGGAAAGAGCTTGCATGAGCCGGGTGTGTGTGTGTGTATTGATGCAGCGCTGCAGAGTGTGAAGGCCGGCCGGCTGAACAAAGAGCATGAATACTGGACGGTGCATGTGTGCAGGATCTGCAGCCAGAGGCCAGCAGGGGGTGAAGTGCCGAGCGCTGGCAAGGTTTGGTGATGAGGCAGGAGGGGGTTACACAGTGACCAGCGCCGTGTGTCCACTGAGCCGCTGTATTTCCCATCAGCAACAACAGGTAACATGATGCACGGAGTTCCCAGGACTTGACGCAACCGCCATTAAAAATACTCTTCAATCACATTGATTCACAACACAATTACTTTAATAACATTAGAATAACATGAGCAGATGTTGCCGGGACATCGCGGGTGCTGGTCAATCACCTCGCACAGAAATATTTTAAATACAATGCAGAATGATACAAATTAAAACACATTTTGTCTCAAACCTCCGATAAATAAATGACATCAACCAACACATCCAACATTTCAATTTACAAACTCACCTGCTGCTTATACTTGGAACAACACTTTAAAACGTTGCAAACTCCAGTGTCAGCATTTTACTGATCACCCGTTCAAGAAATCTCACAGGAATAAAGTGAAAGCTGCAGGGACCAGCAGTTTGATAGCCCAGACTTGTCCACACAAAGATAGATCATAAAGGGGGAAATACAGCAAGGGACAATATTAATACTGTTGACAAAATAAATCATTACACAAAGTCATTCAAAAGGTGAGAATTGAAATAATATAAAATGAAATAATATAAAGGAAATTATAACTGTAAATTTGTGACCTTTCTCTGTGTTACTGTCCAACACAGGCTCTCAGGTGAACAGTGAAAGCTGCTGAGTCTTTAAACACATTCCCACACACGGGGCACGTTTCAAGGCAGGTGTGAGCTTTCTGCTGACGGAGATAAGAAAAGCTCTTCCCACAGTGAGGACATTTGTACGGCCTCTCTCCGGTGTGGGTCCGCTGGTGTCTGTGGAGGTGCCCTGAGTCTGCAAAGCCCTTCCCACAGTCAGGACATTTGTACGGCCTCTCTCCGGTGTGGGTCCGCTGGTGTACGTGGAAGGGACCCATGCCACTGCAGAAGCTCTTCCCACAGTGAGGACATTTGTACGGCCCTCTCTCCGGTGTGGGTCCGCTGGTGTGCATGGAGGGACCCTGCCACTGCAAAGCCCTTCCCACAGTCAGGACATTTGTACGGCCTCTCTCCAGTGTGGGTCCGCCTGGTGTACGTGGAGGGACCCTGCCTGCGTGAACCACTTCCCACAGTGAGGACATTTGTACGGCCTCTCTCCGGTGTGGGTCCGCTGGTGTACGTGGAGGTCGCTCGCTTGCGTGAAACACTTCCCACAGTCAGGACATTCATGCCGTCTCTCCACTATTCGTCTTGAATATCACCTGATTTCCCAATTCCGTCAGATGGGGTGAACGGCCTCTGCTCACGTTGACGTTGTGAATCAGTGTTCACTCTGAGGAAGAAGGTTGTCCAGCTGATGTTGGTCTGGGGGCTTCAGGATGCCTTCTTAAGTGCCTTGTGAGGAACTCCACTGTGCTAAATGCAACAGTGCAGTGAGGGCAGGGATGGCAGTCTCCTTGGATCACTCCATCTACCACTGGAGAAGGAAACAGAAATGATCACTTTCAAGTAACGAATCCACGGCTCTGATTTGGAAGACAGATTAGTAAATGCTTCCGTGTTAATGGAGCTGCTCGAGATGTTAAATGAAATAATTTACAGGCGTGTCTGGTGAAATTTGTGGGAGGAGGGTGTTATCAATCACCAGATGATTCTGATAAAGACTCAAGAGAGATGGAATCTGTCTTTGATATCCCCCAATGAACAAGGTACACGTCAATGTTATTTAGAATTCTTCTAACCCAGTGTGATAACTAGTTTGTTAAAATGGGCAAATGAAAAAGCAAAGTGCAGATGTCAAATAACATCCTGAGCTGGGATTTGCTGAGGATGACAGCAGGACAAAGGGGGGCTGCCTGCATCTTTGTAAATGCTCAGTGATTCAGCGTGAGTTGCTCCAAGGATGTTTTGAATAAAATCAGTGGATCCACGATGTTTTTGTGCTTCTGACACCAGTGATATCATTCAGCACAATTCTCTGCTTCACTATTCTGCACATTTCTCATCCTTACTACAACTGCTGCTTTGTTTGTGATAATAGTTTCTGACG